>KK117455.1:73664-145114 GCA_000611955.2 Stegodyphus mimosarum | reverse complement strand
AAAATGTTAATTATCCTAATAAAGTAATTAAACAATTTACCGTTGCAAAAAGAAACAACTTTTTAATTTCTTAAACTTTTCAGTCTCTTAAAAACAGTAACATAAGAAATACGATGAAAAATTGTTGCCAAACCGAAATTTTTAAAAGAATGAAACTATTCAAAATGATGCAATTTCATCCATAATCTATGGACAACAATAAGAAAGGAAAATTGCTGCCAAAACTACATTTTAAAATATCCGAGATGCGAGAAGTGTATTCGGAAGCTTCATTTAAAAAATTTTAAAAAAATACAAAATATTATTATTTTTCCAAAATTCTTTTTTTAAAAGGAGTCGAAAGGATTAAAGTTCAACGGGTCCAAACATCAAAGGAAAATAAACAGCACATTTTTTAAAATAAGTTTTTTTTAAAAAAATTCCGCTGAAAAGGTGTTAAGCTCACCTTCCTAAAAAAATTCGTATTTAATCGATTTATTGAAATACGAAATTTATTTTAAGTTCGTAAAATAGCTAAGTGGCTACGCTTCACGACGATGTGAAAATGAAATGTATAGAGTGAAATCTTGCTTTCCTGTAGCCCATTATGTCTCAAAATGAAGCGATTTGGTCACAAAACATAAAATAAAAAACATTCTAATTCGAATTTCGAAAACATCGCTTCGAGGTGCACTTGCTCTTGTGTAGATACACCTATGTACCAAATTTCGTGGCCCTGGGTCTATTAGCTTACTCACAACACGAACGAAAGACACACGCACACACACACACATACACACACACACAGACTCTTTGTTTTATTATATGTAGAGATAATTAAGAATTGAAAGCTGCGTCTGGGAAAACATGCTATGGGAAGATTTCGTATTTGAAATATATATTGGTTTAATAAAGCACACATTTTTTCTAGATGCTTGTTATTGTAATGAAGCGTGTGTCTTTTGATATGCAGATCAACATTTAAAAAGGTACAGAATTAGAAGACTAAGATAAGAAACACTTTAAAAAATGTTGATGCATGTGTATAAATAAATAATGCAATTCGTATGTCCATTTATTTTTGTAAAACAGGAAGCAATCAGTATTCACGGTGGTCAAACAGGAAATAATCAGTGTTTATCATAGACTGATTAAAGCATCAAGTGACAGAATAGCTCTAGAGCGTAAATATTCTTCTTCTGCCCCAAACTGTTTGGAAATCAAAGGTTTGTTCCATTTGTCTATGAAAGTAAGATTTTACAGGAAGAAATATTTTAGGACTATTAATTCTAAAGTACTTCTTGGAAGGTAATAAAAGAAATACTTTAGAATTATTAATTTTAAAGTATTTCTTTTATAATTTAGCTATAGTGAGTAATGCAGCTAAAAGGCATGAGAGTAAAAAAATAATAGCGGTAGATGGAAGTTTCACAAACAAGTTTAACTTAACTACAAAAGGAAAGATGTTCGATTCTAGATTAAGAAAGCAAGAAAAATGACTAAGTATTTACTAAATATTTACGTATTAATTATATAGGGAGAACTAGGGAAGCAAATGAATCAAAGTTTTTGTATAGCTGGTGCGTCAGCAAAAGCTGAGTAGAAAATATGTCTGTTATCTCAAAACAGATTTTATATTTGATCTGTTTCTCTCCATATTTTATTAACTTTCGTTTTTAACTTTCTAACTTTTGGGGGCGTTTATCTTAAACTTTAGGTAAATTTAGGTACAAATCCTCATCTTGCGAACCATTAGAATCATATAAAGTTCTAGTTCATTAAGAAGCAGAGTAAAGTAAGAAATATTTTAACTTTTGGAATAATAATACATAATATTTAGTAAGTCATAGAAGAATACGAAGTGAATTAAGGAGATCGAGGTAAGCAATTATTAATATAACACAGCTATGTGAGCTCTTGTCTATTTGTAATGATTACCATATTTTCTTTGAGATACTGTAAATGCTGGGCGTAAAATTCTGTGAGAGTCAAAAGGTATGCTTGAGTAATTGAGTAAAAACACTGGCAAAAATAGTTTTAATCTCAGGTAAGATAAAGAGTATTTCATTTTCCTTTTATTTTGTGGACTTGTACACATGACTTCTCAAAAATAATGAAAATCAAAATAACAAATAAAATTATAGTGAGTAGATTTGCTTAGGCGATCTTCTCCTAAGAAGGAAAGTATCGCTACACTTAAAATTAACACTGGAGAGATAAAATGTAAATAATCATGTATAAATATCCGCTCTACACAAAACAAAACACTACATTATATATCGTGTCGACAAAAGTCCTTACGGATATATCTTGCTTTTAATCATTACGGTATAAAAATAATGGTTTGGAAGAAATGATAAAATAAATTTATTGTATCAAAATGGGATACCAATGGTTTGGGTAGCGCTTGAAATGACTAATTAAATATATATGCGAAAATAAAGCAAACTTTTTCATTAAAATAAAATTAACGAAAGAGAAATTTTAGTGATTTTTATGTAAATACATGATAGTCATGAATGCATATTTTTATGTAAATACATCATAGTCACGAACACATATTTCTATGTAAATACATCGTAGTGATGGCGACTGTGATATATGGTGATTATGTAAATACATCATACTCATAAAAATCTGACTATGATGTATTTATATAGTCTTCATAGTCTACGTAAATATATTATAGTCAGATTTATGTGTAAATACATAATTAAAATTAGCGAAAGTGAAATTTTAGTGATTTCTGTGTAAATACATGATAGTCACGAATACATATTTCTATGTACTTAAATCATAGTCATAATGACTATAATGTATGACGTATTTATATAGTCATCATAGTCATAGTCACATGATTTCTATGTAAATACATCACAGTCACATTATTTCTATGTAAATACGTCACGTCATCATAGTCCTTGTCAATATTGCAAACTATTTAGTGTAAAATGAAACGCTATCTGATAAGCAAAACTTGACTCTACTTGTGAGCTTTGCAGTAGCCTCAAGCATTTTAAAATAAAGTAGCGTAAAGCATTTATTTTATGACATTAAGAAAATGAGAGTAACTGAAGACGCTACAGACTAAACAATGAATCAACTAAAGTTGTTCATGTGAAATATTTAGAAAACTGAAGTTACACAGTATTGCTGAAAAATTAACTGATCGTGTTTCTAAAATCCGGTATTTTAACGTTTAATTAAATGGAATTAATTAGGAAATTGAGTGATATAAACACACATTACTTAACTAAGTGTAGCTTCAAATATCAAAATTTACTTATCTTTCAACAGATCATTAATATTAGGATTTAGTGTGTCTTGCTGAAATCATTAATAGTAAGAATGTATTGCATAAAATACTCTGGTGTAAATACTCTGGTGTAACTTGAAATCCAAGCAATCTATGATATATAGCTTAGAATCATGTATTAAGGTCTAACTTTAATTGAGATACTATTGTCTAGTTAGATGAATTATGTACTGAACTAACTAGTTTATTGTGCTCCGATAGGATAGATATTAAACTTCCAGCTAGTGTAAACTGATAGATATAATAGGATGATAACATTTCTCGGATATAATAATTCGTACTGTATTTATTGGCGTATTCAAAAACTGACATGCAACTTTTAATAAATTTTTCCATAGCTATAGAAACGATATAATTTCGTAAAATTTTTAGGCTACATAAAAAATAAAATAATAATCCGAAATAAAATCCCAATTATAAGTAAATAAAATTCATTAAAAAATATAAAAGTCTGGAAGGTTTCAGATTTTAAATTATGTCTAAAGGGGCGTTTTTTAACGTTTTGCGTGTTACCTTTATTTATTAAATATCATATTCTTCAGACTTCAACCATAAAATTCAGTTCAACAGTAATATCGCAAAATAGTTTTAAAATGAGTATATCTTTAGAATTTCTGATACACAGTTCCCCGCTCTTAAGATAAAAATGTTTTTTTAACCTGTAGAGTGTTGCCATTGCTAGCTCTTAAATCGTTTGAATTTGTTCATCAAAAATTCATTAAAGTTTTACAAAATAGGAAATAGGTAATAAAACAAATTCCAAATTCTGGCTTCGAGATGCACATATTCAAGTGGAAACGTACGTTATTCAAAACTGGATGGCTCTTGGTACCGTTGTTTTATCACATTTGGAGAAATATGCATACATTTATGCAGATTCTTCATTATTTAATTTCCTTAAATATAATACTGGGCTGCAATATTTTGTGGCAAAAGATTGAAAAGTGATTCAAACTTTTAATGTTTCCAACGCAAAATCGCAAAACGAAAAAGAACAAAGCCCCTTTGGACTAATAATTCATGTATTTATTTATATTTTTCGAATTTCCACTTTCTTGAGAGTTGCAAATAAAATCAGTATGATCTTAGAGTTTCTAATTCTTGTGATTAATTCCATCGATAATTTAATTTTATAATATTCTATGTTTCTGTCTGTTGAAGCATTGCAAGCTGTAATTTCATTATTTCGCACCTGGTGCTTTATGTAAGCCTGAATACACGGCGTGTAAATGCGAAAGTTTTGTCATTTATTATTATTACACTCACGTTTGTGAAAATTGCAACACCAAGAAGGAATCGTCATAATTGAATGCAATTTAATACACAGTTGAGTGGTAGTGGTACAAATAAATGATTAAATGTTCAAAGCAAACAAACAAGAACAAGAGATCAGAATCAGTATTTTGTGTGGCCACCACGCGCCGCAATAAGTGCTGCTACACGACGTGGCATGGAGTCAAACAAAGTTTGAATGTCTGACTGAGGAAGAGCATTCCATATCGTTTGTACGCGTACCCAAAGTTCGTCTGCAGACGCAACAGGACGAGGATCACGAGCAAGACGCCGACCAATGACATCCCACACATGTTCAATTGGCGACATATCCGGGGAACACGCAGGCCAAGGAAGAAGCTGTACCTGCTGCGCTGCAAAGAAGGATTTAACAATCCGAGCAGTATGAGGGCGGGCATTGTCCTGTTGAAATACAGCGCCTGGCAAGCTTTGAAGGAAGGGAACAGCTTCGGGCTGTAGAACTTCACGGATATACCGGTTGCTGTTCAGATTGCCCACAATTCGTAGCAATTGAGATCGTCTATGATATGCTATGGCGCCCCAGACCATAACTCCGGGTGTTCGTCCACTGTGGCGTTCGATAATGCACTCCGGAAGGTGGCGTTCACCGGCATAGCGTCTGACACGAATGCGGCCATCATGGTACCACAAATTAAAGCGGGATTCGTCAGAAAACACGACATGCTGCCAATCAGCACGCCAGTCTCTATGCTGATTGGCCCATTGTAGCCGCAGGCGGCGATGGTCGTGCGTTAGGGGGATCCTGTATAAAGGAGTCCGTGCGCGCAGTCCACACTGCAGCAGACGTCTACGAATTGATGAAGCACACAATGAAACACCTGTAGCTATTGACCACAGTGCTGCCAATTGTCTAGAGGAAGCTGTACGGTCCGTCCGCGCCATGCGGACCAGGTGTCTATCATCGCGAGCTGACGTCACATTTCGGGGTCCACTCCCGGATTTCCGAGTTGTCCGACACTCGTCCGTCCACTGCTTCCAAACGCGCATCACTGTGCTGCTGTTACGCTGCACACGAGAGGCTACTGCACGATACGACAATCCAGCTTCACGAAGGCCGATGATTCTCCCTCGTTCAAACTCTGTAAGTTGTTCAAATCTCGCTCTCTTTCGTCGACGAGGCATAAGTACAGATTGAGTTAACGTTTACCACTAGCAGATAACCACCGATAACCATACACGCCTCGCTACAGCCGTCTATTTATTCGGATCCATCAGCCGTTCAGAGGGCGCTGCTCAGCATACGCATGCGCTACGGATTTGCAATTCTAATCATTTGCATATCATGCGCTACTTTGCATTTCCTGAAAATTTCAGCTCACTCGCGTAAGTCCTTCATGGTGTTGCAATTTTCACAAACGTGAGTGTATAAAAAATTCATGGATGCTTAAATGGTTTTGATTACTTAAGCTTTGGGATGCCATTTGGACAAAAATCAAAATTCAGGATCTTGATAATCTATATTTTTATCCTGTCTGTGCCATTCCTATATGCAACATTCCAAGATAATACTATTTCCATGATTTAAAAGGGAAAGAAATTCGCAGAGAGTGCTTCATGTTCGTATACTTTAAGGATTTCTGTTTTACTCCCATACTAACGTTTTACTAGCACTAAACTCAGAACTACCTTTTATAATACAGTACACTATTTTTCAATTTAACGTTCCATTTTGAGTGTTTTTCGAGTATTTACATTGATTAACTAGTCAGCAGATGACTAATTAAAATCGTTGAAGTGTAACCGACAGTCTTTGGTTAAGAAAAAAGTAAGATAGATTTTACACAGCTAGATTTTCTTGTACTGTATGTTTTTTCTACCTGTTTCTAAAAGTGCATTTCTTAACAAAGCTCTAGAAAAATCTCGAAAGGTGTTATTTTATTCTAAAGCTGGATCAATACTTTATGTTAAAGCTGGAAAGTAATTTAAATTCAAATCAAGAAGAAGGGAAAGGAATCTATAATAAGATTTATATCCGTGCTCTTATTTAAAATTTTGCTTAGCATGTTATTTGGAGAAACAAATCTTGCATAAATAAAATGTATCAGTTAAATAAAAATGGTAATGTATGCAGAGAGTAACACATGCATGTTTTGTAAGAAATTTCCTCCTACATTACTGCTTGCTTTCTTGTTGTAATTAGTGTAAATGAGCCATGTTTAGATAGCAGTAACGAGGTTCGGAGTTCGATTCCGACAAAAACATTGCTGGGTTTTTGTGTTTCGTGCTTCTGAAAAAAATGAATGACTCCAATTTATATTCTAAACACCAAGTAAAAGATCAACTCGTGTTAATACACTTAATGTATAATTTCTTTTACTATATTTAAAATGAATTATTTTGAAGGTTGTTAATTTAAGATTAGCTTATTAAGAGCTTTAACTTGTACTAGTCTTAATATCCCAAAATAGGTTTCATTTCCTTTCACAAATATTCATTATCTATAGTTAATTGAATAATGTAACAATAATATTCTGAAAACAAGATGAAATGTCATAGCTTGTTTCGTTCTAATTTTACGACCCACCAGTGGCCGCGCGCTAAGGTCTTTGAACACGGATACTTTGGTCCGGGGTTCGAATCCCGGCAAACGCGCTAGCTGCATGGGCGTTTTTGCGATTTTCCGCAAGTGTAGCATGTATACGAACCAGTTTCCCTTAGAACGTCCTCCACAAAGGCATCCATCCCCTTACGAAGGAGCCCTCGAGGGCTTTGCCATAAATTAAATAAACCAAACCAGATCTCTCTAGCTTTACATTTTAACTGACTACAGTCATTACAGTTAATCCTTTCTAAGAAAGTATGTATATTTTACACTGCATTAAATATGATCTATAAACAATTAACTACTCATGGATCATAATTATCACATTTCAAATTATCCCTTGGAATATAAAATAATTTGAGCCATGGATTTGAATCTTCGCATATGGGAAAACAAAACAGTACTAGTGTATGAAACGTAGTGTATATGGCATTCAAATGATTACAGTTTGCTGAATCACTGGCTAGTAGAAATACCATCAAATGTGTATTTTAAGATGAATCTTATATATTACAAATATGAAATCAGAAACTTTCTACCACTTCAGCTTTTTGTAACACTGGATATTCTTTGTTCTTACATTCACCATTATTGCTGTTATGCGATTGCACAAATACCCTGGCTGATAGAAAATTTCCTTTAATATGGTTAAAAGTAGTAGGAAAAATCTGCAATAGTCACCTCATATTCTGAAATTGCATCATTTCTTATGCTTCTGGGCGGATGGTGTTATATCACTCAGTAGAATTTAAAATATATGTTACATTGTATAAGATTCATAGTATGGTTAAAATGAAATATTTGTACGCGAATTCAAAGCATACACTTTATTTTTAAACTGGGCGAGAAACAGATTTTGTGAAAATGATTTAAAATTTCACTGAAGAATTTTCATAAATAATCATGGGTTTGTGTTATTTTAATTACTTTATTATTATTATTTACGTGTTCTGTACTAAGGCACCACATGGAAGGGAGGGATGCCTTCGTGGAGGGCTTTCTAAGAGAAACTGGCTCGTATTAACACGTTACGCATGTAAATACCACGAAAACGCTGATGCAGCCAGCCCGTTCGCGGGCTTCAAGCATCGGACCGACCTACCAGTGTTTAGGGACTTTACCGCTCGCCGCTGGTGGGCATTAAGTACTCATATTGTACTTAATTAAAAAGGAGTATCGCGAATCAGCGAGCAAAATTATACCTAACGACTTTTTATGTATATATATTGTGTAATTTATAAGGTAGGACGTTTTAAAATCTTCTCCTTAAGTAACAAATAATTGCCACTACATCTTAAAACATTTCATTTGAATATGTAAATAAACTTTTGTTCAAAAACTAATGAAAACGATTTTCGAGTTTTTTAAGATTATATCAGTGGCACTAGCTAATCCAAATACGTAAAAAAATTATTTTTAAAGATACAGACTCAGCAGCATGTGCGTAAGTACAGATTTATTCCCCATTAATTTCCATAATACAGGAAAAAAAAATTACGAAAGCACTCAGAAAAATAGCTATTTTATCGCCATCTTCTAAGATTCCAGAGTTTTGGCGATGTTAAGAAAGTTTAATATATTATGTCGTGATTCACAGGATGATAAATATAATCCGACGTAATCGGTGAGCTACTGCAGTAATACTGACTCCCATGTTTGCACTATTGTCATCCTGAACTTCTGATGTGATATAGTGTATGATTGTTATCCTCCAGAACATTCCATAAATGTTGTTGTATTATGACACAGCAAGTAATCATAAAAAAAGCCTGGGCAATCGCTAGCGTTTTATATACTCAGTTTCGAAGTATTTCTTTCCTGATCGAGCTGTGCTGAGATTTTGTTTTGTGCACAAAAAAAAGGCAAACAGGTCTGCAGAATTGTATTACAGCGTATCTAGGGTTTTAGTAGCCTTCTTTAATCATACAGCAGAATGTACGTGAATCTAACATGATATACACAAACTTATGCGATGTATATGAAAATATATAAGAAGATCGCAGTGTGTTAAAATATTAACCAGCAGTCACAAAGCATACAATAGCGTATGGTTATATAATACGAAAAAATATTACATATTTGCTGGAAAAAAAACTAATAATTTGTAAAACATATATTTGAAAATTTTACATAACAGGTTTGACAGATAATAAAGACAATTTTTTTGTATTATTGTAACTAGTATAACTCCTGAGTGTTGCAGGGTTTCTTGACTAGGTAAAAGAAGATTTGAAGAAGACAAATATTGATAAATGTTTGCTTGATTTATGCAGACATACCTGAAGAAATTAAATTTTCTGTTCTTTATTAGATATTTTCGTAAGTATTACGAAATGTCCAGCTGCGGAAAGACAGCATCCTCGCAAAGCAGGTTAAGGGTTGCCAAAAGATGGCAAGGGAAGGCAGGGTTGTCATATTTGGTGAGAAATCGACCATTTGGCGACACTTGGTGACAAAACTGACGATTTGCCATAGACGGATGGAGAACCTTCTGGAACGAGTTCTTACCGGTTTGGCCCACAATGTTCTCGAACGCAAGCCAAAAGCTATATAAGCCTTGCTGGTACGCGGACGCGGTGAGTCGAGGCAGTTAACAGTCAGTGAGCGAGTGTCTCGTAGTCTAGCGCCGAGTTGGTCGTCGAATTTCATCTTAGAGGGAGGACCGAACCGAATCGGGAGCTGTACTCTGGTGCTTTGCCGTGAAGCTGTATTTACCGTTATAGCCTGAAGGCTGTGTTGCTGATTGTGTCAGCTTGTTTATAGTAGTTCTACGACAATTGTAAACGTGATTTTTCAGCTGTCCTGAGAATACTGGCTAATAAATTGTGCTTCGATACTTCATCAAGTGCTGTTTTCATTGTTCACTCCAAATCCACGAACTCGTAAGTACGGGAAGAAAAACGCAACAGTATAAAACATGAAATTTCAATTAATTTAAATATCTCTTGATGATTACTTTTATTCGCATGTAATCGAAATGTACTGGCTATCCAATGAATTGCAATTAAATATTTTGTGTACAAAACTTTAAACAAAATATATTGAGTCAATAACTCCTGTTCTATATATTACGTTAAGCAGTTCAATATGCAGTGCAAACATTATAAATAAATAACAATGTATATTGTCGATTTATACACGCCTAAATAGAGAAAACTCTGAATATTTACTTCATTAGAGGAACGTGAAACGCTAGCTACAAATCCTCTTCATTTACTAATAATGGAGATCTTCGCTTAGTCCTGATTTAGTTTTGGAATAGAAATAATACAATTTCAGGCAGAGTTCAGTGCGGAGATTGATATATAAATGAAATCTATGCTATCCCTTGCTATCTTTCATCAGATGTATTGTAAGGTATTTCCCCCGCCTTATTAGCATACTTTGTGTAGTGGTCAGGACGCTCGGCGCGTATTCTAGAGGTCCGTGGTTCGAGTCCTGGCGAGGTTATTGCTCATTTTTCATCTCTCTTGCTTTAAAAAAATACTTAATGTCTCTAAGTATAACAACAATAAATGAAAACATCCTTTTAGGAAAACGTAATAAAATAAAAATGGAAATATTTTAGGATATACTTTAATTTGGAAAGAAACTTGTATATTTACTTAATGATGATACTCATGATACTGAATATTTTGCCACTGATTGCGATAACGTAGGATTTAGTTTTCAGCAAGTGTGAGGAGTAAATGCTGCATTATTTATATAATTGATGAGTTGATGTATAAAGCTACAAACAAATATACAATTTTCCAAAAATATTTCAATATAGAAAGGTTTCGCAGACCTATTATAAGTGAAGATATGCTTCGTGTTTCCTCTCAAAATTGTGAAGGTTCCCAGACACATATGATATTCCTCAGACCAGGCGAGCCAGTAATTTCAAAGTGCTTATATATTGGAACAACGTCTTTAATACAATTTATGCACCAAAATACATTGGTGTTCATAATTAAAAGAATTTTTACATTTGGTCAAATACCATTAAAACTGGTGAACAGATTTTAATGAAATTTTGTCTAAACATAGCTTGATATGAAAATATGTACCAAAGAACACTCATGGTAAGCGCGCATGATCGTAAGTAAAGCTCATCGGCTCAGATTGTATAAAAAGTTGATTGTGTGAAAAGGAAGGTCATCTCTACTTTAGATCTTTTAGCAAAGATTAGCCTTAGCTTACACCCAACTTGCGTTTGTATTATCACTGTTGCATAGTACGTAATATTGTAATATGTGAACTTATGTCTGTAACGAATGTAACCATAATCTGCCCTTCCGTTCTGGAGATAACTGATGGGCCCTGGAATATAAATCTTGATGTAGATGAAGTTTAATAAATGCAACTAGCAAAACAAATAGAAATTTTTTATGCTTACATATGTATAGTATATGATGAAAATAAACAAGTTGTTTTCTTTTTTTATATTTACAGATTATTAATTAATAATTTATTGGTATAAAGAGTGAAATTGTGTAAAATCATTTAGAGAGAAATAAAATTTTTTTTTCAAACAAACCATTTAGTACAACTTTTTATAGATTTATATTCAATAGAATATAAATAAACTTGTTTTATGCTTCCAAGTGTTGAAAAAAATTACTTCTTACCCAGAATTACCTTGCAAGGTTGTGCATTTTTAATATTTATGAAACTTTACTCGTATATACATAAAGCAGCCATGATAAGAATAGTTTTAATTTTATTATCTACTTACCCTCTTCTTAAAATTATATTTTATTACAAAACAGTTTTATCTGTTTGGTAATTACTCGATAAAACTTTTACAATAATGATTCAGTTTGGAAGGCTAAAGATGTGAAGTCGTTACATTTTATATTCTTGGAGAATTTCCTTTTGCCTTGCAAATCATTAGCAACTATCCTTGAGGTCTATAATGAGCATTATGTTAATTGCCAGTAACCGAAAGCCATTAACGAGAGCCTTGCAAATCCTCAGACCGATAAGCTAGAAATTTTCTTTTTCTTTCATCGCCAACTAAATACGTCTTGTCGATTCTTTTGATTTTATTACACTTTATTTTAGCTGGAGAATTGGTTTGAGGCCCAGTGACAGAGTTAAGAAGTTCGTTCCCATTTTATTGATCTAAGTTAGGAGGTTGAAGATTTCTTTTTCGTTATTAAGTAGTTTATCATCTTGAAGATGGAAGTAACGGAATTTAGCGTTTGAGAGAAACTGAAGTAAACACTTTCTTTCAAGTAATCGAATGTTATTGGGAAATATTAATTTCATTTTTAACTTCAGATTAAGCGTACAATCTATGAAGCACATGAATTAAAAATTATTATTTTTAAAGCGATAACTTGTAACACAAATTCTTTAGTATAACTTCAAACAGACTCAAGAAGTTCGCATCTAGTGTTTAAGTAAGTTTCTATTATCATGGTTATCCGAACAAGAAAGTATAGTATAGGAATAGCAAGAATAGTTGTGCAAGTAGTTTATGAAACTGAACACTAAGAGACTATTTCAAATAAAGAGGCATAGTGCTGAAAAATTTGAAAAATATTTGACTAATGAAAAATTTGTTTAACTAATTTTGCATTCTTCATTCATAAGTAATTTTTCTTTTTCATAAATAAAAGTACTACCGTGCAATTAAAATAGAAAATAGCACACTTAAGTGCACGATTCGCGTTTTCCTCAAATTCCAAATGTAAGACATAATTTAATAATTTACTGACTATATTCATTCAGTAGGTAGCTAGGTTTTAAAACCGCAGTTGCTCTGTAATTAAAATAGACATTAAATTAAAGTTAAACATAAATTATAATTTGTTTGTATTAGTTGTAGAAGTAGTAGAATTCATAATGCAAAGCCTACTGGAAACTAAAACCGTGAAATCGAGCCTGTAGTACGCTTAAATTAATATAAAAATAGAAAAAAACTAAAACACTTTAAGTCAGAGAAAGACATCATCAGTTGCGTATGCAGACTTAAAGGCACGGAACTCTAGCAACATATTACCTTCTTCTGATTATGGACAGATTCAAGGACGCAAAACATAGTTATTAAGAGAGTTCCCACGAAAAGAGCTTATCCGATTCCAACAAAAATTATCCTACTTTGATGCCTTATGAATGTTTTCAAGCATTCAGTAAAGTTGTATGTTACAAATTAGATTACGATTAAATGAGAAGGATCAGAATTGCCTTTAGTCTGAAGCATGCAGGAAATATTTAATTAATATTTATACGTAACTCGTTGTAACATAAAGAGGATGGTGTGAAAAAATAACAGCATTTCTACAAAACGAATTGAGTTTAGTAGATTAGGAAGCGTAGCAAAGCTGTTTTGTCAATAACTAATGGATTTTATCGACGGCTAAGAAGATATACAACAAAATACCAAGTACTAGATTTTATGAAATTCTCTGCTCTTTCAAAATTATAGGCATAGAATAAAAAGAATATTTTCTTTTAATTTATGGCATAATATGCCTGTTTTTTAGGTTTTTCAAAATGAATTAAGAGGTCAAAATTTTCAAGACCATGCCTTAAAATTTTGAGCACTTTTACTCTAGAGACAATCACTTCATTAAAAACTTTCTTTTCTGCTGTGCATGACATATTTATGTTTATGAATTTAGTCCTTTTTAATCTGAAGTAGTTCTAAAGGAGTAAAAAATGGGTTGTTAGAGTCTTCATTTTTATATCTATTATTTGTTTTTCTAGATTGCTCAAATAAACCCTCTCTAAAACGACTTACAGTAGTTACACATTATTTTAGACATTTGGGAGGAAAGTTTTTTCAGAGACGTGATGTACAATACCAATATCATTTATGCTCTTAGACGTACTAATCACTTTGTCGGAAATGAAGGAGGGCACCTCTCGAGTTGTTGCATTTTGTGTATGAAAATAATTAAAATTTGTTAATGTGCGAAAATATTATATTATTCTAACTGATGTTAAAAGCCAGCCAGATAAGTCAGCCAAATATATGTCATCTTCTTAAAATTATCCTCTTTTATTTCGGTCTATTTAGTACTTCTCTTTCTTTTAGCAGCCAGATATCATGGAAAACAAGTTTCTTCATTTCTAAGAATAAACATATTTTCCGTTTGAAGTGAAAACGTATGTTATTTTTGTTGGAGGGAAGGGGGTTTGCTGATCTAAGAGAACACATGAATTGATCCACGTATGAAATAACTATATTTTCCTATTGCATGAAAGAGATCTTTTTTAAAATAAGACTAAAATTGAACTAAGTTTAAATATTTTGACACAGAAGTTCCTGAAAAGATTAAGATAGTCAAAATTTTAACGCAAAGCTGTTAAATAAAAACAAGAGGAGAGATTAATACTAACATAAGAATAAATATACAGCCTATAAAACTGCAAGAATCAAGACATTTCAACAATATAATTTTACTAAGTCTTAAATTATTTTTTGCATACAAAAGGTTAGGTATATTATATTACAGCATATAATAAACGCGTTGTAACTCGGTTAATATTTTAAAGATTTACACAAGAAAGCTTGGAATAGATAAATACATATACCTCTCAGAAATCATAACATGTAAAACTGGCATTACCAAGTGATCTGAAAATGGCTAATGCCAAATTGTTTTCCGAAAAAGTAATAAACAAGAAAAGCTAAACGAAAATTGCGATGATTTATGCAAGTAATTTATAGTGGCAAGATTAATTGCCTCCCTTGTGTCAAAGAAAGAGTAAGAAAAAAATGTAGAAATATGCTAAGTAAGAAAATTATTAATTTTCCCCTGAAGTCGGGAAGGTACCTAATCATCAACTCGTCTAGGTTTTGACTTAGACCACTGTGGCGTGCAGGCAATTTATAGATTTCTTTCAAAGCTGGTTACAAATTGATTGAATTTTGGGCCTTTGGTAGTTTCTCTCTCCCCATTTTTCTGATGGCATTTTCAGATGTGGCTGAAATGCAGCCTTAAGCTAAAAGCTCTAAAAATGGAAGAAAAAGGGGAAACATGTTTCGCCCCTGTTTTTAGACAAAGGAATGCTTTTGTCGATATACTTCAGTGGATTAATTTCTGCTGATAGAACATCATGATGTACTGCATTGCACTTGACTTTTGTTATGTCAGACTTTAGACAATAGTTTTTGTCATTATAAAAATCTTATTAACTCTTAGTAAAGGAAAATATAAAATTAAGAAGAAAATATATTTTTACTCTTGGCGGATTTCTTAGTATCCATCGTCCAATAAGAGAGGTGGACAATCTTCTTGGGAAGAGTGCCACTATCTGAAAAAAAAAGAGATGCGTGCCACTTCCAGCTTTTCCAACATACTAAAAAATATAGAAAGGTAACAAAAATTTGTTTATACATTGACTTGGGGAGTTTTACGTAATAGCACATTTTTTATGCAAGTCTGAGTAGTGAACATTTAAAAAATTATATAATAAATAAAACAAACTTACAAAATAGCGTTTAATTGTTAATAAACATTTTTAACGACGGCGTAGATCCGAAAAAAAAGCAAAAAGTTAGAGTATGCTGTGGTTGAGAAAGAAACGGAAATACACAACGTGCAAATTAGCCAGGCTGAAGTTTTGCTTTTGGTTTACTTTAATTATGCCTATGCACGCGAGGACTATATGTCTAAAAGTCTAAAAAGAGGAATGCCCTTGTGAAGAACGTTTAAAGAGAAACTGTCTCGTATTCTCGTTACACTTATAAAGACCAAAAAGAATTATAGTTGTACAATTCCCTCTCTACTTGGCCATTTGACAAAATTTACGTTTTCCATGTCTCAAAATCGCGACCTAGGTTATATATATATTATATTGTTTTAACATACATATTTTCCCACAAAATCAAACTTTTTCTGAAATGAGATGCCGACTACTTTCCTCATTTCGATTTTACAACTCTAATTACTCCTCAAACCAAATTTTGTCAAATTTCGAAAGGAACTTATGGAGTAATTCGGTAATATAGTTGGAACGTTTGGTTAACTTATAAGTATATATTAAACTTTCACGTTCATGTTAAACTTTACTCTTTATATTTTCATTTGTATTTTCGAGACACAGAGACGTTCTCTGTGTCTCGAGTTGAATTTCATCCATCTGTTGAATAGAATTTAAATACAGAACTTTCTTTCTTCTTTTCTTTCACTGACTGTATATATGAGGGAATACGTCAAACATTCCATGCACCCAGATTGCTAATCAGAGTTTGAACCCAAATCAAACCAGCAGTATTCATCCGTTTTACCGCTCGAATACTAGTAAGCGCTGAAGCCTTGAGCAATGGAATTTTCTGTGAATCTTTTGTCGTATGGTAGCTAATAGACTTACAGAACTGTCACAAAATGAGTAATTCGTTTACTCCGGGTTTTTATAAGTACTTTTTGTGTCGAAAAAAATCATGTATGGATTATTTTTTAACTGGAGAAAACAAATTTTACCTAGTAATAAAAGAGTTTGTTATAATGGACAATTGATGAATGATGATAAAATATCGAAACAAAAATTAACTAGATTTAAAATTTAGTATCTATTAGCCAATTTTTCAATTATTCGAGGTAATTACAATGCTAATTAATTGGAAAAATCAAGGTTCAACTGTAAATTTTTACTTCCTTTTACGAAATAAAGGAAGTATTGTAATCACGAAAAATTCCGAGTATCGTATTTCAACAAAAATATCCATTTTGACCGCTATCGAATGCAATTTAACGATGTTTTTGTGCAACATCTGTATGTAAGTACAGAATAAATGACTCTAAAAGACAGAAGAGATATTTTTCTTGGCGTCTGTACGTACGTATGCATGTGTATATCTCGCATAATTCTAAAACCAGTAACCCCAACATGTTGACATTTTGTATATAAGATTTCTATAACATGTAGCTGTGCATCTCCCGTTTTGGTTGCAATCGGTCGCACCAAAAGTAAATAAATATCTATAGATATACATTCTGCTACTCGGCTTAGTGAACTCAGTATATTTAATTCTTACATGTTGGTAAACTGCGCATTTTGTGCTTAAAAAATGATTGAATTATGTTGTTCTTATCTTTCGGTTAACGTTTTTATGCCTTTAGGTAATAGTTGTAGAATTATCAACAATTTAAAAGCTGTTTAAATGCAGCTAAGCCTAATTAATTATGTGAACAGTGCTAAGGCTGTGAGTGAGCTTGAATTGTTAAATTCTCTGATGTTTTCTCTTAAACAAAATCAGAGAATTTCGCCCATTAGCAGACTTAAGATTAATTATGTTAAACAATATACGATAATCTGCCGTTAGCAGACTTAAGATTGATTATATTAAACAATATACGATAATCTGCGATAGAGCAGGACATGCAGTGACTATATATGTTGCGCAAGAAATGTGGTAATCTAGCAAGTGTGAGAGGAGTTAACGTATTACATCGCCTTCAAACGCATTTGGGTCAGTAACAGTCCCACTGGAAATAGTCGAATTTTTTTTATATTAATTAATGCCAAATTTACATTTTCTGAATATTTTGAATTTTATATGCATGTGTTATAAATTTTTGTTGCTTTTTCCGTTACATATATTTTTTATGTTCCTTGATTTAGCCATTGTATAACTCAAGAGTAGGAATACCACAGCTTGGGAACTGCTGCCGCCTCTATTTAGTAAAATATATTACGCTTAAACTAGTGGAAAAAGCATAATTAAACATAGATGTGCAAATGCGGCAGAGATATAATTAATAAATACTTTTAGAATGTCAGCGGCGAAATTGATATTGAATATACGGTTCTTTTATGTAAGGGGGACGCCAGTTGCCAAATGCGTAATAAAGTGCCAAATGCGGTAGCATGTTTATATATCGTTATAAGTACCTACTATGAAGTGTTTAATGTGAAAGTGCCAAGGCCGTGAGTGAGCCGAAATGTTCAATTCTCTGATGTTTTCTCTTAAAAAAGTCAGAGAATCGCGTCCATTCGACGTCGTGCCAAGACTTAGGATTGAGTATATTAAAACGTTATATGTATTATATGATAGATAAATGTTGTTACAAGTTCAGTCTTTCTTCATGAAGTTTTACGTATGATTAAGGTTTACACCACCCAATTAGATATCTTGGCCTCATTTATGTTTGGCGGAAAGTGCCGCCGCATTAACATGAAAGTATATTGTTTAACATTCAACTGAATTGAACAACCAACATATTTCCTCTTGTTTTTTACATTTTTACAAGGAAAAATTGACCTAGGTAGTAAAATGTCTTCTGTAAAAAGAGCAAATCTATGATTTTTTTAATATTTAATTAAATAATTCCTAATGGATACTTTAATGATGTGAACTTATATTCCTCTGCGAGGTTTGTGTGATAAATTTTATTCTAAACTGTCCCATTCATAGGCTGAAACTTTAAAGCAGTTCTTATGACATTTACCCTTTTATTTTTAATACAAATGTGCTGCTGTACAATTGTACTGCGGTAATACTTAAGACAATAGCTTTATTAGCCACCTTCCTCAAATTATGTATATTACGAAATTGTTAAAGATTGTTTCTGAAACATTTCTTAGAAACACTCCGCGAACTACTTTTTACCTACAGTTAAGGTTATAAACATAGAATATCACTGAAGGTGTTATCTATATTATTTATTGGCAAGTCAAACTGCTCGCATACAAAAACCGTTCTATCGTTGTTTCAACCTTTAGCGTCCAAATCTGGACGTCCTTCGCTGCGTCCTCCAAATCAGTTCCGCAATGTCACTGAAGTGTGACTTGACTTCTCGTCGAACCCTATGATTACTGCCAAAGTACCATATTTATTCGATCCCCGAAATATATCTCTAATTTCTAATTCAGAGCCAGACTTTCGAGTTATCAATCAGCAGAGAGGCCGTTTCAATCCGACTAATCTACTATTGCAATACGGAATTAGTACGCCTCATTTAGTGAAAGGTTTTATGACTGATGAATTGTCACTGAGCGTGACTGCGATCGACAGTCCTGAGTATGCAGCATCGACACGTATGAACAATTCATCAAAGAGGATGTGTTTTGCCCTCATATGACCGTGTTTCTTCCAAAACTGATTATATGGTGAATGTGATCTATGGTTTGTTAATATTTCAGACTGTCGGGCTAATGCTTGATATCTTGGAAATAAACGTTTGTTACTGATATGTTACAAAAGCAACCATAACATTCTGTGCTATACATATATTGGAATATCTCCGTGATATGACTCTAAATAACTACGATTTTATTAGCTCTAATGGTCGAATTTAACACTTGAATGCATAAACTCCCGTACTAAAAGCATGCAACGTTTATTCAAACAAAACAAATTAAAAACAAAAATGTTTTTCATATTTTAACGGCTCCAGGTACAAAAATTCAGTATTACGTCTCACAACGTTAAAATACATCAGAAATGGGGAGTTATCATATAAGGTATTTCTTCCGCCTTCTTTGCATATCTTCGTGGTGTAGTGGTCAGCAGGCTCGACGCGTAACCGAGAGGTCCGTGGTTCGATTCCCGGCGAAGGCGTTGCTCATTTTCCATGTCTCCTGATTCGAAATAACCTAATATCTCTGCAATCTATCGACACCAAACATGCCGCATAAATGCAAATTTTCCATGATGTTGAAATTCTAAGAATCGTTATTTTTACCTCATGCAAAATTAGATGCTGGTTAAATAAATAATTCCTGTCATTTTTCATTATTGTACACACACACACATATATATATATCATATTTCATTATTATTCTGAAGTAGCGGCCCTTGCTTACAATTCTCTTCTTAAGCATCGTTTCACATATCTTTGAACGATTTTTATATAAATACTTTCACATAAATACTTGTACAGCATAATTAATTAACATATATCTGTTTCTTTTAAAGCGAGAAGAAAACTCATACGATAAAATAAAAATTTCATTATTTTTCATATTCTTAAAAATTTTCTAAATTAATATGTTATGTGAAAATTTAAATTGGTAACCTCAGGCTAATATAATTAATAAAAGGAAATTTTTTAAAATAAAGAAAGGGATTATATTAATAAAACAAAAATCGCTTTTATAAAAATTGCATGTTTTGTAGACTCAATCGGTTAAATTCTTTTTGTAGTGCTAGTATCTTAATTTTAAGAATGTGTAAATAATATGAAGGATAGACAGAATAAATACACTCAACAATTCTATGAAAAAAAACAGTTACAGAGAAGCTTTCTTTTTCCCGCTTGGACACTGCTTTACAGAAATATAAGAAAACATTTATATTACTGTATTTTAAGTTATTCAGTTTTTCGATGAAGAATCAAAAGTCAGTTTTCAAACAATATCCATAATCATTATTTACTCTTGATGCAACATCACCTGACTTGCCTATTCCATACTCAAGTAGATTATAGTATTAACTACTTAAGTATGCTAACTGTATGCCCCCGATGATGACTCTTGTGATTTTTTCCAATAGATGCGAATCTCACTATTGATGTTAGATGTGCATATCACAATATTCTTGAATATTGACATAGTCTTATTTCACGCTAATAATCCACTGCCTAAAGTCGCATCAGTGTCTTACAGATGTACAACTGAAAGTCTTAATGTAATCAAGTCTTCAGAGTAAGGATTACTAATATTTCTTTATTAGTGTGTGTGTTTAAATGATATACATTTTTAAAGTTATTCACGTTGCGTTTCACAAAGATTGCTTGGCCAACAGTTTTCATGTCTGAAACTTGGAGCCCGACTGAAAAGTGGAAAGCACATTTTAGTGTAGCTATCCAAGATAAAATATCCAATATATTTGCTGTAATACCAATTCTGACCTTGGTTCATTCAGTATATACATATACAAGTTGAGAAATTTGAAATTAATATGTACATATATATCAGCAGAAAATTTTTTCTGCATAAATTATTATTCCATTTTTTTTGCTTTTGATTAATTGTTTCTAAATAAATTCGTTTCTTTAAATTTTGACTTCTCTTTTCTTTTGTTTTATAATAATTACTTTTAACTTGTAACAGTTTTGGAATTTCTGCTTTTTCTTCGGTTCAAATTTTAATTAATATTTATTTAGCACATTGCTTGGGATTTACAAATGATTATTCTACTTCCTTACTCAAAAATTAAATTAACATTTTAGCAGTCCTCCTTATGTTTATTTTAGTTTTATACTCGAGATTTCTTTTTATAATCTTTTTAAAATGTTTATAATTTTTAAGTTGGAACCACTTCAGACAGAGTTATATCTCCATGATTAATTAAGTTATAAAAGATTTATAAAATATTTTGATTCATTTTTATAACACTTCTATTATTTTAATTTTGAGCAAATTATCTTAATTGGCATTTTCTTTTAACTTTCATTTTGAAATGATTCCAATACTAATTATCATCTCGATAAAATTCAGAAAAGTGAGTTTGCTGAAAATTTTTCGGCTGCTCCTTAAAAAAAGACTTAGTTTTCAACAAATTTTAATAAATTTTATATGTTTCATTAATTTAATGGAGTTTAATTTTTTTATTTTTTTATTTAAATTTTGATATGTATATTTCTTCCTAAAACTTCCCCCTCTTTCAAATTAATATGATTTAATTCATAATTTCAATTAGTAATTTTTATTTAATTATTATCTATTATATAAATACATATGCATACACACACACACACAAGAAAGAAAGAAAGTTGCTTTTCTTGAAGAAAGAAAGTTGCAACGCATTTGCTTGGAGAGGCTTAACTCCATAGTTAGAAAGATAACACTCGAAGACATACGCTGCCCCTTGGAATCATAATTTTATTCCAGGATAATAGACATCCAATGTGTTTTTGTGTAGGTACGATAGTTCTAGATCATAGTTAGCAACAATATTTTTTATGTACACGCGTCAAAACCATACTAGAATAAGAATATCTTAGAATAAGAACAAAGGAGGATAATTCAGCACAGCAGCGCAGAGGTTTGGCAGGGCAGGAGAAGTTAAGAAAGGAATGACGTAATTGCTCGCGAAGTAGTATTTATACTAGGCAGATGCATATGTACAGCTAAGCTGCGATTGGTTAATTTTAGATGTTAGTTCTCTTTG
The DNA here is from genome assembly GCA_000611955.2 of Stegodyphus mimosarum. Lineage (NCBI taxonomy): Eukaryota > Metazoa > Arthropoda > Arachnida > Araneae > Eresidae > Stegodyphus > Stegodyphus mimosarum. The sequence goes on along the minus strand of KK117455.1, from coordinate 122,911 downwards.
CAATCAGCGTTATGTAACGGTCATATGATCATGGAAAGATCTCGAACTTGGGAGAAAAGTTAAACTTAGGGGAAGAACATCAAATTTAGAATAGTGAATTTTGAAATCGTCAATTATTTCTTAGCATAGCCATCGTATTTTATTATATTTCGTATTCCAGATTCCACGTCATATGACTCTTACATAATCCTTATGATGTAAATGGAACTAAAACTCAAACAGCAATTAGTAATTTTACAACAGTATTAACTATCCAATCAAAATACATTGAGAACCAAGACTAATGCAGTCTGATTTAAGATTTCACTCTGAAGATAACGCACTTGTTTTCTACGGTTTGACCTAGCTTTACTACAGTCTGTCAACTCCTTCTTTCTTACTGCAAATTAATGAAAACTGTAAATTTTTGGAATAGGCATAAATAGTGGGCCAACTTTTTTATGGCCGCACCATGTTTGCTGAAATAAATGTTGAATTAAATGTAGTTCGACTGCCAAATTTCTTCTTCATTGGGGATCGGAGTTTCAACATCTCTAAGCCATCAAAATTCTTGCTGTTCATTATGGATTTAACCACCTGCGTTCTACTACAGAATAACTAATAGTGTTTCAGAAATTAACTATAAATTATAATTTATGAATTGTGGTTTCATCCTCTCTAATACTATTTTAAATTTAGTTTTCTGTAAATTTTTGAGGTCTTGAGGCGTTTTTTAAAAATATTTGTTACCTAGCTGCCTCTTTTTATTCTAATTAATTCTTGTTTTGTTTTAGTAGTACTTTTCTTCCACGCGTAGGGAAAAGGGGCGTCTAATTGAGACGATTTAGATTAGTATTGAAAGATGTAATAGATTTTAAAATTTAGTGAATTAATTGACGCGGTATTGTCTCAATTGGTCGTCAGTTGAAACGCGTGGAGGTAATATTTCAGTGAAAGGGGCACGGTTTCCTTTTCCCCTGACGAGACAACTATGCAACTCTCACTGAGATATTACCATTTTTGTTTATTGTATACCTTGTTTCTATTGCAACTTCAGCTTTTCCCAATTTTGCCAAAAAATTACAATTTTCTAGGCATTATTTGAGTTATATTTTCATGTGAATCTTTGCTTAGGATTTTAAGTTTTAATTGTATTCAATGTGTAATTTTGGCACTAACGTGCTTCTTCGAATAGGATTTCAGAGGGTTTAGGGTGTACTATGGCTTTTGCATTCTTACTTGTTAATAATAAACTATATATATATATATATATATATATACAGACAGAGCTAATGATTTAGACTGAGGCGAAAATTCCTAGACTAGAAATCAAAACAACAGGTTATTGAAGTTGCGTCTGTCACTTAAGGAACTGTAAATAAATTTATGAATCGCCATTAAAATTTGCGCGTTTGTTATAATTTTCATCTATTTGCAATTGGATTAAATGTTTCAAGCACCTAATGCAAACACATTTTAATCGATTATGCTTTTCAGTTTTTAAGTACCTCTCTTGAAAGTTAAGTCTAAATTATTTTGTTTATGGAAAGTCTTAGTTACTCTTATAGTCTTAGTCGATACAGAATTTAATATTGTGTGTTTTCTCGTTTCCTTCCAGGAGGTCTTAGAGTCTATGTAAAACCTGAAGGTTTCGTATTTGGGGAATTTCTTCCTGACTGGGAAAGATGGGGAAATCAAGGAAATCAATGGTTCCGAGGAAATCTATCCATTCCTAAGTTAACGGAAAATTTTCAAGTAAGTTTATCAAGTTGTTTCCTTATCAGCAAGTTACGAAAACCGAACTGTGGTCTTGAGCAAATCGTTTTGCAATTTTTAACTTATAAAGCTTTATTGGTACAGTAATTTAGCATAGTAAGAAAAAAAGTTATTTTTAATTTTTATGTTTAGTGAGCATTCATTTAATTTATCTTCAGTGATTTCTTATGCTTAAAATAAATTTTAGAGTAGAATTAGGCATTAGTTTTATTACGAGATAAAAATTAAACAACAAATAGTTCAGTCTAATTTTCATTGTTGCCTTTTTGAGTTTTTCCTAGCTCGTGTGTGTGTATGTAATTAAACTAAATCTTCACTCCGCTACGTTTCATAACATCTAAATATTTAGCTTTCCAATTCTTTTGAATAGAAGTAAAAAAAACATAATTCTAGTATTTTTAAAATCATGATTAAGTTATTAAGTCAACTATTGCTAGCAATAGTTTTAGAAAACTATAGCTTAATTCATTTAGATATTAAAGTAAACTACACCGATTCAGATGTGGCTATGTGATATATTACATTAGACGAAAAATTGTGCTTCTATCTATTACTTATGAGCTGGATACGTATCACAATTTCGTCAAGAATTTCGACTAAAGAATCATAATAGCTAAATAATTTAGAGAGTGAAATTAAAGCATGAATTAAATTGGACGTGTTTAGTGTTTATAAGATGACACGATTGCTGCCTTTGGAAGAATTCCAAACGTCCTCAATAATACAGTTTAATTTCTTGAGACACTGGACTTATGGCATGACCTTACAAATGGAGATGTGTTGTAAGGAATCACAAATATTTCCAATTTCCAAAAAAAGTCGTAAATTAAAATCCGAACTGGAACTTATGAAATATCTGTATTTTTAAGATAGTGGTTTTAGGACATATATTCGTAGATATCTTTACAAGTTTGGTTCTAATTTGTATACACACTGTAAAATCTGCATAACAACATTATATGTTCAACAGTATTGTCTCATTAGTGCATCAACAATTCTACGTAGTATTGTAACATAAAATTCAATTAATATTGTAACAACATCCTATATTTATGTGTATGTAATTATAAGAACGCACTAATGCACTGGTATTGTAAAACAAATAAATAATAGTATTTATTTAATGAATTGTATCATACTATACCAGTGTGAGCATATATGAATTAGATATTTGCCTGGATGGCGTCATTGATGGATGCATCAATGTGTTTGTAACAGTATTGCAAGGATGTATATTTGTACCTGCATCGAACAGTTTTGAAATTGTGAAGAATCTTGAGAAAGCAACTCTACTTTAACGAAACGAATAGCCCATGTATTGTCTCCTTCTTGCGTCTTTTAGCTCAACAGCTGAACACTCATGATTGAATGCTTTGGCCGCAGGGCTGACTTAAAAATAAGATTGTCTTTTCTTACAAAAAACGGTTCATAGGAGACTTGTCTCTTGGACGCTTGAATTGAATTGGGAATACTGGGTAGGGTTTAAAGGGGCTGATAAACATCGTTTTCATGTAGATCACTTGCTCTACCGATATTCACTGCCTGTTGCAACAACAAAGTGGGCACACCGGATTCTTATCTTATGGACAAAATATTACTGTTGCATTCATTAGAATGTTTTAACACTGATAAAATTGCTGAAAAAAATGCAAGAGAATTGCTTTTTTTACTAATCCCTGCTGTCACAATGCTATGCCAGGCAATGTTTGGATCGTGGAAACATGTTGGATTTTTAAAAGTCTTCCTTATTAATTGACTCTATGAGATTAGTTTTTTATGTTTCATAATCAAAACATTACAATCAAATTAAAAGCTTATATTCAGCGAAGTAAATTTTGCAAAAGAAGTAATAGCATTCTTCATTTGCTCACCTGCAATTGTATAATTTCTGCCACCTTTAATTCTATAATTTATGAATTATTTCGGACAAACGAAGAAAGGTTGATTTATTTGAGGGGAGACAAAAATACCTGCGGATGTTTGCCTTGGAAGGGATGCCTGTTGAAGCACTCTTTAAGGAAAACATGTTCACGTTAGACATGGATAAAATTAAGAAGTTCATTCGTTTGCTGAAAATTGGGCACACTCAGCAAACTACTAGCGTTCAGTAATCTTATCCTTTTGATCACTAGTGAGATCAAAATGCGCAAACTAAAACAGTTTATTACTTTTCAAGCCCTTTATTTGAAAATTGGCCCATTTTTCACTGTTGCCAATAGATCAGCTAAATAGATTATAACCGCTAAATACATTATTATAAGTGTCTGTTAAAACAGCCATTTTTGCTAATAATTTCAGATTTTTAAAATTATCAGTCAAATTAAAATTAGTAGTAGTTTGTACTAGCTCATATAATTTATTTAAAAGTTATCTTCGATCTTTTTCAAAGTATTAAAATAATATTCTTTGAGATTAGCTTTACTTTAAGTATAGAGGCGTTAGGTTATTTCGAAGCAGGAGAGATGACAAATGAGCAATGCCCTTGGCGGAATTCGAACCTCTCGAATACGCGCCGAATGTGCTGACCACTACACCACGAAGGCATTCTATGAAGGCGAGAGAAATACCTTATATATTCCCCCTTTTAAAGAGCGACTTGGGATTAGGGGACCCAGTCGCCAAATCCTGGTGGTGGAGAATCATCATTCACCACCTTTTTTAGTTCGGGCACCACTGTAGAGACATTAGAAATTTTCGAAGCAGGATACATGAAAAATGAGCATTGCCCTCGCCGGGACTCGAACCTCTTGAATACGTGCAGAGTGTGCTGACCATTGCACCACGAAGGCATGCTAATAAGGACAGAAAAATACCTTATATAAATAAAGAAAATGAGCGGTTTATTCGCTGATTTTATTATGGATTTGTGAAATGATGTTTACTGCATTCTGAAATGCATTTATGCTTTGATTTATACGACGATTATCTATATCTTTGTCCACTTAAAATTACGTTTCACATTTTTTCGCACTCTTTCTAGCTTCATATTTTTCACCCGACTTCTATTAAAACAAATTAAATTTCTTAAACGATTAAAGCGTTTTAAATGAATGTCTTTAATGGTAATATAAAAGGTGCATTCACCTCCAAATTATTAATTACAAAACACACTTTGATCAGGTTTCTCTTGATATATCGCCGATAGGACATTAAAATTAAATTTGCAGTATTTTCAAACATTAATTTCAATATGCTAGTAGGTGACAAGAATTAAACTGCTCTTATGCAATCTTCTCATCTTAGAAACTGAGCTTATATCACGTCTCTTACAATAATTATTTATTGGAATGAATTTATGAAGCTTGAAATGAATTTATGAAACACGAATTCACTTTGATGTTATTTTCTTTCTTCTCAAGCAGAAGAGTCAGAGAAATTCAAAGCCCTTAGAAAAACTGAGTTTTTAGATTTTAGCTTCTAAAAGGCATAACTTAAAATTCATGGAAAAAATTCTTAAATTAGAAAATGCTATATAGGTACATCGGGAATGTATATATGTAAAATAAGAAATATGCAACTATAAATTTTAATTTAAATTAGTAATATCCCCATAATTCATCTTTTTAATTTGGATACTCCCTCTCTCTATTCTAAAAATGGTAACATCTTTACCTAAGCTGCACCACTGAAGAACAAACTTGCATTGCTGTAATCCGCACTGCATAAAGCTGTTGGCCAGTCACTGTTCAACACTTAAACAAAGCATTTCGATCTTATATACAGGCGCTGCTGAAGTGCGCATTTGCCTTTTTTAATTCGCTTTTGCTTTCGTTACCCTCCGTCCATTCACTTACCTGTATATAATCTATTTTTTCACAATATGAATTAGTGTATGTAAATTTGTAGAGCGCTTATTGCACCTGCAGTGATGTGAAAATCAAGATTATCTGCCCTAAGAAATTAATTATGATATATATAGAGAGAGAGAGATATATATATATATATATAGAGAGAGAGAGAGAGAGAGATGTTAATATATTTCCTAAATTCGCAGAGCAATTATTAACAATTCTTCAATATCGTTATGCCGTCTAATATTATAAACTCATATCAACACATCCATCCCTGCTTTTTATACAATAAATATTTTAAGACACATTAACTTCAGCTTGCATTAATACATTTCTTGTAAATGAAATAATTGCTCTGTACTTTGTTGATTGCTAATTATTTAATATTAATAATTTAATACTAATAGAAAAGCATAAAAAATTACATTTTACGATACATTAATTCTGAATATATTGTTCTAAATTATTTTTGGGAAAGCTTATGTTATTTAAAGTATGGTAGTTGAAAAGCAAACAAGGTAAATCATATTCTTAAGCATTATAATTTGAATAGTTATTAATTGTTACTGATCTGGGTTGTTTATAAAATAGTGAGAACCTCGTTCTTGAATCTCTTAAATTTTTAGTCACACATCTATGTCGTTATTTCCTGTTCCATCCAGGCTTTTGAATACACCGTTGTTAGACAACATTTTATGGGCTAAAACTAGTTTTCATGCCTGAGAACTTTTTTCGCGTATATAAACTGATTAAAAAGCTAAAATCCGGAGGAAATGCCTGTCTCTTAAACAAAAGTTTATAAACCCCTGTTGAGACATAAATAAAATTTTATTTTTATATCCTATACTTTTAATTCTCGCATTGCTTGATTTCCAGTTTTTTTTTACATTCAACTTTGTTAAATGGAAATAGGAATATGTTCAAGAATTAAATGTTTTTATTTAAATAAAAAGGCTGTTTTACTAGATAATGTTCATGGTATTTCAGTTCTTTCAATAAGGAAAATTGATTCTTGTGCCATGCTTCCCAAACTAATTATAGACCTTTAAATCTAAACCTTTTCCCAGACAAATAATTCAAGCAGGACTTCCATTCATAATCTATACCTAAGAGCTGACTCATTTAAATATTAATTTTCATTTCTAAAATAAAAATCGGAGCTAGTTTCTCTTACTCTCATTATTTAAAGGACATTTCTTAAATTCAACAAATAAAAGATAAATATCACAAATTTCTCTTGTAATATGCAAAAAATACCTGAGTTCCTACAAATAAAGTTTAAAGGTACAAAGTATATTAGGAACGGAAGAAAATTTTTCGATAGCATACTGTACAGTTTTAATAAGTTGGGATTACAATCTGTTTTTAGCATAACAGTGAATAGTACTTTATTGCATAATTTCTTAGTATTTGTACTCATGCAGAATAAAAACTGCAAACGGCAGTTAATGAGTTCTTGAAATGAACGGTATGTTTCTATTTATTAAATACTAAATTAATTAAAGCAGTTAGTTATCTCAGTATTTATTTCAAAGTGTTCTTCTAAGTAATTTCTAGGAATGACACATATTTTTATCTTAAAAAACGCATACCCTTAAGTAGTCTCTATTATTTAAAAAAATACTCTTAAATGCTTGATTTATTTTTGCAATACGATTTTTATTCGCTTCCATTCAAAACTGTGCAAATAAAAAGCAGGCAGAAAAATTAAATTTTATTTTATAGTACGAAAAATTTAAGGTGTATATGAAATATGTGTGTAAATGCAAATGTCTGTAAAACCAAAAAATTGGATCACAATTGTTTGCCGTATTTTAATGAAGTATAATTTTCTAATATTCTTAAGTTATGGACTCTAATTCTCGTGAAGACCGATTTAGCGTAAAATATCTTGAAGCTTGAAGATATCTTTTCTTTTCTCATTTGCGCTTTATTTGCATATGGTTTCAGGCAATTTTCTCATAGTGTTCCAAGTTTTGTCAGGTTGAGCAGCAGCTTAGCTTGGTTATTTAAAATTCTGAGGTTCCAGCATGTATTTTCGTTTGTAACTGCAATTTTTTGTAACGGTGTAAAAATAGTTTCCTTACAAAGATCATGCAACTGCTAAAGAGATAGATTTACAGGCGCAGTCTACATTCCAGTTGCATACTAAAAGTTAAATAATTCTTAAGTAAAAAAAATCATAAAATTTATTCTTTAATAAACTAATTAGTCTAAAACGTAGCATATATTTTATTACAATTAAATCAGCATCAGTTTAACTGTTTTAACCTTCTATTTTAGGAAGTGCAAAACTACAAATCTCTGGTATTAATGATAAAAATATAAAATTTAAGTTAAAGGAGAAAGACATTTCAGAAATGATATTCTATGCTTTTTCGTTGGCTAACTTTTCGTTTCGTATTGCACAGATTTCGTTGAAATTATGTATTTAAATTTCTCACGTTAATTTTATAACAAATTATCTTACTCTGACCTTAGCGGAAATGAAATACATTGCTTTTTATACAAGGTTTTCTGTGTTACATAAATTAAATGTTCGTTGAATTACTAACTTCCTTTCTCATTTATTGATGACTACACAGTTTGTTTTTCAAAGCAAATGTTAGTGTTAAGACGTTCAATATATTTAAGCTAAATAATGCATTCAATAAAAGTTATTTTATTCTTGTCGGTCTCATAATATTCTGCATTAATATTCTTCCATTTCTTTGTTCTCTATTGCTTTGCACATTACCAGATTTGCTTGCTTAGCATTTTATCCAGTTCTTAAAGTTTTAAATACTATTATCTAAAGCATAAAACTTCCAGCTTACTAAAATTCATTTTTAGATTTTAGTCAGAATACATTTACGTACCTACAATATTTTTTTCTAATATATAGGAATATAAATTTGCATAAAATGTCAAACATAACTGTTTCTCACATTGTATTTCAATTCTTCAGCAACAAGAGAGATGGAACTGTTTACAAAAATCCTTCAATTTTCTTTAGAATACATTTCAATAGAAATTTCTTCAATGCATAACTATGCCAATGTAGAAAAGAAATGTAAAGAATTCTCTATTTGATGAAGAAATATAACTCACTAGAAAACATCAACGAGAAAGTACGAAAGAGATAAAGAAAGGAATGATGGTATTTGCTTCTTTGTTGGGACATCAGCTGTCATAATTCATATAAGAGCGATCCTTTTTCGTTTTTGCTTAACTCCAGAACTAAGAAAATTGCTTTAATTTTTTCTTAGTTTTTATACCTGTTTTCCACCTGCATAGGTGAAGTATATGTGAATATTTTTGGAAACTGAATGAGGCTCTTTACTACAAGGAAGTCATTATGACTTTACAAAGCACTCCTTTCATCTGTCAAAAAGAAGCACCTTTCTCTATTAATGCTAAATGATTTTATGTAAACGTGCTCGCTAAAATAACAAGAAAGAATACGTAATAATAAAATAAATAACACGAAAATAGAAAATATTTAATAAGTTTTTATACTTCCTTATATTTATATGAAAATGTCATAATTAAACAAATTATTATAATTAAATAAATATCTCAAATTCCTCTTTTTCTATTACCGAAGGATATCTGAACTTTCATCATACAAAAGGTAGGTTTATTTTAAAATTTTCTTGCTCAAACATAAGAAAGAATAAAGTGATGTATATATAGAGCGACTTAATCAAAAATGGAAACCATTATGCAGCAGAACATTATACATGAGCATTGATCGTATAATTGTTTTGCAGTTTAAACATATTAAACTGTATCAGAAACACCATGTGTTGTCTTGCTGCAGTCAAAAAACACCTTTCCAAGCAAACGAGTTAAAATCGTCAACAACGTGTACAAAAAGCTTCCGAAATTATATGCCATTAAAACTGAATATTATTAATAAAATAAATTAATACATATTTCTGATTGTGCCATTGACTAAATTAGACTATAAGACAACACTATCTCCTTGAAGTGTGCATGCAAAAATGACTGCATTTGCTGGTTCAGGGTTTTTAGAAAATCGACTGTGCAAATGTCTGAATGAGCTGCAGGAGTGTAATTGTTATTATCTAATAACTAGTCATTAAAACTCTTCTAAAAATGAATTAAAAGGTAACTCTTACTTTAGATATCGAAGGTGTGAAAATACACTAGTACGCGTTCAAAGAAATTTGAGTTTGCCGTGTTTCAAAAGCTGCTTCTCCATACAAAATGTGTAGTGTAGGCCTGTTTAACAACAATGCTCTTACTGAAGTGTTCGGATCCTATCGTGCATGATATCCACATCATCATCTTTTAATTTAAGCGTAGTTACTATTAAAACACGTTGCACGTCATAAAACTACATTTTAATTAAATGATCATTTGATAAATAAATAAATACATTAATCTTTCGAGAAAACATCATCTATAAAAAAGAACGTGGATGGCAGGTCCAGCATGCGCAAGCACATCTGCCAAGTGCCTAACATGCTTCTAAAAGTATAATTACTTACTAGTTTGCTGAAATGCTGCTTTCTTTGTATACAATCTACTGCAGTAGCAATGGCAAAATATTCTTGACTTCCTTTTTTTTGTCAACTTGAGAATAAAATTATTACCGCATTTTAGTAAAACATTTTTGTAGAAATACCCTTAAATGTATTGTGTTATGCAAAAAAGTTTTTTAAAAAAATTTTTAAAAAGGAAGTTGCTTTACATTTTATTGTTATTATGTCTAGGTGGCAAATTCTTTCATTACTAATGTTGAATATTTTTCATGTATTCGTATTTTTATTACTGTACAAATATGTAACTTTAGTAGCAAAAAACTTCATTTGTCGGAGTTCTTGGAAAATCAAATTAGGAGACGAGATATGGTTAATAACAAAGTAAAAATTTTCGTTTTCTTAACAAAATTCCTCTTAATTAAAATAAGAAGCAAGCTATGTTTTGAAATGAAAACCAGTCATCTTTTTTATCTAATTTTTCGTACACTTTAAATTCATTTTGGTTAACTCTCCGGGGTATTTCTTTTGAGAAGAATTTAATATATCTGCCTGTTTGCAAAAATGAAATTATATTTAACCTTTCTTACTACACTGAGAGAGAAGTAAGTAATGTGCTTGAAATGTAAAAATAGTAAAGTAATAAAAAAACACATGGTAATTATTTGGAATGTAAATACTGTATAACAACTCTTTTCATTTTTTGACTAAAAATTAGCTTTCACATTTTTTTTCTTTTTTCAACTATATTACACTTTTGAAACAACAGTTAAGTTATTACCAAAGAGGAAAGTACTACTAGGAAGCACAAGTTTCTTTTTTTCTCTTTTCTACATTAACCTAAGTTAATTTCTTTCACTTTTTTTACCAATAGGAATAAGTTTGTTAATTCTTGCTTCCTGAGAATTTTCACGAATTTTAATGGGGGATTTCTTTTCCTTTGTACCGAACAGCTTTGAAATTATGAAGAACCTTGAGAAAGCAGCTCTACTTTAACTCTACATTAACGAAAAGAATAGTCTATGTATTTTCTCCTTCTTACCTCTTTTAGCTTTAGAGCTGCGAAAATTATTGTTCTTCTTAAAAAGACTGACTGTGTACTCTTCTGTAGTTAAACAAGAAGTTTATATAAAATAAAGATACACTAGAATATAATATTTATTGACCGAAAGTAAAATAAATTGATTTGTATATACATATTTAAATTACAGTTTATTGTACACATGCGAAACTCATAAAACAGCTTTTATTGTAGCATAGCAGTTAGTAAGAGATAAAACATTTCTGAAAGTATATTCTGACGCAGTTAATTTTTCTACTTGTTTCTGCCAGTATATTCTGTACCAATAAATTTGCTTTTCAATTCCTTTCCTCCTTCTCACCAAATTATATAAGTAAGGTTCATGCTTCTTTTCTAAAGACCTCATTGTTTTTAGTTTTAGTGAAGGTCTGAATATTTGAACTGAACACTTTAACATAGAACTTTCATATATAGATAGATATAAATAACTCGTACATAAGCTTTCGAAATATATCTTTGGTGGTACCCTTATACCGAATCACATATTTTTGTTTCACTACATATCGGGCATTTTTTTTATTTGATTTACAAACTGCAAATTATGATAGTTCTCCCCCCTCGTTATTCATGTTAAAAATTATGATGTTTTCGTTATATTATGTTTAGTTAAGACATGCATGGTAATTTTACATTTTTGAAAAATACCGGAAGAAACTGTGATTTTCAGTATTAAAAAAATAATAAAAATACATTGAAATCCAGCAAAACGAGTCACAGGAAAGAAATTTTGGTTACATCTGTATTAAATATCTTATTGTAATATAGAAGTAATTAAATTTCTTTATTCCATATCATTAAATGTAAAACATATTATTTACGTTTAATACTTTCACTACACAAGTTTAATGTGAAAAGAAATGTTTTTTACAGATATATTAAAATTACAGAGATTGATAACATATATATTGAAATGCTGAAAAAGGTAAATTCATTCATTCATAACATTTCATCAAATCTATCTCTTGTTTTATCGCAAATGAAGAGCTCAAATATATTGTAAATTACATACTGCTTTTTTGCTATTTAAATTTCTAAAACTAACAGAAATTCTTATATTAAGTAAAGGAACGCGGGGCATCATATATTTAAGTAAAAGAATGAAGAATGTTGTGTGGAAAAAAGCAAAGATAATTATTATTATATTACTATTACGTAAACATTATTTAATAAAGTGAAAATACTACCTTTACACCACGAAGCCCTCCCATCACGCTTTCGTGGTGCAAACGTTGCACACTCGGTGAGCATTCGAGAGATCCAGGTTTGCGTCCCTGTGAATGCATTGCTAATTTTTCATGTAACCTGCTTCAGAAAGAAATCATAATGATTCTACAATGGCGCCCGAACTAAAAGGTGGTGGGCAAGAATTCGTCGCTCGCAGGATTTGGTGAATGGGTCTCCTTATACTCAGTCAGCATTTAAAAGGGGGAGTATATAAGGCATTGCTTTCCTCCTTACGGCATGCCTTCGTAGTGTAATGCTAGCACACTCATCGCGTATTCAAGAGATCTAGGTTCGAGTCCCGGTGAGAGCATTGTTCATTTTTTATGTAATGTGCTTCAAAAAATTCCTAGCGACTCTCTAAGTTTAAAAATGTTCTTCTACAAAAACGCCTGTCTCCTAAAGAAGTGATATTAAAATGCATCTCTAGAAGTAAACATAAACGATATTCTTGTAATTTTATTTTCTTTCGCGTCTTATTAATCTTCCATTAGTAGCGAAACATATGTCTGACCTGAATGGCAAGACAAACACGGCCAGGATCTATTACGTACGATGGGCATTTGAGGTATAAGCTGTCTGTGCGGGCTGCTCATTATGTGTTTTAAGTCAATATTTAGTTTTTAATAAGTCAGCACGAAACATTTATTTACATATCAAGATTTTATTGGTACTGAATTTTATTGATTTCTTCGCGACACATTTTTATTGAAGTGATATTTACTTAGAACATTAGAAATACATATTAATGTTTTCTATGTAAAAACTTGAAATCGCAAAGAAAATTTTATTTTTGAGTGTGTAATGGAAAAAATTTAAATGTTTGCACTACAAATCAGTAATACATTGTCAACTTAGAAATCTCTAAATATGTGAGAAAGCACAAAATTTCCATGCTGCATTTTTATAATATATTTTGTGCTCGAAAATTGCTCGTTTAATAGATGATGAGGAGCATAGTGAACAAGTGATTCCAACTTGTATAGTAACTTTTGTAGCATGTTAGTAAAGCATTCCAACTTGTATAGCATGTTAGTAATGCATTCCAACTTTTACTAACTTAATGTTTCCAGCTTATTTTAGTTTCCGAACTGTTCTTAGATTTTGTTTCATTTATGATAGATTAAAAGCTTTTAAATCTCTTGTGGCGCTGTGACGTAGATATCTTGGTCTTGGGCTTGCAATTGCTGAATTCAAGCAGCTTTTCCTACATGACAAATTCTTTGGATATGGTTCGAAGAACCTCTGCTGCTAATTAAGTGGTTTGATCCAGAGCCAATAAAATGAAATCAGAATCCTTAGCTCCAGTTTTAAATGTAATCCATGTAAACCTATTTCCTGTATCTTTGTGGTCACAATCTGTTTTGGTACTCACATTTTAAAGTCGTGACCAATTTTATCACCTCGAATGCAAGTGCGATTTCACAATATCGTTGCGTTACTAAATACGTCATTAGACATAGATTTTTATTGGCTTTCTTGATCTCTGCATTACTAAGAAGTGATGACGAGTGTGAACTGTTTGTATTCATGTAGATTTATTTATAACGGACCTTTAGGCACTCAACGTTTCCTCTGCCCCAGATTATTTCTGGGATTTAGCTAACACTGCTGAGTGTTGTGACGTTTGAGGTTAAATACTTCATGTATAGATAATACTTGCAAGGCATTAAGTATATTATTCTTAAAACGTGCTTACACAGTACACAGTACAAGCACAGGTTTTCATAAATTCCTGAAATGAGCGTTTATCTTCAAAGATCTTACATTTCATAGTTAATAAGCAGAGAAATTTAATTTGATGAATATCAAGAATATATGAAAACTGAAAAAAAAACTATATTAGCGTATCACGACCGATGTCACAGTTTGAATTTTATCGGTATGCGCTACTATTAAAAGGAGAAGAAAAATGTCTTAATTTTTTCTAGTAGGTTGTGCTAAAGAACTTGTAAATTTAAGCTTAAATATAGGCTAAAATGACACCGCTTCATCATAAAAAGATCATTATGTGAATATCCTCATCTGCTAGTTTCTGCAATGAGCATATTGGTGAATAATATGTTTATTGAAATTGTGCATAATTCACATAATTTACCTCCTGTGTATTTTTGGAAAAGAAACGTAAAACAGAAACATGAACAGAATTCTGTCATCATTAAAATTGTTTATTTAGAATACATGAATCATAATATATTTCATGCTATCAAATATATATGTCAGAACGAATTCCATAATTATCAGAAAAAAGATTTAATTGCCGCTATCACAAGACATTTAATTTCTGCTAACCAGTAATTATATAAAAATGCGTGGAATGTAATTATACGAATAGGGAAGATTGCTTTGGTTTGGTTTGGTTTATATGATTATCCCAAAGCACGCGAGAGATATCTACCCCGGGGTATTTATTTGGGAACAGCAGAATTAAAAACAATATTTTTTAATCTATCGCGGTCTGAAATTTTGCATGCGCAAAGCATTCCCATTATCACCGAAGCATTCAGATTATTATAATAATTACGTGATCCGTTTGCAGAAATATATTTATCTAAAAACGAAAAAATGTATTCACGCATCAAGGCATTCCAGCAATAAGCAGCTTCATAAAAGGTATAATCTTGAAAAATAATTTGTCGCCAAACATTTTCCTATACACAGTATGGTTACAGTTTTTAATTTTTTAATTTTAGACAAAAGATTGTACTTTTCTTATTAAGTGACTTAAAAGATTCTGTTCAATCATAAAAAATTGCTAAATTTGGAATTCGAAATAATTAAGTTCAGTTGAAGAGCAGATAGATGTTGTCAGCAAATAATGATTTATATCATGATGCACGAATATGAGATTGGTTCCATAATATATTGAATCATTAAAAATGAGTATTAAGACACAGAATAGATTTAAACTACAAGAATCTGTTTGAAACTGAGGGAAAATCGTATTAATAATGAGGAAATAAATAGAGAATAATTGAATTTAATTCTACCTCTGAAATTCTACCAAAGATAGTGTCTCGACCTTTTCATTCCAAACACTTTTATAAATCTCCAGAAATAATGTTAATGCATTTATGTGCTTATAGAAAATGAATGTACTTGGTTATCTGGACGTTTATATATCTTCAAATAGATAGTAATAATTTTTGTTTTTACACAGTCTCTTAGAAATAAATAATGAAGATTTAAGTGAAAAAACATGTTGCTTACCAGTTTAAGGTAGATAAACATTTAATTAATTGATATCATAATAACGTCAAATAATTATCATAATAACTAATATCAATTAATTGATAATCATATCAATTAAGTAATTTATGTGTAATTCTGAATAAAAATACGCAGCAAATACATTCCCATGATAAGTATGACAAGTGAAATTTATAATGCTCTATGTAAGAATTTTTATTTACCGATTCCAAAACTTCTGATTGTAATTATTTTGTAGACTAGCTTCTGCATTCACACGTAAATTAGAAGTAACTACAAAACTTTTCGGCAACTTATACACTGCAGGCCTCTTGCTACATATTTATTTTAAATTTATTCAACTGATGCATAATTTTGTAATATTTCAATTTTCTTCTCTTCACAGTATTCTTCACTATTCTTGTTCACATCTTTCACACTATTCTATTAAGAGGGAACTGTTAAATCTGAAATTCTAAACACATTAAGTATTAGTTTTTTGGTACAACACTGAAATATAATTTCATTAGTTGAGAATATTTAATACTATTTTTACTTCAGAAGAGAACCGCAGTATTTGCATGTTTTCATTACGGTTTAGTTATATAATTGTGTTAACTAGTTTCTGAGTTGCTAATTTGAAATTTTACAGACCACGAGTTAATTTCGTTTATGCTATTTTCTCAAAATATTAATCACTGTCAGCCGTGTCACAGCAATCGTCATAGGGAGATGATTGCTGCGGCATATTATCTATTATTATGTACAGTATAGATTATTTTCAACAATGCATAAATAAAGGCTATATTGATAATTATTAATCCCCAAACATTTCAGACATAACGTTTTTAAAGTTATGTTTGAAAGTTTTCGATGAATTGTAAGAAACATTCCGGTTTGTCTAAAATTTACTTTATCTTGTACAGGTGTCACAAAACTTGATAATTATGCTTAATGGGAGATGCACGATTGATCTATGGAAAAATTTCAGCATGTCATTTAAAAGAAAATTTCAAAATGCAAAATACACACGTTAATGTTATGTAGGTAAATCTAGTAATTTATACCTTAAGGTACTTTTTCGAGACATGTAATATGGAATTTAAAGTTTGTTTGTCTGACTGTATCGATTTATTTACTCTTTTTAAAACATCGTACTTCCTTAATACATTAAATGATCCTCCGTATTCATGCTGTAGACATTAGGTATTTTTTTAAAGCAAGAAATCTGAAAAATGAGCAATGCCTTCGCCGGGACTCGAACCACGGACCTCTCGAATATGCTCCGAGTGTGCTGACCTGTACACCACGAAGATATCATAATAAGGCGGGAGAAATTCTTTATAATGTAAACATTTATTTGTATCATACAAACATTTGTAAACATTTATTTGTGTCATACAAATATTTGTAAACATTTATTTGTGTCATATTCAAATCCAGCATTGAAAAGGAAAGAAAAATTTAAGTGAAATTATACCCTACCCCCAAAAGAAAAATGGAAAGAACATTGATTACCAACCCTACAAAATAGCTCTTTAAAACTGCCTGACAAGTTATAGAGTTACAAATAAAATCAAAGTACCTTTAAAAAATTACTGACACTGAACAAAGTGTTACTCCGTCATATTATGTAATCTTACCGCGCTGCAGAAGTCTGACCTTATAATAGATGAGGAACTGCTATAAATAACAGCATATGTTTTGCATTTAAAAATTCATCGAAATTTGAAGCATATCGGGATTCTAAATATTTGAATCGATTGGAAGTATATATCTGACTGTTAGGACCAACAACTAAGACGAATTGGTCAATAGAGTTCTTTTGTAGTTAAACAGATATCTAAGCATTGTTAAAATCGGGAAAAAGTAAAACTGAACTTTAGGTGATAAAATATCAATATTATTTAAGGATTGATTAAAATAAAGTAATCTGGAATATAACTTTCTTTATGTATGATCTAAATGCATATTTATTCTAATGTCAATAACGGATGTTTTACGTTTGTCCTTCATTTTTACTCGCAGTTAAAAAGGCTAATGCGCATTATACTGGAGAAAAACAATTATTAAGGAAATAACTGAAAATAACTCCTCCCGAAAAACATTTATATACACTCACTGATAATAAAAAGTCACTATCTACAGCTAAGCTGCATATTATAAGAAAAACATTCTTTGCAAGAGCGAGGTATAGACATAATGCCATCATGTTTGTTTAATCTGCTTTTAGATAGGTAGTGTTTGTTATGGTTAGGCAATAACTCACGGAGTAAATTGATAACAGAAGGCGCATGTATAGAAATTATTTGTTTCTTCATTAATTATTATGACCTGTATGTTCTCCAAATAATGCTGGTCAATCTGCATATCATTTTCATTCATGTGAATTTACTCATCATAGGTTCTTAAAAATATGCGTTTTTGTTTTATACTATTAAACGCTAAACTATTAGCCTGTGGAATAATCAGAAGCATGTGTAGTAATTAAAGCTTAATTTTATTTGATTATTAAGCTTAATTTTATTTGATCGAGAAATAGAATGTTAGATTCCTGTAACTGGACTACTGGGAAACGGAGCTGAGATAATTCCTGTTCTATTATATAGTTCGACTGGCACATACGCGATCATAAGCGCAAACACGCATGCGCCATTCGGACCGAATTATTCTTAAAACAGGGTGTATGAATACGAACTTTTTTCCCTCTCCATTCACTCTTTGCGGAGAAGAGAAGACTTTCACCTCGCAGCGAGTAATAACTCCCCTTTTGGAAGAGTCTATGTGTTTTGGCAGAATGCCAACCAGGGTTGCGTTTGAGACGGTCGAACTATAGTTCTGTCTGCCTAGAGTTTCAGAGTTCCCTTGAAAACAAGGCTTAAAGTCCCAGAGGCTAACATCCATTCCGCCCTGCGTGTGAAAATTGGAGCTGATCTGTAAAAACGGAAATACATTAAAAAATAAACGCGGCGACAACTAATAATCTTTTTGTCATTTATATTTCATAAGATTCTATGTCTATATAAAAAACTAGCTGTGTGATCCTGGTCGATATGACAACTAAGGTAATGTATACAAAGGTAAAAGGGATGAGCGAAAAATGGAAGGCATACAAATATGCTTTATAATTTTTTAATTATCACTCATCAAGAACTTAAATTTTAGAATCTTAAGATTCCTTAGCACTTTTTCTGGCTTCCTATTATTAACCGATTTCCGTTACATTCTTGTAGTTATTGAATCAGAGAATAATTAGCCCAAACGACGTTATCTCAGAAGGGCTATTAATTTCGTTTTGGCATTTTGTCTCGATTCACTTTCTACATTGATTCACTTTTCAAACTGTTGCCACCAAATATTACAGCTCTGTATTATATTTAAAGAAATTAAATAATGAAGAATCTGCATGAATGTGTGTATGTTTCTCGCGCTGGGATAAAACAACAGTACCTAGAGCCATCAAATTTGGAATAACGTATGTTTCCACTCAAATATGGGCATTTAGGAACCCTAATTCGGAATTTGAAATTTGCTTTATAATCGATTTCATATTTTGTAACACTTTAACGAATTTTTGATTAAAACAACTCAACGATTTCAAAGCGAGCAATGGCAACGCTGTGCGGAAAAAAACTCTTTTTATCTCCAGCGCGCGAGATTGTGTATCGTAAATTCTAAAGATATGCTCATTTTAAAATTATTTTGCGGTATTGTTCTTTAACTGAATTTTATAGTTTAAGTGTGAAGAACATGATATTTAATAAATAAAAACAAACGTTAAAAACAAAACAAACGTTAAAAAAACGCAGCTTTGAACGTAATGTAAAATCTCAAACCTTTCAGATTTTTTTAATTTAAATATTATTTTATATTTTTAATAAAAAACATTTTAAATTATTCTAAAAGCAATAAAAATAGAATTTAAATAAACTGTTATTATTTAAACACTATTTTTATTGCTCTTCTTTTAAACTAGCTTCGATTCGCAACAAATGTGAAGAACATACGAGTATTAAACTCAGAAACATTTCTAGCAATATTTCTTGTAAAGTTTTTTGGATATTATTCATGAAAAGAAATAAATTCGAAAGGCTTGCCGAGATACGTATCCTAAATAAACGTTTCGAGTCCAAACATCAGGTAGTGTTTACATGACTAACAGCAAACATCTAGATATAATTTCATGTTTATATATAATTAGGATAATTATACCTGTTGTATCGTCTGTGGTTAAAATTCTAAGCACTCGAAGATCTTGAAATGTATTCCAGTACTTAAAATCCTTTTTTCTCAAAGGATCGATTGTCTAGAAAGAACTAATCGAATTTCAGGTATATCACATAAATAACTAGGCTATTTCCATTCAAGTCACGCCAGATGAGCAGTGGTTAAGATTTCTTCACACTCAACTACGCCAACTCCCTAAATGAGCTCATAATTTAACCTACTCTGAAATGCGGGCGGGAAAATAAACAAAGGACTAAATCCTTTCTCTGGTCATTAGTCAGCACTGCTTGGCCGAAGCCGCAAAGAGAGTGGAAGTTTACAGTTTTACAGCTGCTATTTAGAACTCACGTCACATGACAGAAAGTTCCAAATGTAGACCGTGAAATAGAGTGCTGAGGTTGCTGTAAACGTGCTCTTGCTTAGCATCTCAAGAGAAGAGAAAAACTACGTTTCCAGACGTTTTGCTAGTACTACGTGGGCCCGATTCGAAGGCGCAAGACCCTAGTTGATTGGATATTTCGTTTATAACAATAGTTCCTAAACATTTTAGTATAGCGACCTAATTTTAGTATAGCAACCTAATTTTAGTATAGCCACCTAATTTTAGGAGTTCGGGCCGCTTTGCGACCACACATTTTCAGGAATATGTGTTTTATAATATTCGTGGTACCCTTGTTATGCAGTTTTTCAGCAACTTTGCGCGTCCCAAAAAACTTTTCTCTACTCCATATTGGGAAGCGACATCTAATTTGAAGACAAGTGGTTTAGAAAGATGAGTCAATCACATTTGCAAGAGAGTATGTCCAAGAAATTTTGATTTCACTGCATATTAAATTACAATAGTGATTCAGGCATGAGATGGAGGGACATGTACTACAACCTTACAATTTTATGGGTAACTTAAGTGAGTAGAAAATTTCATATGCATTCAACAAGAAAATAAAGTAAATGATGTAACTATCATACTTTGAGACAAAGAAAGAATTTAATTGCTCAAGTTAAGTAATAACATAAACATAATTAAGTATTTTAAGAATAAAATATAGTTATTCTTTGAAGGTCATATTATATTTCCTATTTTTGCTTGAATTCTTATTTATGGTTATTAAAAATAGAATGACTGAGTAACCAAGAATAGAGAGCGGTACATAACATTATAGTTATGTTTTCGTTATCTGTTATGTATATAGCATTATGGGTTATGTTTTCGTCATTTCGTTATCTGTTAAATCTGCCATTTTCACTTAGTTTGATGTCGGGAAGTTGATGGGAAGAATTTAAATTCATCCTTAAACATCTGAAAAAGACTTAAGAAACTAATAATTTAGTGTATTTGATTTCAATAATTGAATGAAATGACGGTTGAGATATCAATATCGAAAATTTTGCTTCTATCTCTACTGAATAGAACTGAATAATAATTTACCTCTCTCTTAATCTATAATGTATTTTGTTTGAATGCATTCATTTCGCCTTTGGTTAATCTAAAACATTCATTACTTGAATAGAGTCTGGAAAGCACAGAAGCAAATGCAGGTTTCGGGAAAATGCATTGCTCTAAATAAACCGTTGCAATACTACGTAAAGAACAATTTTGTAGTTTTGTGCAGTTGAAGATAATGCTATTTTGAAGACAAAGCAATTTGCATTCTTGTTGCATTATTACTACGTGTCTATCAAATTAAAATAAATTAAAATACACTTCTGAAATCAAAATAAAATGGAAATAAGAGCTAGGACGAGATTTATTACCTATATAACAGTAAATAGAATAAGAAATAAAATGACGATGTCCTTACAAAAACAAAAATAAATGTAAAATTGGAGAAGATTAGAGACAGTGTTGCAGATCTAAAAGGGTTAGTTTGATATAAAGCATGCTTTTTTAAATAATAATTTGAACACTGTTACAACACGTAGTAAACTAATTGTTTTAAAGTAATACTTAAAATTCGTTATTAAATAGGAGAAGAATGGCTACAGGAACAAAACTGCATAGCATAGTACTTATTAAATAAACGTTTTTATTTTTCTTCATAATCCTCACTTTCATTAAGGCTGTACTGCGATCCTTGCATAAGAGTCCCAGTACCTACTGCATCATGTTTTTTGGATGGCTGTGAGTAAATCCTAGCTGCATGCAGCCTGACATTGTGACAATAGTATAGTACGCTGTCTCAGTTTAACTCTTTAAGAACTTTTGAAGAAGAGAACTTTTAAAGAACTTATAATTTAATTTAGAAGTCAAGCAACAAAAATCAGCGTTATATTTTCAAATTTTCACAGGACTAGTTTCGATGGTTTTTACCGAACCACCATCCTCAACTGCAAAAACGCAAAGGAACGTTACATTTTTACGCAAATTGAACGTCAAGACATAATGATTAGATAAGATAAGAAAGCCTGGATAGGAGACAAGCTACTGGCGCCATCTGTTGATGAAACCAGAACTAAAACATAATTTGTTTAAAGGCTGAAGTCAAAGAAGGATTGGAACTAGGGTCGTTAACTAGAACAGAAAGATTTTTTTGAATGTTAAATGCCTCTAGAAAATCCAGTTCACCAATGGAAGATGTTTTTTGAATACTTTTGGCAGCAGAAAAATAGAAAGTGTGATTTTCGGACCAACAATTTTGGGCAACAGAAAACTACTGTGTTTCCTTTTTTCTAACATATGCCTCATGTTCTTTAACGCGAAATTTTAAGGCTCTCTTAATTTGGCCAATGTAAATTAAACCTCACTGGCAAGGAATCCTGTAAATACCCCACGAATTCATATCCGGAATGGGGTCCTTGAGTATGGAACTCGGAATTTTGTTGATGGGAGAATAAACGACCCGAATATTAAATTTCTGTAAAATACCTACAACTTTATAGCTAATGGATGGAAAGAAGGGAATGACAACAGAATTTTTATAATCTCCTAAAACAAGAGTCTGCCTTTTGGTGCGTTGAGATGAGAATTATCTAATCATTATGTCTTATCTCGTTTCATTTGCGCTTTTGCAGCTGAGAATGTTGGTACGGTAAAAACCATCGAAACTAGTCCTGTGAAAACTTGAAAATATAACCGTGATATTTGTTGTTTGACTTCAAAATTAATATTTGTTCAGCGTGTTATTGTATTTTAACTTATAATTTGTCATTTACTGCAATGGAATCATCTTAGGTTGTTGGAAAGTGGTGTATCAACAGCGGAATTTCATCATAAAGAATCAAATATCCAAGAAAGTATTCTAAGACTCGCGAACTTTGTAAGGTTTCCCTTATTTTGCATAATAAATTTATTTTAAGTTTGATATCTTTCTTGAATCTCTCAACTTCCCCTTGTATTTTCTCGCCAGGATGTAAAGTGAAGTGAAGTGAATATTTAAACGGGTAAATCTCTGAGTTTATTCAGGGCGTGTTCCAGCGCACGTTTCACTGCTATCTCGCTGTTACGCTAGTAAGACTTTTCGCCACTTCGGATTATCATGACGCCTATTAGTTTTCTGAGAGTCAACCTGTTAGGTGTAAATTAACGTCCTAATCCAGTACTATTCTCTTTTAGATTCAACTTGAATTATATTCTACATTTAAGTTTCTCACTGGAAATTGACGATGGTTTTAACGCATGAAGATCGAATGAAGTTCATTGTACGATCTGGAGCTATTTTATGTGGAGTAGTAGAGACATATCTTACAACTTCAACATTTCATCGCTGTATAATGCAGCAGGCATATAGAATCCTAGTCTCTGGAAAGGGAACAGCATATAATGCATCGCAACCCACTACTTACCATAATGAACACTCTTCCAGCATAGTACGATTTCCTCACTGCTCTGGCATACCTAAATTATCCGTAGCGTTAATTATTGGTGCAATACAAATCATGATTATGTTGGTATCTGATGACACCTTTTGAAAATACTCGTAACTGTTTCTCAGTATCCCACAGCCTTTTTAAGTTAATTTTCTCGTTTTTCTTCTTAGTAATAAGTGTATGAAACTTTTATCAGAGTTCATTTAGCTCTCATGCATGTAAAATATTTCAAGACGTAAATATATTGAAAATACAAATTCATCATCTTAGTTAATAAAAATTTCCCATTAAAAATAATTATGCAAACGTATTTAGTACTTGCTCATGAAAATTCTTAGTTCTTTTGCTGTCATGCAGTTGGAAATGTGCTCCCTTGCAGCACAAATGTGCTAATCATTAAAAACATCAGATGAGTTAAGTGAATGTGAAAAACGTAATTATGACATAGTATTATAGGTTTTGTTCTTTTTTTTCCTCGTTGGTTTTATTGTCTACTTCGTTGTTATTTACTGAATTCCAAAAGTTTAAGTTGTTGAAATGTTTACGGTCAAAGCTGATAAAATTGAATTTGGAAATATTCTAATGCTGTATGTAATATCTCAACGAATTTGTAGCACTAAATGTAATAAAATTAGGATGTGAAGTATTTCGTAATTAAAGTTTTAATAATGTTCATGCATTTTGAATTTAATCACAGAAAATTTGCATGAAATGGGAAAAAGAGTCTCTGCTGATTATTTATGAAAAACGATCCACTCTAATAACCTTATTCCAAACAGAAGCTTAAGAATAAAAATCTGACGAACAATAAAAAGGAAACAGTTTGGAATAAAAGAAAAGTTCATGTCTTCCCGTTAGAAGAAAAAGATATTTTTAGCAGAAGCTCTTTAGATCTTTCTGAAGAAAATGTTTTCAGCGACCTCGAAAATAAGCCAGATAACCAAAAAGATATATCAACGAACTGAAATTAGCCTTGAGAATGTTCTTTGCTGGGTTATTGAAAGGAAACGTAAAACAAGCACTTTTTTCGGAGAAAAGTAATTTCCTATAAAAGCAGAAGTGAGTCAAGTTTTCGCAGTAATTAAACGTCCGAAAAAATGCATGAAATCAAGCAAATAGACAGAAAGAATGCTGATTAATTATCTTATTGAAGATGACGTACTGGGAAACAGCGAATAACAAAAATAACAAAATCCTGTAATTAAAATTAGAGCTGTCTTTCAAACTCCGAAATTGTCCAAATGCGGCAGCAATACTTATAACGTAAGCATGTAGATATTGGACATTTTTGAAATAATCACGCTTATTTTTCTTACAGAAATTATTCTTATTTTCTTAGAGAAAAACAAGACTTTTACATTTTTTTTTTTGTAAAATGCATTGTGACACTGAGAGCCATACCATGAAAGAAGGTTTTTCATTTACATCATTATTGAACATACTGATTTATTACATCATTATTGAAAAGGCTGATTTAAATCTTTTGAATAGTTTTAATAATTAAAAATCGAAAACATTTCGTTTTACATATTTTTATTTATAAGCATTAAGTATCTCATTGCTTAGATACATTACGATTCATTTTAAGTGTAACACTCGGTAACTTATCTTGATTGAATTTTGCGTAAAAATTGAGTTATATATATATAATTTATTAAAGGAATTCAAAATATCATCGTAATATGCAGATATTCTGTTTCAAAAACAAAAATTAATACAAAGTAAAGAAAATTAAAAGATATTGTAGGATAAGAAAGCGTTTGATTAAAAAAAAAGTATTCACTTATATGGTAATGAAAATTAAATAAAACATCCTTATCTGTACTGAACTGCTATTTTTTATGGAAAATAATCTCAGTTGTCAGTGGAGATTCTAAAATTCGAAAATATTTTTGTTGTATCCGTTACTGTACTAAATGTTTATTAAAGAAAATTTAGTTTCTAGCCTGTCGTAGTATTTTGATCTGCGTTTCTCTTTTTAAAATGAATTATATTTATTTTTGATTTAAATGAGAATTCTTGTGATTTCATCACTTAGACATCGTTGTAAGTTTATTAGCTGTCATTATTTCCATATAATACTGACAGATAAACTTTGAAACATTGTGATAATCAATAGCCAATATGTTAAATGTATGAAACACAGATTTTGTAATATTCCATGATTGAGAAATTCATTTAATATCTAATTTTAAGATCAGTAAACGTAAAGCAAAAATTCTTAGATATTTAATCATAGCATTACCCACTGAAGCCTCAAAGGTCTATTTGGCTTAATTTTTAATCAGTAAAATAAAAAAAATAAAAAAATTCAGATTGGCGGCAGAATAACAGGTTAGAGGCGGGAAGTGAAAAGATATGATTGGCAAAATTGCGCGATATCGCCTAAAAGATGGAAAATAAAGCATACTTATATGTAACAGTTAAAAGCTCATACAATTGAAATTATAGTATTAACTTACAGTTACAAAACAGCATCTTTGCATTGCATCCGTAAATAAATTAAAAATTACCGAATATATCCATAAAGGAATATGTTCGTATTCGTAAAGCAGATGAAAAGCAAAAAATTACTGAAAAATTTATATGTCGAAAACTGTTTCAATTGTTCTGTCCTGTTACGTGTTATTTTCCTTTATCAGATTTAATTCTTAATTGGTTGTAAATATTCACATCGCTTGAACCTGAATTGCATTTAGATTGTCTTTCTGAGTGAATAAAATATCAAAATCTCTGAAGTGAAGGTAAGTGAATGAAGGTAAGTGAAAATGTATGAAGGTAATGAAAGGTAACATGAAGGTAAGTGAAAAAGTCAAAAGGTAACATTAATATGGTGATAATTAGAGAAAATTACGTACGATTGGATCTCGACAATTGAAGTTGATGATTAAATGATTGATACATTATACATTTCAGATTGGTGTATTACTGCGTGTAAACTTTTCTCCTTAATGAGATACGTTCGTCAGCAAACAGCAGCCCTGTTGCCCCATGCATGAAAACATCCCTAACAGTAGCAATATACAGTTATTAGAATTCTGAACTATTAAAATGAGAAATCAACATATATTCAACCGAGAATAAACTGCTATTTTGAGTGCACTGTAACGATTCGGTGAATTTTTGATTGTTTCTCTAAAGAAGACAAAAAGTTCTACACAAGCACTTAGTTAAAGTCAGTGTAACAGACACATACAGTCTGTCACAGGTAATTTTAACTTTTCTGGAATTTCTGAAGTGTTACTACGTATGTATTGATAAAGAATGACGGGATATCTAATCATACTGTGGTGTGTTAGACAGATAGGATACCTTCATTGAAAGTTTCTCCCTTTCGCCAGATATCCCTCGTGTGATTTGTTGTATTACAAGATAGTACAGTATATTCTTTATAATTTATGCAGTTAATCAAGAATCTGAAATTAGTTTAATGTTTCTACCTTGTAAGGAGTAAGAAACTGATAACATTTTTTCACAAAAACATATTGATGCTCCTAATATGCTCTAGAGTTTCAGTACTATTTGAAGTAGTTTTGGCGGATCCGAAATGTAGGAATTATGATTTAGACTATTTACATAACGTTCTGGTATTTATTTTTATTTTTTGAGTAAGTTTGAAGAGTCATTAAGTTATTTGGAAGCAGAAGATGGGAAAAATGAGCAATGCCCTCGCCGGGACTCGAACCACGGACCTCTCGAATACGCGGCGAGCGTGCTGACCGCTACACTACGAAGGCACGCGAAGAAAGCGGGGGAAATACGTCATAACTTACGTAAATGTATTTGCTATGTTCTATTTTTTTCTGTACATGTACTATCATTTAAAGAAACTAAAAACATTGAGCTACAGTGCTATCTTTCTACATATTTACCGTACGTATTACTTTCCCAACATCAGATATGAATATAATATTGCGATTAATTTTAAATAGTATGTTAGATCATTCACAATCTTCTTTTCAAAAATGTCTGTTTTTAATATTATGTTTCCTGTATGAAATCAATAACCTTATTAATGATGACGAATCTCCAGACAACGACAGAAATACTGTGTTGCGTATGAATAGAGCTTGAAAATTTACTCTTGGAGCTTTGGATTAATTAAGCTATATCCGATTTAGCGATGTATCGCGATTTTCTCCTGGGTCCACTAATTGTATAACTTGAGTAGAAGGGCGCCTGACTGACTCTCCTGATTTTACGTCACTGTAGATCGAAGTCCATCATATCTAAATTGTTACTATGTTCTAGACTAGACGTTATTATTATGCACGTTCAAGTTTAGTGATCCTTCGCAGCTGTTTATGTTTCTGACGCTATCCTGTGATATTCTGTTGTTAATGCTTTTACATCTGTCACACTGCAAAAAAAAGGACAGTTCTATATCTCCCGTTCTACTACGCCGATTGATAAAATTCAACTTGCGTTTTTCACGTCTCGAAAGCGCGATTTAGGATATGTATTAGATTTACATACAGCATTGCTTTAACATAGAACTTTTGACACATAATCGGACTTTTTCTGACAACACATACCTTTTTTTTCCATATTTTGATTCTACGACTGAAATTATGGCCAGAGTGCCTAGTTTTGTAAAAATCGCACGAGTAGTTTTTAAAACGTTCACTCTCAAAATTTTAGCTTCTGCATGTTAATTGAATTTGGTATATATTTATTAATATCTCTTTTTTTATTAAACTTATTTGATTCTTCCTTTCATATTTCAAAAATTAGGTTCATTTCAAATAAAA
Source organism: Stegodyphus mimosarum (assembly GCA_000611955.2). NCBI lineage: Eukaryota > Metazoa > Arthropoda > Arachnida > Araneae > Eresidae > Stegodyphus > Stegodyphus mimosarum. The sequence goes on along the minus strand of KK117455.1, from coordinate 94,605 downwards.
TTTGTGTATTTTTTATGATTTATTTTTAAAATTTGTATTTTTAAATAACTTTTATAAATTTTTCGAAACATGGTTTGAATTATAACGTATACAATTTCTACCATGGTCTTAAAGTAGATGCATTTCTAAGCATATCTGCAAACATTAGAGTTTTTTATTCAGTATTTCCTAAGATATACATCATTTTACATATTAACGCGTTTTGAAATTTGGCATATTTTTCATAAGCGATAATAACATCAAATGTGGTTTACGCACTTTATTAAAATTATTTGAAAGTATGAAAGATGAATTTTTCTCCGGTTGTATGCAATGAAAAAATAGGAAAGGTAAATAGGTTTCTATAAAGAAATTCTCCAAGTGAATTATTTTGGCGCAAACTGAAAAAATTGCGCTAAGATAAATTTTTAAATTTCTTCATAAATTACTCACCAAAAATTACAAAATTCAATACTAGGCATAATTTGAGTCGTAGAATCGAAATATGGGGAAAAATGGTATGTTATTTCAGAAAAAGACCGATTTTGTGTGTTAAAATATCTATGTTAGAACAATGATATATATAAATCTAATATATATCCTAAGTTACGCTTTCGAGACATGAAAAACGCAATTTGAATTTCGTTAATTGGCGCAGTAGAACGGCATATATTTTCTGTTTTGTTCAATGTGTTTTTTTTTCGTAGCGCATATAGAGAGAATGGTTCCAGAGAATGGCTGCGTTCTGCCACAGCTTTTCCTGGGTCTGATAGACCTCAATATCTTCTTCAGTGTAGCGTACATAGGACATGCCAAAGCGTAGTTTAAGGTCAGTGGACGTAATCTTGTTGAGTACTTAAAAAATATCTGGTAGCAAATTCCGTAATGCAGTAAGACTTCCTATGTCATTAGTATAAGTCTAGGCACTGCGACAGGATACTATTGAGGTGGCCGTAAAACACAGCAACAGGATACTATTGATGCAGCGCGTGAATATATGAGACTTGTTAAGATATGTTTACTTAATAAATTAATGGACTGATATTCAGTTTTAAGCATTTCTTCACCTTTACCTGTTGTTTACCCATTGTTTGTGCCATATTTCAACGTAATCGTACTATTTTGCGAGATGTATAGAATTATATGATCCAGACAGTCAAAATCGTAGTTTGTGGAAATTCTAGTTGAAAAAATAATTCTTGAATCATTAAATTAACTTTTGTAATTTAAATCATCTATTTCTGTGCAAAAATTAATGACTTTGAGTTTTTAAAAACCAAAATCTGATGTCTCTGTTTTAAAATATTTTTCCAAACAAACATTGCAGCCTTTAGAATTCGGAAAAATATTCATTTCTGCATTCTGAAATGACAGGATTTCTGAACCTTCGAGAATGACTAAAATCAAGAAATATTAAATATTAATTTATTTATTCACTGTAATTACTTCTCTGTTGTTGTTGTTGCTTATCCTCGAAAGATCGGAGATATCTCAGATCAACTCCAGAAGGTTGTTGACCGCCAAAAAATCAATAACTTTGAAGGGAATGGATGTTAAGTCCTCCTTAGAAAGCCCAATGCAACCAAGTGTGTGATCCGGTGAAGCTGGATGGCCATAGTAGTTTTTACAAGCGGGGTAGATTTTTCTGCATTATCAAAGAAAAGACATTTAAGGTGGGCACTTCTTAGTCTAGCCAGAGCAGTCTGGGAGCCACGGTTACATCTGAATTCCAGTAGGGAGCCAGGGGATGTTCCTTTGTACCATCGGTGCGTAAGTGGATTACGCCATATTACATTAAGTTTAGATCTTTCATTTGAGTAAAGTTCTTGGTAAGTAATTGAGGAGCCAGTGACTATTTCATTTTCACTACCCTCTTTTGCCAGTTTATCAGCGACTTCATTACCACTAATATTAACATGTGATGGGATCCACTGGAGGTAGACGTCGTGGGTCTGAGAGATCTTCTTCAGTTTGAGCAGAATAGATGTGCTGGTTTCATCGCATGCGGATGATGTTGTAGTGCATTGCGGCTGTCCGATAAAATCCATAGTTCCCCAAAATCACAATCGTAAGCCAGGATGGCATCAAGCCCCACATTAATCGCAATTAACTCGCTCCTAAAGACAGAGCAAGTGTAAGGGTTGCGTTGCTTTATTGTAGTTTCAAAGTGAGGGGTCTTAATAAAGATACCACTGTCGGTACGATCTTCTGTACGGCTACCATCAGTATAGACCTGCACTGCATCTTTAGGAATGCAACTCATAATTTACAGAGCCAGTTGCCTAAGAAAGTCTTCATGGTGAGTTTGCTTGTTTGCAGTGGATTTCAAATCAAAGTGGAAGAAAACTCTCGGTAGTCCCACTGAGGGATTAATAAAGGAACTTAGAGAAAGAGGTTCACCCTCCCGAGAGATCAGGTGCTGAATTTCTGCCAAGCTAAGAGGGCTGTATTTCTTGAGACTTTGATTGTTGTGCAATTATGGAGATACAACGAAGTAAGATGTTTTGGGCTATAGCTATATATTTTATTGAAATACTTAACTAGATTGGCTCTTATTTTAATACGAAGTGGCTGTAAGTTGGTCTCGAACAAGGCTATTCCAAAAGGGCAGCTATTTCTGAGTCCAAGAATAATTCGAGCGATACTCAGTTGTACACGGTCTAATTTCTGAAGATTGGGGTCAGACGCGCAGGAATAAATTGGGTAGCCATATTCTAGAATAGATCTTATAAGCGTAATATATGTGCTTCTAAGAGTATTTGCATCAGCTCCCCAATCTCTGCCAGCTAGATAGTTAAGGATCTTTAGGCGCTTACGGGCCTTTGAGACCAAATAGTCTATATGTTTGTTGCTATTGAATTCAGGATCAAGGATGAATCTTAGGTATTTGAGATGCTTTTCGTATGTGAGGGGCTGAGCTTCGAAATACAACTTTGGTTTGTAGTTATACAGATGTTTATTAGTAGTAAAAAAGCTGACTATTGATTTAGCTGGATTTAAAGTCAGTTTATGTTCTTTTGTAAACTCAGAGAGTGCTACCAAAGTGGTGTTAAGGATCGGTTCGATGTTACTCACGCCTGTGCTTGAATGCCAAAGAACAATATCGTCAGCAAACATAACAATATCAACAAGTTTTGATTTCCTTTTCTCTACACCGGCCAGAAAGAGGAAGAATAGAGTAGAGCTTAAGACTGATCCCTGAGGAACTTCTGTCCCAGTCTAAAAGGATCCGAGTAGGTCTTGTTAAATTTAACTCTAATGGATCTCTGGTGCAGAAAGTCAGGTATCCAAACCCAGACAGAACCCCTTATATTGAAAATGTCGTGGATTTTAACAATAAGTTTGTCCTTCCTGACACTATCAAAGGCCTTAGATAAGTCCAGTAAGACCGCCACGGAATGTTGAGGTGGTTTAAGTTTTGGGCGTTTCTGATCTTTTGGCAAAAGTAAAGGATTTGATCTGTGGTACTAAGCCCTTTTCTAAAACCACTTCTCTATTATCTTACATTTAATGCATATGCTTGTTCTTTTAAAAAAATTGTCTTTAAATCATTAGAGATGTTTGGAAAATAAATTTTAAACTGGCACTAAATGGTAAATAACTCATAGTATTTAGAGTCTTATGCCATTAAATTTATACAAGAATTAATCGTACGTACTTTTACATACTGTTTTAATTATAAAAGCTAATCTTTATTGTTCCGTTGCAAATGGAATCACAATTTTATTTTTTACTTCAAGTTCTACTTTAAGTATTACTTTTTCTTTTACTTGAATAGATGAAAATGTTTCAATCTAATTTTTAATTTACCGTCATAAATTTATAGCAGAATTTCAAGTTCAAAATCCAGATGATACAAATCAATGGATTATTCAATGAAATTAGATTCAAATATCCAACATATTAATTCAGAAACGAACATAACTTAAAATCTTTGAAATATTTAAAGATTTTAAAAGAAAATGGCTGCAGTTTTTAATTTCTGTTATTACAGATTATCATTGAAGGGGTAAGAGGAACCAGTTACGTAGGAGATACAGCTATAGATGATGTCTTGCTTACAACAACGGATTGCGATAGCTTGGAAAATATGACACAACCTACAGCTGGTAAGCATATGAAAAGTTTTACATATGACTATTAATAATTAGAAATGTATTAAATTCACTAAATTCATTATCTGTGAGAGCAAAAGCGCAGGAATGATCGAAACATCGAAATGTGTTTTCTTTATATTTTCAGATATACCTTGTATGGAGCAAAGACGTCAAAGATTTCAGCTGAACATATAATGTTATACCGTATAAATGTTTAAGCATAGAACATTAAGATACTAATAAAAGTTAATATAATTTTCGTAAACTTAATGTAATTCTTTTTTCTTGAAAGACTTTTAATAGCTTTTCAAGAAATACTGGAATAATAATAATTAATATACAATACCGAATGCAATTTATTGTTCCATGTACCCCCAAAATCTCACTCCCAATGTACACATAAGTTCTTTATTTTGTTTTAAGAGTAACGTGTCTATATTTCTCCTCATCACGGTTCTTTTCTAAGCGTTACCTTTGATAACGTCTTATTTTCGCTCTTCTACTGACTACTTTTGCATGACGGAGCCTAAAATGTTCTGATAAAATTCCCCTGTTTGAGGATTTTTCTTTTCTTTCGTTATTGTTTCGTGTTTTCTTTAGTAACATTTTTGAATCGCAGAAAAGTACGAGTAATTTCTACCAGACCAAATATTTTTACCTCTTCAGCAACGAAACCGATCTGGTAAAAAATATCTTATTTTCCAATGTGGTTTCGTTTCGTTAATTTGATTATGGCAAAGCATGCCTGAGAAGAGGATTGCTTTCGTTGAGGACTTTCCAAGGGAAACTGACTTGTATTTGTGTTACACTTGGGAAAAGTGCGAACACACCCATGTAGCCAGACCGTTTGCCATGTTCCGAAACCGAATCGAGTTATGACTGTTCAGCGGCATTATCGTGCGGCCAGTAGGGTGGACTGTTATTCGATTTAAAGAATTAAATTTTTTCGTGAGTTAGCGTTAAGCCTATTTCTTCATTTCATACGTCAGCTCTGACATTCGCTGCATAATATTCTCTCTTGGAATACATTGCAATCCAGCTTAATGTACTTTCAGAAATAAAATTTCCTAAAATACAGACGGAAAAGTGGTTAGTGACTCCGATTGCTGTAACAAATGGGTTCGAGTTCCAGTCCCGAAGAGGGCATAGATGTTTGTAAATATATAATGTCTTTGCGGCATAGGAACACTCCAAATATTTGGCGAGTTGAAAGGCCTGTTATGTGGTTTGGTGATAAGGTACAGAGGAGACCCTCGGAGCAATTCCCGGGTCCTGTCTCTCAAAACTGGTTTAGTGTGGTTTATGTGATTATGGCCAAGCTTCAATGGCTATCTGCCTAAGGGGTGGATGCCTTAGTGGAGAAGTTGTAAGGGAAATTGACTCGTATACGCGTCACGCATGCGGAAAGCCACAAATTCACCCATTCAGGCTGCCGTTCGCGGGCAGCATAATTCTCTAGCGCACATCAGTATAGCTACTGAGGGAAGAGTTTCAAAAATGGACCAATCAGCTTCTATTTCTTTTGTGACGCTGAATCTTTGAAACTTTGCATATTAGAGCATGTTGTTGTTTGCGTTTTATTTTGCATTTGTTTCGCTATTATAAACGTATGGCGTATAAATGCTGCTATCATTTTAGTAGAAAATCTCGTAGTACTTTCACTTTATACGTTTATTTAATCGTCAACATTTCACTTTTGCGAAACTTATCACGCACTCATATCCGAATTAACGTTCATGTCATATCATCGCTCGTTATATGGAGAAAATAACTCAAGCTACAATTCGCCTCGACTATTATGCATTCACTAACACCCGTCTATTAAGATGTGTATAATAAGTTATTGAGCTGAGAATAATTATACTTGTATCTGATCTAACTCGCACTGAAAACTTTTCACAAGAAATTACGCTTTAATTATTTTGTCAGGAAATTGCATTGCAAAAACTTTCAACCATCTTGTCATAAGGGTGGCAAAGATTGTATGAAATGACAGAATACTGGAATTGTTCCATTCTAGAAGCCACTCCATCGGTGGCGATACAGATGTGCACTTATGAAATATGCTCGCGGGATTGGAACGTCGCACCGAACTAACGATTTCAGCGATTTTACCGCTTGGCCGCTGGGCCCCTAAAAACTGGAATGTATAGCAGATTTTCAATTCAGATTTTTCTGCGACATATGGACTCGAGAACAGCAACAAAAATATTTAATCTCGAAACATTTGCTCTGAATCACTTTAAAATTCTTATTAGTCAGAGGTCTCTTAATTATTCAGAGGTCAGAGATAATTGACTAGGCTCATTGCTGGTTCCTCCATGATAATTTAAAATAGTCGCTGTAAATGCCAGAACAGAGAATTTGCAGATTCGGTTTTGAATATTATGTTGGATGTGCTTAGTTTAATTTTGAGAATGGTTTTAAATTCCGAGCATTTGGTATTTAAAGATAATTTTAAATCAAGAAACTTTGCTTAAATTTCTAATAAATTTGCCTTCTGTAAAAAGAGGTGAATACGTATTTACATTTTATACTCTAACTTAAAAGTCAGTACTGTTATAAAATTTTCATTTTACAATTAAAATTTGAAAAATTACTTTTGTTACTTTCATCAGCACAAGTGAAGGAAGGGCCGTAACTTATTGGGTCTAGTTTTGGTAGGAAAGAGCAATTAGGCTATCCAAGTTAGATATAGCTTTATAAGATTCAGGCAGATAGATGGCACTTAGGCATATAGATCCATAAAAACATTTTATTTGCGTTTTTACTGTAAATGATAATACACTTTATTGGTAAAGCTCAACTATGATTTTAAACATTATGTAAAAGGATGTAAATAATAGTCTTTACTTTACAAGTCTTTACTTTGTTACATGATAATAATATCGAACAACAAAACCAATCTACCCTGTCTATAATACTACTACTAAATAACGTTTCTATAGACTTCATTTTATTGCATGAATGCATAGCTTTCAAAATATTTTTTTTTTTCAAAGCATTAAAAACAATAGACTGATCCGTATCTGTTAACCCATTATTCTTTTGAATATATAGCCGATATTATTAGTCCTGAATGACCTATAACGTTTCAATAAAATTTCAGAATAATTGGGGCATAGTGCATTCATATAAATATATACAAATTGATAAATATTTTCTTCATATTTAATGAATTATTAATACGACTTGATGTTTTAAACATTGAGGGAGTTTTATATGAAGTCAGCGCCATTGATATTTATATAAAAATGTCGGTAATTTTTAAGGATATTCAAAATTAATTAAATGTCAAATTAACTCAGATTAGCCTTAATAATTATCTAGTGACGCTGCGTAAGATTACGCTAATTAGGACTTATTACAGAAAATTAGCCTCACATGCTGAAAATAGCGTTATAAGCTTTTGAAATTATTATTTCTTCTTGAAAAGATTGGTAATTAACGTACATTTGAGAAACAAGGAGCTGTATTTTGAAGTATTGTTACTTTCGAAGTTTTATTGTTAGTTTTTTATTTCTGAATTTTAAAGCTAGAGGCAAATATATATATACTGCATTACAAAACTACTAGCTATTTATATTTCCTATGAAATTTTAATTTAGAAATTCCTAATATATGGTAATTGAAAATTTAACCTTTGAACCTAATATTTACTTCGAAATTATATATACGGTATTAATTTACGATATTTGTAAGAACTACAGAAGGTACAATGGTTAACAAAAAGAAAAGAAAAATGGCTCAGTTCTATTCTACTAGGCCTACATTATTCCATTCGACTTGGCCTACTAATAAAATTCGAGCTACATTTCATGTATCAAAAGCGTGACATAGCATATCATTCACATATGAAGTCTTAAGCGATTTACTACGTATTTGTATATAAAAGATTTGCATAGAACGTAGTTTCAGTAAAATGTATTTTGACGCAGAATTTGCTTTTTCTGAAAAGACATGGTGAATTTTTCTCATTTTGAGATTTTAAATCTGAAACTATGCTAAAGTACTAAGTTTTGCAGAAATAGCAAGAGATTTTTTTTAAATTAATTTCAGTTCCATAATGTAATTGGAATTTGGTTTTTATTTCATAATATCTTTTTGAAAATTCAATTTTCTTCTTTTCCTTCTATATAATCTTTAATTTTGGATTGTTGAAAAAAATGCAGGCATTTTATCTAGTTTTAACGATTATTTACAAATTTGGTAAAAGTAAGTAACTTTCGAAATCCTGCAGATTTTAATTGAAACCTTTCGAACATATACGTATGCATGTATGTATGCATATATATATATATATGTATATATAAAATAAAAAATATAAAAGAAAACTTCTAAATTTAATTGGCTATAACCTCTTTTATTTTTTATTTAATTAGGGGACTTCCTCTCCTTGTCTTAGGAATAGCGCCATGAGTCTAAACTACGTCATTCAAATTAATCGTCGGATCTTACGTAACGCTTAATGCAGATATCTGCTGCCCAATCGAAGAAACTGTAAACCAAAACTCGGAACTCAAACCTTTCCGACTCCCTCCCTTTTTCTTCTGAAGTACTGCGACACTCTCCCCCTTTTCGCTTACGCTTTCATCCTGTTAAGACGCTGTTGCAATCATCTATGTTCCCTTGTATCTCAATAGTATCAAAATTGTTTTGCAAATAGGCATGCATGGAGTGCCAAGTGAAGTGTGGCCACAAATGTGAATTTAAATAAAAAAAAAGGAATTTAATCCTGCTCGACTGCTGGAAAATGGATGGGTGCTTTAAGCACCAAGTATTTACGCCATAAGTATTTCTACGCTTTTACAGCTTAGTGGTCTTACATCAGTGCTTTGAAAATTGTGCTTTCATTGCATTTATATCCCGACAGAATTGGATTACATGCTGCTAACCTCAATGGAACATTTATTCCTCAGTTGGATTTATGTAAAATAGTATCTGCAAGTTCATCATTCTAAAAAATTGATATCATCGAGAACTCAAATATGGTGCGGTATCAACACGTATATAAAGTTATATATACCCTGCCTGACAAAGAAAATGCAACAGCATGAAAGATTAGTTAGAATGTGATGCCAACTCATGCTCAGACACAGCATATGTATATGAATAAGTAATGCTATTTATAGAAAGCTAAAATAGGGAGATAAAATGTTAGATGAAATATACCTGGAATAAGTAAGATGTATGACCACTCTCGCGGTGATGTAACTGCAGCCTTTCGAGGTACATATTCAGTTAGTGTGCGGATAGTGTCTTGACTGATGGAAGCCCATATGCTCCGAACCCTCCTTCAAAATTCGTCCTCTGATAAGGGCTGGAGCAAAGTAGACAAACAATGACAAATCGCGCTCCAGATATACTGCATCTAGTAAATATTATGGTACATCGCCGGCCAAGATAGCAATGAGATATGCTGTAAGACTTCTCAGCTAATGAATACCGTATGTAGTGTCTCATTATCCTGCTGGAAAATACCGCTTTTCAGCTGCTGAAGGAAAGGTAGCACATCATATCGTCGTGTCGTCAATTTACTTCTAATACGTAGCAGGTGTGTCCTGCTATCATGACTGATGGCCCCTCAAAACTTTATGCCACGTTGTGTTAAACGGTGTGCTGTTCGTCAATAGAGTCAGATTCGCTATATCTCCTCGACGCCTCCAAACGCTGAGCCGGTGACTGTCATCAGACAATCTCTCTCGCTTGTGAAATCGTCTGTTTGACGGAACGGTGTCGTCGACAAGGTATTTCTTCATTCACTCCTGCCTTCTGGATTGTTGAACTTTTGTAACACTGAACAACGAGATTTTGGATTCACTAAGCAGTAGAGAGTAGATGCAATTTTTTGTCCTCAGTTTCCTTCCCTTTTATTTCGCGCATAATTACGTTACCAACTTGTATCTTACATCATCTGCATGACTTGTCCGTTACGGTTTCTCCGAAATTTGATATTTATACTACCGAACATTCTTTGTTTTGCATTTTCTATGTCGGGGAGTTTATATATGTAATTAAGCAGACACTTATTGTATTGGAAGAAACTTAGAAGTAATCAATATATCTATGCAAAATGTAACCCGGTATATATGCAAAAACTTTGACTTCATAGATACTGAGATCCATAATGGCACACTGGCAGGAGAGGCAGATAAAATATTCATCTTTTAATTTAAAAAGCATGTTGCAGCTACAAACACCTTGACACTTTATTCTCGTCTATTTCAAAACATTTGCATTTTTGATAGCTTTGATGTAAAATGAAAGCTGCAAGCAGCAGTCGAGATAGGCCGAAGTGCAAGTGAAAAAAGCAAGTGACTTGCGTTCAAGATGAAATCCTAATTCCAAATAAATTACTTTCAGTTCTTAATGCATTTGATTGGATATTTAATACTCCTGTAAAATAATTATTGGCTGTTTTAGTTCTATTACATCACCAGCTCTATGTAAGTGTCATATGACATTGATTAGTCTCGAAATGACGCGTGCTGAAAAAAATTTCTATTTTAAAACAGAGAGGGGAAATACCGCATTAAAATTAAGTGTTAAGGGGCTATTGCTAATTTAAATTATAATGTATATATTTTGTATCTGTCGTACATATTCCATTTCCCTTCAAGGAAACAAAGGTTTTGCGACAGAGAAGCCATTTTAAAGACAAAGCGTTAAAGCTTCATGCAAATCATAAAATTTGGGCACACATAATTAATTAAACAATTATAAAGTATAATTTTCGAATATAAGATAAATAAATGTAATGTTTAGAGTCCTATTACATTTTTCAGTACTTCAGTCCTAGAGTCCACATAAACATAATTCTTCAAAGAAGACTTTTGTGCTCACAGAGTATCACAAAAGTTTTACATAATCATTACTTGTTTTAATTAACTGTGAGACATATAAACATTTATGACACTCATTTTCATATTTATAAATTATATTTTAACATCATAATTATAGGAGTAATACTGCATAAATCATGGTTTCACTTAAATAAATCTTTCATTTGCAGTTCCTTATCATCACTTCCTGGAAGGTCGACTGTCGACGCATTAGATTCATAATGAAGAGTAAACTTAGCAGACAAGGCAGATTAAATGTTCATTTGTACATTAAAAAACACGTTGCGACCGCAAACAACTTGGCACCTACTCAAGAATATCTCGAAACGTTTATATTTTTGATAAGTTTTCAGTAACAAGAGAGCAGTAAGCAGAAGTCCAGCTAGGCCGAAGTGTAGAAAGCAAGTGACTTTATAAGGTATATCTCCCACGTTCTTAGCGTGCCTTCGTGGTGTAGTGGTCAGCACACTGAGCCGGTATTTCAGAGGTCCGTGGTTCGATTCCCGGCGAAGGCGTTGCATATTTTTCACCTCTTCTGCTTCGTTAAACCTAATGTCTCTGCAGTGGCGCCCGAACTAAAAAAGGGTTGTGGATGATGACTCTCCACACCCAGGATTTGGCGACTAGGTCCCCTAAAACCCTAGTCGCCCTTTAAAAAGGGGAGTATATAAGGTATATCTCCCACGTTCTTAGCGTGCCTTCGTGGTGTAGTGGTCAGCACACTGAGCCGGTATTTTAGAGGTCCGTGGTTCGATTCCCGGCGAAGGCGTTGCATATTTTTCACCTCTTCTGCTTCGTTAAACCTAATGTCTCTACAACTTGTGTTCAAGATGAAATCTTAATTTAGTTTGAATTAGTTTCTATTCTCAGTGCATTTGACTGGATAATTAATACTACTGTAAAATTATTATTGGCTATTTTAGACACATTAAAAATATGTAAATTACAATCTAAATTAGCAATAACCCCTTAATGCTTAGTTTCAATTTGGCATTTTCCCTCTTCGTTCTAAAAATAGTAACATTTTCTGAACTGCGTAAACTGCACAAGATTCTCTTCTTAAATTTTATATTAAAATAAAATGCTATATGGTGATGTTTAAGGAATTTTGACCACTATGTTATATTTTTGTAAAATGCATTCAACGTGTCTAGCAGAAATAAAAGCCCCGTGCATGTTAGCTATTTTTGAAGAAACCTTTATAAAAAGCAAGATTATGTTATGCATAAAACCATCTCATATATAGACTAACAGTGCATACTTGAAAAAAGTATGTTTTTATGGATTGTATACCGCTAATGAATAATTTTTTTCTCTCAAGTAAATACAAAAAATGCCGCTAAAGGGATGTGGTGCGTAGGTGTAGCTAATTACGTAACATATATACTACCCGCGTTAAAATCTAAATTTCAATTTTACATGTGCATTACAGTTACAAATGGCATTGATAAAACTGACAAGGAAATACACTTTTTTTAAACAAATAAGGCGATTAAGTGGCAAATGTGTAAAAATATAAACATATATACATGCAATTACACTATTACAATTAATGCAAAATGAAAATTCAATCATTCAGTGGAAACAAACAAATTTGGCTGAAAAAGCCTTCAGATATTTTTACTAAAACTACTCGAACCCTTCGTCTGATCCCTTTATTACCCCGTGTATACAACCTAGATTCCATTTATATGGTGGTAAATTAGTATTCTTCGATAAGGCCATAATGTTTGGACTAACATTTCCCTTTGAAAATTTCCATTGATTTCTTAACTGCAAGTGATATAAATAATCACGGAACCAAATTTTCCAAACTAATTGCATGAATTTGGTTGTTTTTTGCCATCTATGTAAAGAATTATCTGAAATATCAGTTACATTCGGCTGAGGAATAGTCAGTAATGGACGGTCTATTAAGAAATGTCTAGGTGTCAAAACTGAATAATCATTACCATCTGTTGACATTGGTACAAGGGGTTTACTATTTAGTATGCCTTCTATTTCTGTGGTTATGGATAAACATTCTTCAAACATTAAGTCTGGCTCAGTTTACGGCAAGTTTTAAACGGTATTTAAAAGATTTCATCCCAGATCGCTATAGTCCACTGAAATTTGGAGATCTAGGGAGAATAAACTTCCAACTAATATTTTCTTGAACTTAGGTAATTGGCTAAACTTTCATGGGGATAGCTCATTAGATTATGCAACCTCTTTATTTCTGAATTTGCGCTAACAAAGTTAGGAGCATTATTCGAATATAAGCAAGAAGACTTTCCTCGTCTTGCGAAGAAGCATTTTAGAGCTGCAATTAATGCGGCTATAGCTAAGTCTGCTGCTAACTCTAAAATGAATAGCCTTAGTGGCAAAGCATACAGAGATTGAGACATAATTTCTTTGAAATTTATCCTTGCGTTGCCTCTTGTATTTAATCAAAAATGGGCCACAGAATTCGATTCCACAGTTATAAAATGGAAGACAGGGTTCACTCTCTCTTCAGTCAAGTTTCCCGAAAGTTGCTCAAAGGATCCGGGTTTATTTTTAAAGCACGTTACACATTAATTTACAATTTTTCGAAATAAATTTCTTCCTACTATTGGCCAAAATACTTGCCTCAAGCAATGTAATAACGTCTGAGGACCTATATGTAAATATCTCCTATGGAAAAACTCTTGTGCAGTGAAGGCAAAAGTTTGGCATGTTTTTTGTTTTAATCAAAGTCTGCATTTTGCAAACGTCCACCTGCACGAATGATCTCATTCTCATCCAAAAAGGCGCTCAGACTGCTTAATTTACTATTCTTAATATTTTTGTTCCTCTTTAAACAAGAAATTTCTTCCAAAATTCACTCCTTTGCACTAATCTCACCAATGCATCTGAAGCTGGGTTGAATTCTTCTACACTTAAATTACCCTTTTGGACTCCCTAGTATGTTTCATTTTACAGAAAAATTAAAAAAAGAGCTTAATATTCGACAGGGTTTAGTGAAATTATTACTTAAAGGTAAAAAAAAATTCAATAAAATCACAGTTTGAATTAATTAATAAAATCGGTGAGCTAGAAGGTTTTAGTTCTTTTTCAAAGCTCTCATCCACTGGTGTTGTGCAAGTACCTGGCATTTGAAAGTCAAAAGTCACCCAAGGGCCACTCCATCATAAGGAAGCGTTCAACAGTTGTGTAGCTGAGGTATCTCTGGAAGAGGTGTCTGCATGATTATCGGTTGTTGGAACATAGCCCCAGTCAAAATTTGGGCACATTCAATTTGACACAAAGGTTTCTAATCTTTCAGGAGATGTCTTGATCCAAGCTAACGTAATCGTAAATCCCTCCATAGATAAATACGGTTGACCTGGATTTGAGGAACTACAAGCAGCTTTGCCACAAGGCGGGCTAAGAGCAGCGCAGCTGACAGTACCAATCGTAGAATGGCTAGAGCTTGTAGAGACATTAGGCTATCACGAAGCAGGAGAGGTGAAAAACAAGCAACGCTTTTCCCGGGAATCGAACTACGGACCTCTCGGTTACGCGTCGAGCATGCAGACCACTACACCACGAAGGCATGCGAAGAAGGCGGGAGAAATACCTTATATACTCCCCCTTTTAAAGGGCGACAGGGGTTTTGGGGACCCAATCGCCAAATCGCGGTGGCGGAGAATTATCATCCCCCACCATTTTAGTTCAGGCGCCAGTGTAGAGACATTAGGTTATTTCGAAACATCAGACATGAAAAATGAGCAACGCCTTCGCCGGGAATCGAACCACGGACCTCTCAGTTACGCGTCGAGCATGCACTACACCACGAAGGCATGCGAAGAAGGCGGGAGAAATACCTTATAAGCTTTGCCAATAATTGGGGAACTCATGATTTGCTGCACAGTAGACTAGTTTCCACAGTTCCGTTTGTAAATTTTGAAACGATATATATTACCTCACCGGAAGCCTTTTCGGGTGCATCGCAGAATCCATGATGATTAATAATGATGGCTTCAGTATGAAAATGAATCTAGGAATTTGTAATTTATTGATTTCTGGTAGCTCTTTTAGAAATTTTAATATTTTGGCCTTGGAAATTACTGGACTGGCAAGACCCAGTGGGTCGAAGAGTCAAATAATGGCTAAATTACTTCACGCTTTAGGAGAATTACCGGAAAACTGTTGAGATACCTTAAAATTAAAACAATCTGAACATGGTCGCCATAACATACCAAGAGTCTTAACTGTAGGTTGGTCTGATGAGGATATGTATTCTTCGGTTTTACTGTGTCAGGACTGAGTGTTCTGTGTGTAGTCTAAAACCTTACAACTGTCATTCAACAAGTCGGGATGACTCGAAACCTGTTTATGTAACTCCATAGCTCCTACAGCTAAGAGGTTTTTTTAATTCAATCTGCAAGCTCTTTGTTTCTTCCAAGGTATTAGATTCGGATACAATGTCATCAACGTATATGTCGTTGATTAGTACATTCGATGCCTGACGAAATTTACCTTGTTCATCTTCATCTAATGTTCTCAATGTTCTAGTTGCTAAAATGGAGCTCATGATGCTCCATAAGTTACTATTTTCAATCTATACAGTATGATTCTAAATTGCTTTTACAAATTAAGAGGGGTGTTAGTATCCATCCAGACGAACAATAATTACCATAGAATATAGGGTCGCATTCCACTATGAGAGGCAGAAAAGAGGAATATTAGAATTCCAACCTGAACTTACAACAGTGTTGGGAAAGTGATTAAACTAGAACAAAAGCTGGGTTATCAGATTTATTCCTTAGTGAAAAACTTACAGAAGGTACTCAAAATGCTAACCACGCATGTCGTTGCACAGTTGACATCGGAGAAGGAACGTCTGGCGCACCTTCTCAAAGATTCCTGGTGTCTCATTAATGTTGTCCGCGGCAACTACGATTCTCGCCACGAGATTTCCAGCTGAGTACACAGGCGTCTCATATACTAAAGATTTCATGTACCCCGCAGAAGAAAACGTCCAGTGGGTTGAGGTCTGGTGATAGAAGAGGCCAAGATACAGTTCCGATCCGTCGTGCGGGATATGTGGTATTCAAGAAGTTACGGACTATGATGGGAAAATGTGCTGGGGCTCCATCCTGCATAAACCACATGTCTCTCCGGGTGGAGAAAGAACCTGCAATAAACTGAGAAGCACTTGTTCCAAGAAGATGTGCTATATTGCGCCGATCAAACGGTCTGACATGGTGTAAGGGCCTACTAGGTAATCACCTAGGATAGCTGTCCAGACGTTCACTGAAAATTTCTCCTAGTAATTATGAGGGGCAGTGCAGTGGGGATTGCTGTCAAAACGCATGTGGTGATTGTGCACGTTGAACATACATTATCTGCTGAATGTAGCTTCGTCACTAAATAATATTAATGCAGGAAATCGTGGATCGTTATTACTCATTCCAAGTATCCACTGCACAAAATCTGCCCCGCAGGGATAATCATCTGTGATCAAATATTGTGCTTTTTCTCGTGGTAGCTATGCATGCATTCTTCGTGTAAAATGCACCATACCACTGGCTGAGAAATACCCACTTCGTATGCCACCGTTTGCGTACTTGCGGAAGAAGCTGCTTCAAATCTAGTCAAAACTCTCTCTTCCATTTCTGACGTTCGCGCATTTCGCGAACGTTCTGCATTACGTTTTGAGATGGCAAAAGAGCCTGTTTCTAGTAGTCTTCGATCAACACTAGAAAAGGTTGGATGACTTGGAATCCGATAATTTGGAAATAGCTGTTCGTACAATATTCGTGCTCCGCATTCATTTAGTTTTGCTTCACCGCATGTGAGTGAATATCTGCCGATTCCTCGTACGTGTACTCCGCTATAGCATTCACGAAGTTTCGGATGATGTTACGAATAATGCTTGAAGGTAATGCTTAAAGCGATGATGTTGTACCGTTTTCAAGGACACCGTTTGCACTGATTAGCTTTCTCCGGTTTTTTCCTGATTGGCGTTTCGCAACTAAGAGCAAAATGTTGCTGCTTCTCAGTACAAATCTGCATATGGTTAATTCTTGATAGGAGATTGCCTCCTTGTTCTTCCTCGATGCCTTTAAACTTTCCTCTTTTTTGCCTCTCAGAGTGGAATACGACCCTATGTTCTATGGTTATTTTTGCACGTCTGGATGAGTACTATGAGCCGTCTTAATTTGTGAAAGCAATTTAGAATCATTCTGTATGTCTCCACGGGAACAAACACACTCGGCTTCCACAATATACGTTGTAAATCTCTATCAGCTCCATCCGCTAGTATCTGACAATACATTTTCTTGATGCCTTCACTAAATGCAAACCTATGAATGCTAAATATGGTAACAATAGAAAGTAACTCTTGTTGTACATTTCCTCCATTTAGCAATAGCGAAACCCCATTCCTTGATTTAGAAGACGCATCAAAGACGACGCGGAAGGGCGTTGACTTACTCTTAGGAACAAAAATTGCATCGTGAGGGATATAATATTCTATATTAGAACACATATGATCTCTATTTGTTTCCTTATGATCAAGGGACAGATGTTCATCCATAATCATTCATACTTATATAATATTGCCATGATTTTTCTTTTTATCAAATTTCTTTTTTTCTTAAGTTTAATCGCCTTTCTGTTACTTCCTTCAACGATGCCAACGTCGACAGCTTATCTTCAATTATTAGTAACTTTAGAATATACTACTCACTTTCAATTCTCTTGTGGGTAGAAATGAAACGCTCCTCATGCTCACGCTTCTTTTCAAAAGTTTTGTCACTTAGCGTGATCTTTTAGCGTGATCACCAGGAAAGTGTTCTAACTCGAAGAATTGTTTGATAGACTTATCTAAATTATTATCTTCTGAAATTAACCCAGAAAAATGATAAGAACTTGAATTTTGGATCGAACCTCTTACTAAATAACGAAACACACTATTTTGCAACAGCAGTGGAACCATCAAAGGATATGAATCTTTCTGCTTTGAACAATTCAAAATCTAATTCACACCACAATAATACATA
This sequence comes from Stegodyphus mimosarum, assembly GCA_000611955.2. NCBI lineage: Eukaryota > Metazoa > Arthropoda > Arachnida > Araneae > Eresidae > Stegodyphus > Stegodyphus mimosarum. The sequence continues at coordinate 76,677 of KK117455.1, read as the reverse complement.
AATTTTGCTTGGTACATGAAAGATAGGCTCTGCTAGTTTAGTTTCCTTTGGGAAATCTATTTTAGAAATCTTAATTTTATTTGTAGGTGTAAACCCCGTAATGCGAGGTAAAATAAAATAAAAAAAGTCCTATACCAATCACCATCATCATTTGTGATTTTTGCGGTTGTTCTGTTTTCCACAAAACATTCGCCTCCACTTATTCCCGTTATGGTTGTATTTATTTTTTGTTCTCTTCAGTTCCAGAGCATCAGCAACTTCAGTAGTTAATATACTGCAGCTGCTTCTAGAATCCAATATTCCTTTTAATTTTACTTTTTCCCACATGTGGTTTCAATGAATAATGATACCGTACACAGCAACCTAGTTTGCTTGCCTTTGTTGGTTAATATGGCGCCTAACACTTCCACAGACTGTTGCGCAATTGAGGCAGATGAAACATATTTTTCTTTCTTCGTGGCGCCAACTGCCAATGACTCATTTGAAACAGTTTGAGAAACTTCGGGTTTTGAATCAACATAAATTATTAAACTGTTATTATCAAACTTCTTACAGATTCTACACATAAAGCTTCACTTGCATGGTTTTTTATTCAGTTTTTTTAAACATATCTTGCACATCTTCGTTTCTTGAATTATTTGATTACGTTTTGAGACACTCATATTAAGGAATTTAGAATATTTGTGTAAAGAATGTTCTGCGTTACAGAGAATGCAGTGTTTCATCTTTTGTCTCTGAGGATTTACAATGAAACGCCTAGGTTTTATATACCTTTTACCTGAACTAATATTTTTATGCAGTAATGGTTTTTGATTAATGGTTTTATATACCCTTTCTAATACCAAAGTTCTGTTTTCCACAAAACTTAGAATTCATCTAAAGCGGGTACTTTTTTTAATGTCCACTCGAATTGTTTATGCGTTTCCTTATCGATTTTTGGAAGCAATATATTCAATAATAACGCATCAGATAAATTACTACGCTCAAATTCCAAAACCTTTAATGCGCGCAAATTACGTTTTATATTATCCAATAAATGGCGTAATTTCCTGCGGCATTCATTGTTGATTTTTTCATGATTTAATATATTTTGTATGAGATCAGCAATTGCTCTTTTATTTTCAAAACGAACTTCAAGCGTTTTAAGAAGTGTATTATAACTGTCTTGATCTGTTTCTATTTGTTTCACTTCTCCCCTCAGGGAATCCCTTAAATAATAGAGCTTTTATAAAACGTTAAGTATATTTATAGGCGTAAACTGCTGTTTAAAGACACTAACGTCTTCATAATTTCCCGTAAATACTGGCACTGGAATTTCAGGTAATTTTACGTTACAGAAAGTTTCACTTTCATTATGCACTGCTACACCACTGTCTTTAACTTTTGAAGCTTTGTTTAATTTAAACATAGAAAGAAGGTATTTAATTCTTACCTCTACATCATCCAGTGATGAAATGCTGCTCTTCCATATTATTTTAAGCCTTTATCTATATCTAGCTTGTCGTCGACGCTGCAGCAGTCGGTTGTAGATGTGTGTCATGCTAACTTTTAGCTCCTTGACGTTTCCTAATTTTACTTCTAACTGAAGGGGACTTCCTTCAGAATCTTTGAAGTTATTCTCGAACTTCTCCACTTTTGTAATTCTGCTTTTTATCACGCCACTTTAGCGATTTAGTTGCATTAATTTATCCATTTTATATTTGCCGCTAGGAATGGGTATTGATCTTTACCCGAAACGGACCGCACTTTATGAACTGTATACCACTAATGAATATTATTCTCCCAAGTAAATGCAAAAAATGCTAGAGGGCTGTGGTGCCTAAGTGTAGCTGATGACGTAACAATATGTTATGTTTCTCTATATTAGTTTACATATATTTATTGATACTGTGTCACATATGCACTAAAAATTAAGGGATTTGAAATGAACTGGTGACGTCGCGGTTCGCGATGTATACCAGTGATCATTTTGACTTATTTACTATGCACTAAAAAGATATATAATTACAGAGTGGACGGCGGACTCATGTAGAGGAAGGTGCAAGGAACCAAATGATGCCCAGTCATGTGGTTGTACTGAAAGCTGCTATGAAGCTACAAACTGCTGTAGAGATTATATGACCATGTGCCTTGGAAGTAAGTATTTCTATGAAATAAAATCATTTAAATCTGATGAAGGTAACTTCGCGTAATGAAAATAAAATCAAACTGTAGATGAGTATTCTGTAAATTAGGGCGCAGTTCATTAATATTACTTCAACAGCTGAAACCAATGCGTGTTTAATATTAAAAAAAAAACCTCTTGTTTAATATTTCATGCGAATAATGCATCTGCGAATATTACACGCGAAAGGTTGTTATTATTTGATTCTTTTACTTTTATTTGAAATGTATAATAAAATAAGTAATAACTAGTAATGTGAATTACATAAATGACGCTTTAGAAGTGTTGCGTTAATTTTATGTTACTAAAGTAATAATTTTTAATAGACATTTAACAAACAAACGCTCATATTTTTAGCCCAAAAGGGCTATTAATCTCGAACATGACTCTAGGCTGTTTAACGTTTCCTAAAGTCTCTTGCTTTCGGCAAAATGTAAGACGTTTATTTTTCAGATTTGCTATAATTGATTGAGAAACTAAGCTATTTAAAAGCAGAAGATGTCGTTCTTACGAATATTATTTTCTTACTTTTTAATTTGATTTTAAGTAAAAACACATTTAATTCATACTGTTATGTGCGTACGGGTTCGTTATATATTGAATGCACAAGTCGTTAAAAAGTTAACAAAAATTTATTCTTCCACAACAAATAAATTAAAATGCTGAAATATTTCTTCACAGATCTTCGCACAATATCACAATATCTCAAACGTTTAGCAAAAACTCAATTCAAAGCAGATAAAATAGTTCTATCTCACAGCGAAATCGCTACAATCAATACAGCATTAAGTAAACAAACAGCAGTCGCTTTTTACAGCTACAAGTATAACAGCAACAACAACAACTAAC
>KK117455.1:0-70352 GCA_000611955.2 Stegodyphus mimosarum | reverse complement strand
AGATTTTTCTGGATGGCAACAGTAATTACGAGATATTTATTTATTAAGCATTAAATGCACGCGCTCTTTTATTTTTATTGTTATTTTTTTTTTGACGTAGCTTTCTCTTCAAAAATCGTCTGCGTTGCTAAGGCAACATGAAGCAAATCTAATTACAATTCTAAATAAATAGCCAAATAAATTTGAAATTCGTAACAATACTATATAAAATTAAAAATATTTAGTATTCCTAGAGAATTATATTACACATTTTCACTTTTCAGATATACAAAAGATACAAAGCATTCTCATGTTAATCTAAATGTATATTAATCTAGTAACATAGTTTCGCTATTACACCAGGGCCATCTCTGTTGGTAATCATTATTGATAAACCATATTATGCTTTAAAAGAGCTCTTTTGAGAGAAGTTTAAAGGCTGAACTCTTTCAGAATTGTATTTACTTTTTTAAGGGTCCAGTTGTTGAAAGGTAATTACTTTAAATTATAAGCTAACACCATCCTCTGGACAGTTGCAAATTTAAAATATCTTATAAACGAAATGTAAATATAAAATAATGAGTTAGGAAAAATGAACTGAAGTAAATGCAGCTTCTCTATGTGTGATTACCTAAAGTTTGTCGTTTAAATATTCTCGCGTTCCTGAAATAATTTCGGCGTTTACAGTTTTGCTGTTGTTCGATTTCCTATTTTAAAGTAACTTTTATGTCAGAAATAACAACCTGAAAAGAAGAATATTTTCTATACCATATGTTAATAGTTCTCATTGAAAATATTTCCTTAATTTCACTCTTAAAAACTTTTCACTTTAATAATTACGTCTCACTTAACTTTGTAAAATGTATTCCGTGATACACTCAGTTCTCCTGAAGTGGTTAAGATGTTATCTTGACTCGATTTGGGTTTGTCTTTCAATACGTTAAGCCATTTTTGAAAAATATTAGAATATTATTTTGACGACTATATTCTGATAAAGACCCCAATAGTGGAAATAATAGTACTTTCTAATAAAAGATACATAATTTAAAATTTGCAACCAAAGGCAAAAGCGTTTTATTTTTCCTATGTCTTTTACGTTTTCACCTGAGATTTCACATAATTTTATAATAATAACTAGTCAAAATTATCTGCAAGATTTTATCTACTAATATCAAAACCTCGGCAAAAAATGAAAGATCTTTATGTGAAAAGAAAACAAAATTGTATTTGTTTTGCTTTATTATTTTTGTTTATTGTTATTTGTGAGCCAAGATGGAAGATTATTGTTGCTGTAACGTTGTCTTTGTCATCTAGAGCAGAGAACTTCCATGCGAATAGCTTAACATCTGCTTTTGTCTATATACTTCTACTTATTTCCCGTTCAAAATTGATTCTGATGTCTCAAATTAATTTCCATTCAATACGTTTCCCCACCATAGCTGTATAAAAATTCACTTCAGTAAATAAGAAATTGGGCAGATAAAAAGTGGACACGGAAACGGAAATTGCACTTCGACTCAGAATTTGGGAAAAAAACGGGAAATAAAATTCTTAAAGTAAGTTAGGATATAAAGCAGACGAATTTCTTCTGTCTCGAATTCTTGCAGGGGGGAGATAAAAAATAAAGTAAAGTAAAATAAAATAAAAACGGAATTTCGAGAATTATTGGCTTGAGAAGAATAAAAATCATCAAGAACTCTCAATATGTTTCGTTTAAATTTCTAAGCATTCTCACTTTCTTTACGCTGGATTTGGCGTGATATAGATGCATCAGAAGGAAAACTTCTTGGATTTATAGATTTCGTTATTTCATTTTAAAGTTCTTTTCGTAGTAACTCCATTCCTTACATTTTCTCTTTATGTTTTTTATTTTTTGTAAACGTAAGATTTTGCCTTTGGCTCTTCAAAGCTTGAAGAAATTTATTTATGCGAATATTTGCCTTTTTTTTATAACAGAGAATGAAAAAATTAACGCTCTGCATACTGAATGGCTTCAGTATATCAGTGAAAACTATTGTGCTAAAGATTTAAATTTTTAATACAGTTTATGTTCAGAATATGAAATTCATTATTAAAAATTTTGTTCGTTATAGCATACCTTTATCTCAACTTTGGTTTAAATTTCTATTTTCTTTGGACTCCTTTTATAAGACAGAATAAATGGAGTTTTAGTAACAAAATAAGTAAATTTATTGTATATTTATTAGAGCATTTAGCATATATGAAACAATGTTCAATGAAAAAGCTCGGACATATCATTCAAAGATTTACATAATTCTATGACAGAAAGCTATTGTAAGCGTTGATAGTGTATACAGATATGTAACTGAACATAATTTAATGTTTTCATAATATTATTAAGATTTTCCGGGTGGCAACATGATTTAAATGTTTTTGTGTAGTTACTAAAATTTGCGGTGTGGCAACAACGACTTCAGTTAAAAAAAGCTGTTACTTTATTTCATGATAATCGTTCAGTAAGCATTATTCTTTAAAAGCTTTGTCATACTATTTTTATGTTAAAAATAAGTAATATGTTGCAAATAAAAATGAAAGTTATATAAAAATAAATATACTGTTTCTAAAGACTAAAAATAAGCATTTATTTTAATTGTGAAATGCTCTGGCTGTTTTTGCTTCGATTTTGTTTTTCTATCAATACCCACATTCAAAGACGCTTTTAATGAATAATGCTTACGGAACGATTATCATGGAACAAAGTAACAACTTTTTAACTGAATTCTCTTTGTTGCCACACCGCAAATTGTAATAACTATACAAAAACATTAAATCATGTTGCCACTCGGAAAATCTTAATAATATTATAAAAAACATTAAATTATGTTCCACCACAGAAACAATTCCCAACTTAGACGTAATGAATGCCTTTAAATTCCGATTGTAATATTATCCAAATTTGCTTATAGCTAGGGTACAAAACAATAAAAAATAACGTAAACGAAACGCTAGGCATATATCTCGTTTAATAGTAAACAATGGTTTTTTAATAAATGGACAGGAAGTATATGCTTTTGTATAATCCACGTACTTCATTGATTTCTTTGGTCGATACGTACATGTAAAACGACGTCCTCATCATGAAACAAAATTATAATTGTATCATTTTCCCTCTAATTCGTTGGCAACATAGTAAAAGTAAAACTGGTATACCTTTTATATCGTCGCCATTTAAGGAGATTTTTTTTCACGTTTATTTTGCTAAGTTCGTGAAATAACTTGCATTTGTCCATATTTTTCATAGCATTTGTTGTTTATATGCAAACAAATTAGTACTAATTTGGTTTAAATTTAAGCAATAAGGAGATTAGTGCCTTTATATGAATGCATCCTGATATTTTCAATATGCATCCTGATGATATCAGCAACAAATAAACATTTTTCAAAACTGTAGCCTTTTCGTAACATTCTCTTTATTATCTGCGTACATGAATTTAAATTATATTTCTTTCAACAATAAATACAGATAGATCACTATAAAAACATGCTGATCGAAGACTTCTGCTCATCTTGCTTTATTGGCAACATAAGAATTTTAACATTTGCAGTTTAATACCACATGCGTTGCAAAGTGTTTTAATCAACAGAATATAGTTGCTTTTCTGTTATAGGACACTCCTGTTGCAAGTCGTTTGATTATTCTTAAAACACTTAGATTAAAATTTACATTTAACACATGCAACCGCAACTTTGAAAGTAAATATCAAAAGTGATGCCTTTCATTACAATTTCTGTCTTTGAGCGAGGTATAATTGTACAGATTTACAGATTATTTATTATATTGTACAGATTATAGATTATTTATTAGATTGATAAGCATTTCTATCTGAATAATCATGTATGTATCTTATAAAGCACTGACGGCAGTAGATGTAAAGGAAACAATGGTTCAAATTTAATATTTTATTACAATTTGGTTATTTACCCTGCGCTATTTTCAAAATTTCCTCAGAAAATTCAAAGCGATGATAAGTAAATTAAGGAAAACAAAGATAACTATCAAGAGCTCTATAAATATTTATTAAGAATCTTCTTAAAATAGCAAGTCATTGATATTTAAACTTCACATAATAATTTAATATTACAACGAATGTGGTAGAGTGTATTGTACATTTATAATAGATATTATGTCATCTAAATATATATTCATGCATAAATTCTTTAAAGAGCGTTTGGTCCTTTTACGGTCATAGAACGTCAAATGAGAATTTTAAATAATATATGCAGTCTCTATGCGTAGCTTGACTTAGCAAAATAATTAGTTTAAAATGAATAAAATATCCAGTTTACGAATAATTGCTTCAAATAATTCAGAGAGAGAGACAGAAGGAGAAACGAGATTTGTGTAACATATTACTGCCTTGCCTTCTATATTTTAAAATTTTTAATGAAATTTTCCTTTGATTTGTAAATGATGTGATTATCTATTATAAAAATAGAAGTACTCGCTATTAAATTAGAATACCATCTAAACCTTGAAAACTTAGTTGAACATTTATACAATAACTGAAGCACAGTATGAAATTAATGGTGGTAAAAGTTTCAATTATAAAACTATATGCCACCCATTTAAGTACAACAAGCACACTGATTAGAGAACCGTATTAATTATTCTCATGATTTGCTTAGTATCATTTCATGATTTTTATGCATGGCATATAACTCAAGTAATATCGTCGTGATAAGCAAGTTTGTGCCTTTTTTAGGTATTTTGTTTTTTTGTTTTTTGCTAAAATATTTCTTTGCAGTTTTTAGAAGCTCCTGTTTTATGCTGTGCATATATCTGTAAATACACTTGCAATGATGATGAGTTTGTAAACATCAGGCAATATATATGAAGAAATTTCGTGCTGATAAAACACAAAGCGTTCCCATTATAAACATTTATGATAATGACTTCCATCACAAAAATGAAATATCTAAAAAGAGAGGACATGGATACGTAAAAGGTTTGTATGTGAGATGACGAATGAATTGTAGAAAATATCAGAGATAGGACCCATTATGTTTTCACCAAACTTTCAGAAATTCATATATATATATATATAAGTTTTAGAAATTTTTAGAAATTATAATTATATATAATTTTTATAAAGTAGTAAAAGGTATCAAAAGTTATTAAAGTTACTAAAGTTTTAAGGTATCTAATTACTTTTAGGCGATTGCTTTTAGAATTTTGCTCCTTTTGCTTATATATATATATAGTACTCTATTTACAAAGATTCTGTACCTTTTACATTAATAAGAAGCTAGTAATGTATTTCGTATCGAGACATTCGTATCAAATTATCAACATATGCAAGAATGTTTAATCTACTCTTTTCGGTTGTTCTCAGTGATGGAAAAAAGTGTTTTTTATGATATCAAGAAGTGCTGTCATTTTTATGAATACGTATGAAAAAAAATGAAAATCATGCTTTAAAAGTGCCGAAATCTCTATCATAGGATTTCTATTTTAACATATATTGTATCATGGGAAGTTGGATTTAGTGGTCTTACTGGCCAGTTTCGGTTTACAGCTGGTGTAGCAAACACAGGTCAGGATAAGCAGAAGTATACAGGGCCTTATGATTTTACCATTTATTGATACCTGTACTGCCCCGTGATGCTACTGATAAAATGCGGCATCCTGACAGAAGCACTGTGCAAACTTTCCAAAACATTTTCATGATGTTGTTATCGAGAACATGTGTACACTAATATAAAGACTTTTTCGTAATTCATAACAATCATTACTCACAAATAATCACAATTTTCGGTTAAGTGCACGGTCAACCGAAAAATGTTAGAGATTACTGTGTTTATCTGGGCTAACACGCTGCGATTCATATGCAATTTATGGGTTACACGTCAGCATGACAATTTTAAACTAAGTATTATTTCCATGATTTTAGCATATAATTATAAATGTACATCAGTATTGTAAAGTTATTCAGGCACTGGCTTTCAAGTGCAGAAACGTGTTGTGATTACGTAAGAGTGAATATAATTTCAAGATGTCGTACAATATACAAAAGGACGACAAGGGTGCTCAAGATGTCTTGAGCATCTTGAGCTCAAGATGTCAAGAATCGTCACAACAATGTGACGATTTAGAAAAGTAAACAACATCACCCATATTCATTTATTTATAAATCAATACTAAATAATATTCATAGAGCAATCTAAATCAATAAGTACCATTGTATAGGTGTAATAAATACAATGGTATTTATAACAACTATATAATGGTATCTGTACGATGATATTAATTACAAGAATATCATTATTTCTCTTCAGATTCTATTTATTCGAAAAATATGTTTTCAACTGTGTTCCATAAATTTTTCAAAAGCTCTCGAATTGGTTCATGGAGACTTTGCATTATCCTTTGTACCCTGTTCATTGTTACTGTTGCCTTTGTATTTTGTAATGTTAATCTGGGTTCTAGAACGTTCTTTTTTAAAATACAGTGAAATTTTAGATAACCACAAATAATGCAATTCCATACAGCCATGTTTATAGAACCTACCAACCCTGGAACCTATCAACCTTTTCTTTAAATATTACGCGATCACGAATTATTTTCTAAGCAAAGTCATGGGTTCTCTATGTATGGATAATATGTGATGTTCGCTCTTACTGGGTGCCCATCCTCTGGAAATCCGTAGTAACGTCGACCTCTCTTTTGCTAAAAAAAAGTCCATCAAACACAGCGATGCATATTTGAAAAAAGTATGTTCTAAAGGTGCTAAGCTAAACAGAGAGATCTATGTGCTATTATAAATGATATTTTATATCTAATTGTTTTATGAAATATATAAATATTTGTGCTGTAATTTATGGTATTAGTTTTGATTTCAAGATCATCTACCATTCCCGATGAAGGCACTTTTGTGTTTTGAAGTTTTCTGCTTGTCCGAAGAATAATGACTTTACAGTAGCATCCGAATTAAAAATTTAGTAAATAACAAATTGTTAGCACCTCGAATTGACGAACGGAGTTTGTCTCTTATCTCCAATCACCTTATACGTGAAAGAAATGCAAGCAATAAAAGAAGTTCCTCCTACGTAGCTTTCAAGTAGGTAGCATATCCAGCTAAACAAGTGGAAAACTTAATATTCCATTCTCGTTAAATGAGTGTTCTGATTTTGCTGTTCATGTTACCAGAAAGCTAACGATGCTATATTTCACACGTAGCGAAGCAGAGCTACATTTAACGACATTTGGGAGATAGTTATTTCACAGTATGGAAAAGCGAATATGATTTCGAGAATTCTGAGATAGGGACATTAAAAATATAAATACCTCGAAGGATAGTGAGTTAAAGGAAAGAAAATAAGTTGTTTAATTACAGATATCATTTGATATTATTCAATTATTTCGGATATCCAGTCACATATTCAGACAAATGCGTAAGTAAATATTGCTAATCGTGTCAGGAAAAAGGATATCGTTGCGTGCTTTCCTGAATATAATAATCACACTTTAATAAATAAGATTTCTTTTAAAATAAGTATAAAACTTCCGCTTCTTAAGTAAATCAAAAGCTATGTTTAATTCCACGATTTTGCGGTGCATTATTCATACCATTGTAGATGCACTCCTAACTAAAGGTTTAAATTTCAAAATTTTACAGCTTGTTTCGTGCTTTTTCTTTACATTATAATAAGTACCAAAGGAAACTCTTAGAAAATTCATGAGAACAATTCTGTAGCTATAGAAAATATTCTTTACGTTAAGAAGTTTTTATAAATAATTCTTTAAAATATGTCTAGAATGATTTATCTTTACATCGTTTGTAGAACAAACTTCATAAACGAAGAAATGAATGTACTGTTTGGGAAAACTGTTATTTCCTTTAAATTCCTGTAAACAAGTTTACGTTGATTTTAATTAATTTTTTAAACGCATTTGAAAGCCTTGGTGCAAATTAATGGACGATAAAAGCTGAAATTAATTTCAAGCAAATTTATTTCTGGAAAATAATCATAAATGTTACTCTTCTAAGATTCTGTTATATTAATTGAGTGAAATCTAAAAATAAATTAAATTAAAAAAAATTTGTCTTTCTTTTGATAGTTTTTTCAGAGTTAAGATTTATTCAGAGAAACATTATTAGGATTTCGAGACATTTAGTTCTTAAAATGCACTGTACGCTTAAAGAAAAGCGTTTTGCTGAGGGATTATTTTTGAAATTTGTTTTATTTGAATCATCTTATGGACTGAAACTGCGTTTATTGTTTTGGAAGAATGACTAACCGTTTGTTTCATAAAAGAAATTTTAAATCCCTTGCAGTATTTTTTACATTTGGAAATAATGCTGTTATAAGAGAATGAGAATTATAGAATGTTCGTTACAAATTTTGCAAAATGTGGAAATAATTCTTATTGTTCATGTTAAGTATTTTCTGTTAAAACGTTTTTAAACTTCACTAGCTTGGCGGAAAATATTTGAATGTTCTAATCTTTGGTTCCGTAAATAAAACTATAATTTTTGGAATTACTCTTAAAAATATGTAATCAGTTGTTTATGGAATTAATTAGTAACATACTGAGACACATCTGGTAATTTCAGATAAATGTAAATGGATATTAGAATGAAATATCTTATTCAAGTTTCTAAAGTACTGAGACACACGATGCTGCCAGATAAATAAGAAAGAGCTATTAAGCGAAACACGTTGTGGGGGTCCTTATGGTCTCTATTGTAGCATTTAGATATTAAACAGACGTTGTCCAAATAGTTTCGTGCAGCTTAAATCTATATAATGCTGAAACCACATCAGATCCCATTTTGTATTTAATTCTATTATGTTTTACTTACTGCCATTGTTCAACATTAAATTTTCAAATAGATCTGAATTACTTTAATTCAGAAAAAACTTTGAATAGTTTTGGAAAGGAAGTTAAATAACTGTCTACCAACTTTTTAAAATTTTCCCATTTTTACAGACACTGAAGCTGTGGAAAGTGATATCCCTGAAGAGTGGGCTGCTACAAATGTTTCGTCCACGCAATCATCTTCACGATTACCTGAAGCGACCTCAACATCAATTTCCTATGTTTCAACAAACATTCCATTGACTTCCACAAGCTCATCTGCGACTACACCAAGTATGGCATTAGCTTCAAGCCTGACACAAATTGCAAGCTCTACACAGGTTCCACAAATTTTACAGACTACAAGCTCTACACAAACTTCAGGTACGATAATGCTGACGCACTCTACACAGACAGCAAGTGCGACACAGTACACAAGCACAAGTAAGACGCAGTCTACAAGCTCTACAAGTACGAGGCAGTTTACAAGCTCTGCGCAGACTACAAGTACGACGCAATCTACAAGCTCTACCCAGACTACAAGCACGACTCAGTCAACAAGCTCTACGCCAACTGCAAGTACAACACAGGAAAAAAGCACACCGCCTGCAGGCGGGGTATCAGAAATAAGTACAACGACTTTGAAAACTATTCCACTTTCAACAATCAGTAGACTAATAACATCGCCAGTTTCTCAACGAACTGTAAGTGCTGCACAACCGCAAACAGAAGTGATAACTACGAATAAACCAGCCCTTACATATGCGGCAGTGACTACACCGGTAATACATACAGTTGAATCAACAACAGAAAGTACTCGTAAAACATATAATTTAAGGCCACGAACGCAAAGAACGTCCACTCCTGTTCCTCAAATATTTTCAACAACCCCAATTATTGCGAGCTCAACTACTGAAAGAAAAGACAGTTCTTTCAGTTACTCTTCTTTTCAAAGCTCTCAGGTTACACAAAAAGAATTTTCAAAGGCATCAGATTCACCAGAAACCTATACAACTCAAAAGGAATTGAATGTTTATAATATAACAATGCCTACAACCTCCTCAGGAACTCCTTTGTTCACTACAGTATCTATATTTGAGCCAACATCAAAAACTGAGACGATTAGAAGTACTGTAAGAAATACAATTTTAAGCATAACAACACCAAAAACATCAACCACAACTTTACCATCCACTACACCTTCTATTAATTTACGACATTCCCACGTTGCAACATCTACTATTTCATCAATCAGCCAATTAGCAACTGGTACATCAACTCATACTACATCAAGGAGAACATTTATCATACCGTCCACAATAAGAAGCATTACCTTTCCAAGAACTACTAGTTCTGTTGCCACAACAATAACAACAACTAATCACATGCACCCTACAGTAAGAACTATGCGATCAACATATATGCAGCGAAAAATGACGGATCCAATAGTAGAAACAACATCTGAACATTTTTACACGCATGCATCAAAGGCAGCGTCTACAGCTTCGGATAATAGCAAACCGACAGTAACCATAATATCTATTACTATAATCATAGTTCTGTGCGTTGCTGGTGGAGTTATATATTACTTAAGAAAACGAAAGATTAGAAAACAGTCAAAACTTTCTGATGACTCAGAAATGAGATTTTTATCAGACAATGAAATAATTGAATACTCTGATGCATCATTTCTGGACAAAATGAACACATGAATGCTGATCTGATATGCCAGACAATGAACAGTGAAGCTACGAGTTGGTTAATCATTTCTTAAAAACTTTTAACATCAGTTGTCAGTGTTTCATAAAACGTATTTCATTGAATTTCTGAATACTAAAGTATTTAAGTACTGATATTTTATTTACATATCTGCTGTGTCATTCTATAAATCGATTATTTGCATTTATTCATTAAGAAGTACCAGTGTTTCATCTGTAATTCAAATTTATCAGTTTTTAGATATAAAAATAAAAATTGCTAAAACCTCGTCAAATGAATCTTTAAAATATAGATATTTAAGTATTATCAGGTAATACAAGAAATGTCCTACTCTTTATATAACCAAACATCCATGTAAGTGAATTTTATTATAAAAATAAAATATAATAAATTGCCGTGTTAGGATTGTATTCAAAACTACGTTATAAATATTTTAATAAGGAACAGTGAACTTCAGTATGAGAACATTCTAGTGCAAGTATAAGTTTATATTATATATTTACATATATTATAAGTATATATTATAATTTTTATGTTACTTAGCCATGCAAACTCGGCTTGATCGGACACGTAGAGCATGCAGATAGCATTTGCCCAACTGGACTGGTTGAAAACTAGTCTTTTCGATATCTTGCCAAACATAGGTACCGTCAAGTGGGAAAACTCTTTAAAATGGAAAGAAATAGATATTTGAATTGACATTTCATAGTTTTCATCTCTGTTCTCCAACTTATATATAAGTTTCTTTCATCTTCTGATGCTCTTTTTCCTACAACTATAAGAAAATTTATTTCCTTTCGGATTAAATCACATTCATCCACCCTGATTCTCAATTTATTTTATCTAAATCATATCTGTGTAGTTATGCTCATAGTCACGTTAACTGTAGATAAGAATAAGACAATGGGTTCTCTGGAAGAAGTTATCCAACAGCATACTATACAGCCAACATGCACATTAATACTATTGAAATCAGATTTTAAAGAATTTTAGTATACAAAAGTATTAAAATACTTTATAAACTTATAATTTTTAATAAATAATATTGTGGAAATTTACCGATATTAATTTTCTTTCATGAATAATGCTATAATAACATTAAAAGCAATATTACAGGTACTTTAACGCTGATAAACTTCAGTATAAAATCTTTCTAATGGTAAATTCGAGGATATATCCTGTATTTTTTTCATGACTAGTTTAAATTTTAATAGAATATTTTAAAGTTAGGGTAAGTATCAAGAACTACAAATCCTTTTTAGTTCATTTCAGGAGCCAGAGAAAGCCAGTTCAGGAGCCAGTTGCGAAATATATTAGTTGGTCTTGGTTCCCTTTCGGAGAGATGTTTAAAGGCGTGCTCTTAGATTCTAAAACATCTTGTAGCAGCGATATTCGTAATATTCTAGTGGACAGACGTTTGATCCATTTGGAGCTTTCAGCTTAGCTGCCGCTAATTGAAGTAATTTACCTGTCTGTCCAATCCACCCCAGAGAGATGCCTAGCTATTAAAGACTGGCTGAATGCTGGTAGTTCATCCTGTGTTTCACGCCAGGGGGGATGGGCTGGCTTTCAACCCAGGGGGGATGGTTTGATTTTCGTGGTTTCCTCCCCAGCGTAAGTGAATACGAGCCAGTTTTCCTTAGAAAGTTCTTTACGAGCAATTCTCTCACCCTAGGCAGATAGCCCTTGTGTGCTTTGCCGTATTCAAATAACCAGTCACCCACAAACCAACCCAAAACTGTTACTGTCAGACTACATTATTGAGGTCCAGTAAATGTGCAAACAACAAAATGGCTGCCTCATGAAGATGCATAAACCCAAATCAATTACGATAGATTGTCAAGTTGTGGAGAATGCGGATTCACAATTAGAATATATTTCACAAGCTAAAAAGATAATATGTGTACATACGACGGAAATCATGCAACCGATTCTAGTACACAAATTTTCTTAGTAAGTAATACGTGAAAATACACTGCTGGCCACCCAAATTGCAACACCAAGAAAGACAAGAGATATCACAACAAAATTTATTTAGTAGATAACATGTTGACCAAGTATCAAATGATTAAATTTATAGACTTCTGGTGAAGTGCGGTTCCTTCCAGAAACAGTAGTCAGAGTAGCTGCCATTGTTGGAGATCACCGCTGCCACACGCCTCGGCGTTGATTCAAAGAGACTTTGGATGTGTTCATGGGGCACAGCAGACCAAGCAGCTTCCACACGCTACTAAAGTTGATCTGGTGTGACAGCTTGGGATGTAATCTGGGTCAATCGTTCAGCAATCTTGGACTACATGTTTTCTATCAGCGAAAGATACGGAGAGCGAGCCGGCCAGGGATGCAATTCAATCTGGAGATTGGCGAAGGACCCTTGGACAATGCGTGCCACGTGTGGTCGCGCATTATCCTGGTAAATATGGCTGTGAGCAAGGTAAGGAAGGACAACTGGCTCCAACACCTCGGAGATGTAGTGCTACTGTTTAAAGTACCGGCAATGCGTACTATAGAAGTGCGAGAGTGATACCCAATACCGTCCCATACCATAATACCCAGTGCAGGACCACGGTGGCGATGCATAAGGCAGCTGTTCAGCATCTTCTCTACGCGGTGTCTCCAGACTCAAATCCGATCATCGTGGTGTTGCAGACAGAAGCGTGACTCGTCAGTAAGACAATTTCATTCCATTCTGCTTTCGTCATCGTTATGTGACTGAGCGATCCGGCACTGCCATGCGCACATTGTTTCTGTCATCACGTGAAGTGGTGCACTGAGGTGGATGCGATCGAATACGTCGGTCCGTCTTACCCTCCTGCATCCAACGGTCACATATCCGCATTACAGGCGTTCGGTTTCGTCCAACAGGACTACCGATTTCCCTGAAAGATAATCCACACTCCGGAAGGCCACTATCCTTCCTCTGTCGATCTCGGATACTTGATCAAACGATGATCGCTGTTTACTACGTGGCGAAATTGATCTTTTTTTTTAAAATACCACAAGAAAAACACAATTGCCGAACTTGAAATCGTCGAAATCTCCAAGCATTAAATAGCGCTTTGAAGTGGAGCCACAGGCGCGCGTGATGTCCGTCTGCGCTGAAATTCTAATCATTACCATATCTACCTCCGCTAATGCATGTTGTAAATTTCATGTTATTTGCATTATTCCTTCAGGGTGTTGCATTTACGTTGGCCAGCAGTGTATTTTAGAAAAATAAATATCGTACAGCCCTGCCTTCAAGAAAGGTAAAACATAAGTTTTTTTTCTTGAATTTGAGTAATTATCACTGTTCATGAAATCGGGTTTTATGACTTTGACAAATAATTTTTTAATCTGATAATTTAAAACTTTGTTAACTATTCAACAAAAAGGTGTAGAGCTTGTTTTTAATTTTCTTACCCACCAGTGACTGAGGACAAAAGACCGTTGAATCGCCTTTCAATTGCTATGTAAATTCTGTCTTGATTTTGTTTTTCCATCACAACAAGCCTGCATTTTTTGTCCTTTTGGCTTAAACGTCCAAAACATGTTTTGGCGGTTAATTTGCGTATTATGTTTTATTTCTTTTATTACATTATATTGCGTTTCCAGCTTTCTTAATTAAAATTTAATAAATCTACTTGTCGTCATTAAACGTTGCTCCATAAATGAAGTAAAATTTGATGTCCAGCAAGCTTATGTTGCAAGATCACTTTTTATTTTATGCATTAAAATATTATTTTTGTAATTTAGTTTCAGAGATTACTTTAGCTATTTTATAATGCATTTAAAAGAATAGACTATTTTAATAATAAATTATTTCGTAAATGCTTTCAACGTTTCATACTCTCAATTACTTATAATTTGTATATATTAAAGGTTCAAGAATTTCTTAAATTTTTGAAATTACATGGAACTTTATTTCAGAAAATTTATTTAGTTTTAGCTTGTATTAATAAGTGATTATGCATTGAATTAATGAGACATATTTTTTAATCTGTACTTTATCCCATTAAATATACTGCAGTTTTTTAAATTAAATTCAAGTTTATTTTCTACTTTGTATCGATTCTGAATTATTGGAAAATAATGTGTTTGTCATCCAAGTCGCGACAGAATAGTTTTAAGCTCTGACTGAGGTATTTAAAATTCAAATCTTATTTTTTTTAAAGTTCAAATTATTTATTTGCATTTTTACAGCAAAGCTCATTTGGCGATCATTCGTCTAAACATTTTACATTCATGCCTAATATTAATATATTGGCGTATGCATATTGATATACCCACAGGTGCCACTCGCAGTATTAACATACTGATATAAAATATTCAAAATATCGAATTTCGTAATATGAACTTCATAGTAAGTAATATGGAAATGAAAATATTTCTTTTATAGTAGAAAACTTGCTTAAAGATTAAAATTTACAATATGGTCTTGTGAACGTGTGGTATATAAACGTACATATTTCCATTCGAATATAAATTCAAATGTAAACTGGAGTGATGTAAAAGAAAGGTGACAACGTAGTCTAAACTTAATGAGAGTTTTGTACCAAAAACCCTAATTAAAATTAAACCACAGCAAATATAAATACAGCATATTAAATAAAATAACGTTGTGTAGCATAAATTTAGAATACTAATAAAAATTAATTCTTAAGTCAAACTTAAATAATTAAGTGAATTGCTACACAACACTTACTTGTGTAAGCCTCATGCTGTTCTTTTTGAGAGACGAGGTTTTGGAGTTAAAAAAGAAACAAAACCAAAAGCGTGCGTATCTAATTTTAAAGAAATCTATTATGGTGGAATCATTACATTGTGAGTTAATGAAACTAGGTCGATAAGGTATACATGATGTGATCGGAAACTTATCTAACAGGTTTATGACTAATTTATTTAATAGCTAATGATTTAAATGAGAATAATTTTTCATGCATAATGGTCTTTGTCTCTATCGCATGGAATTCATTTTAATATTTTGAATATTTGTTTTGGTGATAAAGGCATTGTTTGGATAATCATGTGCATTATGGAAAAGGAATTTTGACACACCTTTATTCCCTGTTCCGCAGGTTTTCCTTTTATGAGGTTTTTAGAAGCCGGGAGTACCAGCTAAAATATAAAGTTTGCAAAATCTGATATTATCCATTGAACTCGAAATTCTCTTTATTATAAATGATGTTTTCTCCAACTTCCACCGCAGATATCGCAAGATCTTCTGAGCTCAAGGAAATTTTATTTAATATTATATTATAAAAACTCAATATGTAGATTTCAGTTACATTCCAGTAACCATTAGTAAACTTTCCCATTCTGGTTTAATGAAACAATAAATACTTTAGATACTTTTCAGGCTACCATATATCAGATAGTAGAAAGTGAGGCCACACTGGCATTTAAGCACGAGATATTTGGACAAAATAAAAAATTGTTTTTTTAGTTTGGATAAGCTAATTATCATTTAGGCCTCTAATTGCTTATGTCAGGATATTCTTAGCAACTCAGACGCATCAGATTTTCCCTTCCGTATGATTCTCATTATAATTCTTGGAAATACACAAAAACATTTGCTCAGATTTTTATTCTCTTATTAGTATTAAATCATACAATTTTAAGTTTGATTTATTTTATCTTTGACCCACTTGCGAAAAAGTTGCGAAAAATAATGTGGCGGTCAACGTTTAAAGAGACATTTAAAGAACCAGACCCTGAATTAACGCTATCGCTCGGTAAAAGAAATTTCCAAAGTTGCCAGATCATAATCAGGTAAAAAATATCTAACCTGATTACAATCTGGCAAGCTTCTGGGATAAAGTGGCCAGATGTAAGAGCATTTACATCTTTACCATCATTGGATATATTTATACCGGCTCTTGAATTGACACTGCTTGAGTTACTAAAATAACGAATCTTCATATAGTAAAAATCTGGGGAACAATAGTTCTTTTACGATGAGCTTTAATTTGCTACACACCAGCCTCTCAGATGCCCCCAAATTGCGAGAGTGAGGGGCTGGATGGGTTAAAATTCCAAATGCTGTTTTTTTCTGCAAGGAAATTTGTAGTTTTTACTTTATAAATTTGATTTTACCTTTCTCCTTTCCTCTCGAATAGCTACCACAGAATTCGTACCTCGATCAGAAATTATTTCTTGAGGCCTTCTTCGAGTGACAAAGTTTCTCAGTTATGCTAAAAATACTTCAGAACTCAGATCATTCACACTCTGCAAGTGAATAGACGTAGTTTCGAAGCATATTAAGCAGACGAACATATTTAATTTGTTTTTCATTACTTCATTTCAACATAAACAGCCCCGCAAAATCAATTATTAATAAAATAATTCGTCTCGCATCATGTGAACAGCTGGAATACTAGCGAGACCTAATTAATCAAGTCTGCACGATTTCTAAAACACTTCATGCATTTACAAATATTTCTTCTGTCTGTCTCTTTGACATGTCATTATCCGAAATTTCTGATCGATGGTTGAAACTGCTAATGAAATTCCGTTTTGTGGATTAATTTCATGAAAATGTCTGATGATAAGTCTGTAACATGATATTTTTGGCAGGATAATTTGATGCTTTTGATATTTAAGAAAAAAGGCATTTCTTAATCTTTTATCAACCCACAACGCACTTTCTTTCTCGTGAGGGTTTCAAAGGTATTATTTTAATATTTGAATTCACACATTTTTCAAATTTCGGTAGCTTTTAGTTTTCCTTAAACGCATGCTGCTGAATCAGTTTCACAACTGTAATAGTAGCATTTTTAATCTCTTGATAATTTGAGTATTTATTTTAGTAAATAGCTTGACGCTGCTTATGAATCGTAATTATCAGATCGATACGCGATTTAACTTAGTCTAGTAAGAGGACATGAAGAGAAGTTTCAATTCTGGTAATTTAACACACAAACCACAGTTTTACGCCTTTTTTCAAGGAGAGTTTCCTCTTTCGATTTTATCAGAGAGTCAAAAGCTGGCAGTTGACAGTTGGCAGTTGAGAGCAGACTCTGAACACCCGTGCCGCTTACTTGGACTATTCGAGTCTAGTCCAGACTCCGCAACTATCCGGGGCAACTTCTCATGGGCCCTATAAAGACATACATTGATCCTGTATCATATACGCATGCTTACATAATTCATAATATAAGCTTACATAGTTACATAGTTCATAATATATGCTTACATAGTTACATCGCTCATGACAGACATAGTTCATAGTGCATGCTTATATACAAGTTGTTCATAATACATAAATCTTTCGTAATACATGCTTACATAGTTCATAACACATTGAGCCTGTTACATAATACATGCTTCCATAATTCATAATATTTTTCATTGGCCATAATATATACATGTTTCATAATATATACAGTACTTAGGCTATGCTGAATCTCTACTAAATCTGCAGGGAAAAAAAGGGGGAGAGAGAAAGAGAAGAGAGATTGACTAGGATCTATTCCCCACTGCACAAATATGTTCTCAATTCCTCCAGTTTTTGCATTACCTTGCATATTTTACTGCGAAATGCTGGTTGTTTGATCAGATAACGCTTATGAGAAACTGCCTTTTCTGGAAGCTGCACATGCCACTGTGCTGTTAGAGGGCATTGGGTCAAGTAACGGTCTGGTTTACCCATGGCTCCACAGACGTAACTTTCGGTATTTGCAATTTCGCTCATAGTAATAGGGGAGAAAGGCCCGTGCCCCGTCACAAATCTCGTTATTTGTGGGGATGACTCAAGACGATCGAGCGAAACTTTATGGTAGTATACATAAACCAGAAGTGCTAACTGCCAAGATCTCTGTTCCCGTCTCAAAATCCGTGGGCGTATCTAGCTACATAGATGATTTGAAACTTGTCAAATTAAATGCGGAAATATTGTTCTAAATGGAATCGTAGACACGGGAGCACAAATTTCAGTAGTCCGCGAGAGACTGGTCGCCGACATACCTTACAAAGGAGAAAATAAAATAGAGATATCTTCTGCATTTAGTGAGAACGCAATCACTCCACTGAAAATTTTCCAGATGAAAATTGACGATGATCTTCATGGCAGAGTACCCATTACCTGTGCTGTATCGAGAAAGCTAGTTGCCGACTTATTACTGAGTCCTTCAGCTTATGAAATGCTCTGCGAAAATATTGAACTGTGTCACAGTGGTCGTCAGTGGGATGCATCTTCCTTAGAGTGTGAAGAATTGGATGACGAACCATCCCCATTTGAAGACAAAACTTCAGATTTAATTGTTGTTAATCAGATTTCCCTAGGAGACATGGAAACTGTGGAAACAACAAGCAAAACAAAACTAGAATTTAAAGCACTTCAAGAACAAGATGAGACTTTGAAAAATTGTTGTGAAATGGCAAATAAGAATCAAAATTCATATTCTTTTGATAATGGTGTATTACTTCACACTGAATATATCTGTGGTGAAAACATTAAGCAAGTCGTGTTGCCTTTAGGAAAAAGAAAGGAAGTTCGGAAAATGGCACATGAAATTCCTCTTGCTGCGCACCTCGGTGAGAAAAAGACAATTCAACGAATCAAGTACACATTCTTTTGGTCTACTATTAAGCAAGATGTTATTAAGTTCTGCAAAAGTTGTAAAGAATGTCAATTGAGAAGGTCAGTTACATATAAAGATAGAATTCCAATTCAACATATCATTAGACCGGAAAAACCCTTTGAAGTATGGAGCGTGGATTATATCGGCTCGTTAGAACCTCCATCCGGAAGAGGTCATCGGTTCGTGATATGTGCAGTTGACCTATGTACCAGATGGGCAGAAGCCACTCCCGTCAGAGAGATAAGTGCAAAAACAACATGCAACGTGTTGATGAGGATTTTTTTTCAAACTGGGTTCCGAAGATGATTTGTTCCGACCAGGGAACTAATTTCACAGCCACACTCACCCGAGCTTTTGAGGACCTTCTGGGTGCGTCTCCACGATTCTCCACGCCAGGACAACCAGAGAGTATGGGTGCTATAGAACGTTGGAATAAAACCTTAAAAGAGATGATGAAGAAAGTGTTTAAGAACATGGGAGAAATTGGAATTTGCATCTTCCCTATCTCATGTTTACCTACAGAGAAATGGTACATAGCACCACCGGTTTGTCTCCTTTCCAGATGGTGTATGGAAGAATACCACCAGGACATTTGTCCTTGCTGTAAGAGATCTGGACGGGTGAACGTAGCATTCCAGTCACAGCTTCCTGTTCAATTTAAAATTATCTACAAGATCTTTTAGAAAAAATAAGAAAAGCTCGTGACATTGCGTCAGCAAACTCTAAAATATCAGAAAAGGAAAATATTTCAAGATATAACTTGCGTTCTAAAGAAAAGACTTTCAATGTGGGGGACATAGTCTTCGTCTTAATGCCATCATCACAGCATAAACTGCTCAATACTTGGCAAGGACCAGCTACTATAATCGAACTTACAAAGTCACACTCTGCCAAAGTCGAAATGGAAAACGGAAGTATAAGAAAACTCCACATAAATAAGTTAAGACCTTATATTGCTCATATAGATCACGTTGGTATCATTTTTTACCAAGTTCAAGACTTTGGAGATATCGACTACGCACCAGCGGATCCTATGAATAAATCTGCTGGAGATATCTGGACTCACTTAAAAAATTTGAAAGGTGACTTAAAACATTACTAACCAAAAGGACTATTTGAAGTATTAAAATCTTATGCCGATGTTTTTAGTAACAAACCGGTCCAAACCAATGTCGATGGTCATGACATAAAGGTTACAAAAGATTGTAGCCCAAAAAGATTAAGACCTTATCGTGTGCCTGTTTCGCTTCAAAATGAGGTTGATCGCCAAGTGCAAGAATTTTTAGAATGGGATCTCATAGAACCCAGTGACAGCGAATGGGCACATCCTGTAGTATGTGTTGCAAAAAGGAATGGTAGTGTTAGACTGTGCGTAGATTTTAGACTTCTAAATAGCTTCACAGTTCCGGATGCCTATACGATGAAGATTGCTAAAGATTTACTTTTCGAAATAAGGAAAGCCAAGTTCATAACAGTTCGCGATTTAACCAAGGGATATTGGAAAATCCCGATGAAAGAAGGAGCCAAACCTTACACAGCATTTATCACTCATTCTGGCCATTACCAAGTTCTTCCTTTCGGTTTGAAAAATGCCGGAAGTACCTTTCAAAAATTCATGGATAAGGTACTAGCAAACCATAAGAAATACTGCCGTTCATACATTGCTGATGTGGCTATATTCTCTAAAACTTGGAATGACCACCTCCATCACATCGACCAGGTATTTCAGAGTCTGAGAAACGTAGGTCTAACAGCAAATCTAGAAAAATGGGGTTTCGGAAAGAGTCACGTGAAGTTTCTAGGTCACGTAATCGGTTTGGCACTCGATCTCCAGATCCTGAGAAAGTAGAAGTCATCTGGAATCTTCCTAAGCCTGCCTCTAAAAAAGAAGTCAGAAGTCTTTTAGGGCTAGCAAGTTGTTACAGGGATTATATCCCAAATTTTTCTGAAAGAGTTTTGCTTCTAACAAACCTTACGAAAAAGAGTGTTCCAAATAAAATACCGTGGGACTCTAAAACGGAAGCATCTTTCAACAAACATAAAAGCAGAGCTGATTAAAATGCCATCCCTGCATTCTCCGGACATAGACAAACCCTTTCAACTCTATACAGACGCATCCGCAGTTGCAATTGGAACGTGTTTAGCTCAAAATGATGAACATGTGCATGTTTATAGCATTTTTCAGCAAAAAACTAACTCCCTGCCAACAACAGTGGTCAACCATCGAAAGAGAAGCGTTTTAAGTCATCGAAGACTTGAAAAAATTTGACACTTGGATTTTCGGTGCCAAAGTACAAATTGTTTCTCGCCACAATCCTCTCACTTACTTGACCGAAAGTGCGCCTCATGGTGCTAAACTGTCTCGTTGAGCCTTAGCGTTACAACGTTACAACATGACTGTTACATACCGCAAAGGTAGTTCACACGGGAATGCTGATGCCTTATCAAGGTTATCAGTTAACTCGTAAGTAAAATTAAATTATAAGGAAAGCCTATTTTCACAAGACAAATTTAAAATACATCCAATTGTATCAATTTAATATTGTAGTATTAATTTTTGACAGTGTGTATATGATATATATATTTATATATAATTTCACATTTATTTTTATGTTAGTATTGTGTTTATTAAATCATTATGATGGAAGCTGCATATTTTGGAGCTCTCACTTATATTTCATTGTTTTGAATTAGAAACTGTGTTGCTGTCTTTTTTTCCGTTACTGTATTTTCAGACTCTCTCTCTGAACTTTGAGCAGCATTGTCTCTACGGTGACGAATGTGCTTCTCGTGGAGGGACTAGTAGGAATCAGCCATTATGAATAAAGAAAAGATTGTGTTATCTGGAATGGCAAGATCAGAAAGAACAGAACGTTGGTTATTCAAAACAGAGACAGATCATGTGTTATCAGCGAACAGAGGCAGACGTTGAGCGCCGCTTACCGTAATTGTAATTCATCGTGATTCTAATTAATCGTTTATCGGTTAATTTTCTTTGTTAAGTTAATAAAACATGTTGTTCGTTTTGCAAGAAAGTCTGGATGAATCTTTTATCATTTGGTGTATCTATGATTTCTTCGGAGGGTCATCCACCAAACGAGAATAAAACTATTTTCCCGTTAGCCGATGTTCTCAAAGAAAAAGAAAGTTTTTGCTACAAGGTTGATTGAGCATAACCCAGTTCAATGTACTTCCAGTCTTGCAATAGCACAATAGCTTCGATTTCATATCTTGTAGTTGTGTAGTAAGTGTTGCATAAGATTTTCAATGTTTCATACAATACTATTTTATGCATTAACATTATATCCTGTTTTCGTAAAAGTGGATATTAGCAGTATTTGAATCAAAAAACTATATTTGGATTATTCCTAAATATGTATGCGCTGATACCTAAGCGCTGATACCTTAATTATTACCTTCCTGCTAAAAAATAAGCAACAAAGGCAAAACATGGAATAAAACACAACTTGCTTAATGGATATGTCTGAAACTGATAATTGATCCAACAGATTAGTGTGGGATTACTAAATAACATAGCAAAAAAATAAAGCAAAGATATACAAAAACATATTTATTACGACCGTCACATCTCGCAAAACGAAATGGATCGAAAGAATCTAAAATGGAAACATCACGATAACAATGGTTGTGATATCCTCTTAGCTGAAATGCATGCTTAACAACAGCGAGACTAACTGACAATAGTGTCGTTGATTGCTTGTGTTGGCAGTAGTGCCATTGCCTCTTGTATAATGCCTGTCTGATCTTGTGGAGGGAGGCAGCACACTGCGACCTGTTATCCATCGTCCCACCATGTTTCACGTATGCTCTATAGGATTCAGCTCCGGTGATCTAGCAGATTACGCCATATGTGGAATGGTTTCACTCTTCAGATTACTTTGCACCACTTGCGCTCTATGCGAGTGGACATTATCGTTCATAAACATCACGTCGGTACGTATTGCAGTGATAAAAGGAAGCAAAAGAGGATGTAGAATTCATAATGTATTCAAACACGTTATTTACAAATATATACAGTTATTGAAAATTCAGAATTTAATTCTAAAGTAACAAGGCTTTTGTTAGACAATGGTAGCCAATGTTCTTTTTGCAATGAGCATTTGGCTAATGTTCTTAAATTCTAGTCCATTTGCTATAAGATCTCTTTACTCGTCTGGAATACAATACGAATCAGGGATAAAATATCCAGTCTTCGAATTAGAAATGAAAGCAAGACATGTGCAGTACTCGAGAACATTCCAAACCCTCCTTACTTCAAACATATCTGGCACCGTAATTCCCTCCGTACAAAAAACTGTCTAGATGTGATCTAGAGTTTATGTCGACATATGATTTAGAGCATGCTGATTCATGCTATGGAGATTATTATTGGACATTGTATCCAATTTGTTTTGGAAAGTTGTCTTAGATGAAACTTTCGCTATCGATAGGCATTTGGGTGTAATAAAACTGCATTGAATGGATAATTACACGTTCAGATTTAGAAAACAGTAAGCTTATTAATAAATAGCAAAATATTGCTATAATATAGAATGCAATAATTAGTGACCTAAGAGCGTTTTGGGTGTTAAGACTCAATTTGCATTTCTCAAAAAAAGTGTAGACAAATCTGTGAAAAATAAATAAAAAACCGACAAACCTGAGACAAAATTATCTTTCAATAACGATAGATATCAAAATAAATTACTTTGAAACTTCAACCTTATTAAATTGACTACTAATTTTCAAACTACTAAAAGACGTTTTGAGATTCTGAGAGATAGACTAGATAACGATTTTATAAACGATACGCTAGTTTTCAAAACCTAACCAACTTTTCTGATTTTGTTCGTAATTCCGCAAAATTCAACTGGGAGACAGGAATTCATAACGTAGAGGAACAGTGTAGTAGTTAAAGGGTGAGGAAAGTATAGCAGTAAAAATATATAAGTCGCATAAAGTATGGAACAAGTAGAAAACGGCTTCAGCTGGTGATTTCGGTTTTCGAAGACTGCTGTTGTTAATGAGTCGGTATGTGTATGTTATTCTTTGGACACATTTTAAAACTTACCTTGTGAGCTATTCTGCAGTTGACACATCATGGTTACACGGATTTCGGGTTCTCACAAAAACGAGACTCGTGGTCTCCATCACATTTGACGCACCCAGCTGCGTACCTGCAGTTTAAGTGTGCGCGATACAAACCACGATAGCAAAAGCACTGCTTGTGTCCGAGCCTAATTCTATATGCTTCTACATTGATTTCAAGTATGTTAGGTATTTTTGTTGTAGAGTCGTCTTGATTTCTCAATTCTCGGCAGTGTGACCAGAAAAAGTGGCATTTTAGTTAGTTTTGGTCCTTTTCTTCCAATGACCTGAACAAATTTATTATTTTGATACCCTAAAGTGTGATTTGTGTCTGTATTTCCAGGATATATACGTTCATATAGCCTGGAAGGCTCCTGGTGACTTACTGATGTCCTTATCGCACGTTAGCTGGTATGTGTGGAATTTGGTTTCTTCCTGGGACTAGTAATTACCTATTAAAGCCATTACTTTTCGGTGAGGATGAATACTAAACACTAAAATACGAAATTCGTAATGCATTCTCATTTGAGCCTTACATTTTTCATATTTTCAACTTCCAATATTTTGATGAGGTTGCTCCATGTATATTTAAAGTAATTAATCTCAGTTGGTGATAATTCATATTCAGTTACCTACAACAGAAATTAATTCCTGCAAATCTGATTGAGTTCCGCATTTTTTTTGTAGTTCTCGTTTCCTAAATTCAGTTTCTTTCTTGGCAGAGTGTCCGTCAAAAAAGACAAGTCTTCAGAGTTTCGAATTGTATCCTCGTTTTCATCTCGGAGAATGGCATAACCATGGTTCGATGATATCGATCTTACAGGTGGAAAATTTGTACCGCCTTTGTGTTTATCATGGACATCCTGGAGATCCATACCTTCGTTCCTTCTATCTGCATCAATATCCGTAACTAAGGGGAAGTCTGAAACTGTTTATCATCATTTCTAGTGACGGTCAGTTCCGTTGTACTAAACTGTTGAACGTTGAAGTCTGATAATGCTCATGAAAACTCATATAATCGGTGAAAATCTGTAAAACAAAATTCATGGTCGAAAATCAGCGAAGTTTATGGCATAAATACAATACGTAAGTTATCCACGGTAACTATTTAGCAGGTGTTGGAAGTGTTAGGCAGGTCGTGCCGTTTTGCTGTACTCTGAACAGAAGTTCTACAGCTATACGCACTGTAAACCTAACATTACGCACTTAACAGTTCGGAACAAACCGCTAAAATTATCCTAAGTCCTGTTTATGTAGCGAAAGGGTTAGGTAAAATGCATAGCGATGAGAAAATGCCCATTTAGTTAAGAATCTTTATCCAGTCTGATCACTTTGTGAGGTTCAACTATTTAAATCTAAAGTTCTAACTCCGAACTCCACGAACACTTAACAAGCGAATAATCGCTTAAGTGTGAACAGAACACGTGAGACTTGAGAAGGGTTTAAAACCCTTTATTATTCAGTATATTTATGATAAGTTCCTACTTGGAACTTTACATAAACCCGTCACTCGGGCTTGAACTTAAATACTAATAATTCAAACTAAAACTAGCTTAACTAAAGCTCTTAAAGAATATAGCCGAAGCTATCAAAATCTAACTAGTTGGCCCCTAAGTATTAATTAAATCGGCGAAGCCTATCAGGGGCCGAGCGTAATAGTAGCTAAGAGAGATGTAGTCAGAAGGCAAACGCGCGCTAGTCGGGAAATCAGACTCTCTCTGCTGAAGTCGGTTAAGTCACGACTTAAATAGTACTCATTCTCATTTGCATTCTCTGTGTTTCTGAAATTACATTCTGGCAGGAAATTGTAAGCTGAAATTAGAATAAGATAGGAAAGATAAAACTTAAAATAACTGTTAATTAACATAATGTAAACCTTACAACTTTTTCCTTGCTTATAAATGCTCTTTCCTTGCTTATAAATGCTCCTTCCTTTATTCTTTTTAAATCGCCTTGCAATGCGCGCTCTGACTCCTCGCATTTTGCGTGCCCTAGCGTACGAGCTGAGGTTTATTCTGCTGATATATTTTCCTATGTATCACCTTTCCACTGAGTTAGATTTTATTGTACTGATCGCAAAATACCCTTTTAAACAAGCAATTTTATATTTGTATGTTGAAATATGACTTTGTTACTTACGTTTTGCACACTGCTGAACAAAAGACTTGTAAAACAGCTAAAAGCGAATTGGGGAAGTGTATTGAAATAAAGATCTGAAATCAGGTTATTATGTGCCCCGAAGGGCACTGATAAGGCTAGATAAACAAAATTCTCGCGAGGAGAAAATTCTAAATTCTTAGAAAATTTGTTAGAGGTTGGACCTAATTTAAATGACCTTTTGTAATATACTTATGTAACTGAGTACTTAATTTAATCACCTTCCGTGTCAAATGTCATTTTTTAAGTTTGAAAGCTAATATCGCTTTTTCCACTGATGTAGAGAAAGCAGTTCTCATGCTAAGCACTACCGAAGACGATCGTAAATATTAAAATGTTTTTGCTTTCAAAAGGACAGTTTTGAATCGTTCAAAATTCTAAACATGATGTATTGACTGTTTGATATTTCTTCTAGTAGATTTTTCCAAGCAGCTATACTAAAATGACATGTTAAAAATATCTAAATAATAACTTGCAATTTATAAAATGTTTAATTCCTATTTATGTGTCTATGATGGAGAAAATGCAGGAGAAAAAGAATACCACTGTCCTTAGACGAAGTAACTATTTTAGAGCACGTGAGTATGAATCTAAACGGGTTATCACAGATTAAGGAAATATCACAAAAATCACGATTACTGAAAACGTCACATGTAGAATTTTATGAAACTTACCTACAGTATACAACACACAGTAAGGTATCAAATAACATAAAAAGAACCTACCAGACAATTATGGTCATATAGAAATTAGCACATGTATAAAATGAACAAATCGAAGGTGTCAGTTTGCCATGGAAAAAATACCTTCAATACCGCAGATACAGCGATGTGTGATGCTTTCAATTATGCGGTCGATCAGTTCCATAGGAAGCAAGAGCCATTGCTCTTGCAAAGCAGTTGAAAGCGCGGTAAGGGTCTGAGGGGGCGGATTGAGAGAAACTAGACGTCTTCTTAAAGCATCCCAAACGTGCGCGATAGGATTCAAGTCCGGGGATCGAGCTGGCCACTTCATGCACATAAATCTTTCCTTTTGAAGATAATCATCTACGATTCGAGCCCAGTGTGGTCTTGCGTTGTCGTCCTGTTACAGGAAATAATCACCTATTGCCCCGGCATATGGGCGCACATAAGCATAAAAATGCCATCTCTATAAACCTGATCATTCACAGTTCCCCTTCGAAAGACATGGAGGTCTGTGCGTCCACCCAGAGAGATGCCACCCCAAACACAGATACTTTCTCTTCCGTATGCATCTCTTTCACGGGTGTTTGACGGATGATAACGGGTTCTCTCCATATCAAATAACGCCTACTATCACTTTCTAGATTAAACCTGGAATCATCCGTAAAGAGAACAGCCCTCCATTGATCGGCATCCAGTGGACATGTTGTCGTGGCCACTGCAAACGATCCCGCCTATGGCGCGACGTGAGCGGCATGCAAGTGGCTGCTCGCCTCGCACACAGACCACCTTCGTGAAGCCTTCTACGCACAGCTGACGTTGACACCAACCTTCCGGTGGTTGCAGCAAGGAAGGGTCTAAGAAGAGTCGGAATACCGGTTCTATTCCTGCGTGCACATAATGTCAAATATCAGTCATCGGCGCTCGTCGTAAGAGTTGGCCGTCGTCGGCTGAACCTACTAGATGCCGAATCTGTGGTTTGAAATTGTCTCCAAAGTCTAAGAACCACAGAAGGACTCACATGTGGCCATCTAGCCACTTCTATTTGACTTTGTCCTGCCTCTAGTCTCCCAATGGCTGTCCATCGCAGTTCTGCAGGCAAATGATGCCTGGAGGTCATTGTTACGAATTGGCTATCTCAAGTTTCTGATATCACTTTCGCAGTGACGTACGAGTGCTTGCTCTCAAACATAGACTTTTATGTTCCTCGCAGAGGACGTGCGAGTGCAGCCCCGCTAATTTGCATATTGCAGTTTTACTCAGCTACTCTTACTTGGCAACATATTCAAATTTTACACTGTTTGGCTTATTTTTGAGAGAGTTATCGCTATTTTTGTGATTTTTCCTTAATTTATGATAACCAGTGTATTTATTTTTACTTCATACTCTAAAGACCTAAAAGGTATCTGGTTAAAAAAAAAGTTAAAAATAAATTATTCCCTTGGACAAGCTAAAATTATAGCTCTTGCTTAG
Organism: Stegodyphus mimosarum; assembly: GCA_000611955.2. NCBI lineage: Eukaryota > Metazoa > Arthropoda > Arachnida > Araneae > Eresidae > Stegodyphus > Stegodyphus mimosarum. The sequence continues at coordinate 41,871 of KK117455.1, read as the reverse complement.
GATACAGAAATTGACTATTAAATTAGATTAATAATCAATTTAGAAACATCAAATTAGAAACAGGTATTTAGAAACATCTTCAATTAGTTGCATGTTTTATACTAAAAGAACTGTTTTACAAGTTATTACTAAAATCTATAATCCAGATGGATTTGTGTTCCCATTCGTAGTTACAACCCTGCTACATGAAGTATGGATAAAAGGTCGTGATTTGTACAGACAGCTTCCAAATGGTGCTCAGATTGAATTGAAGTAGTGGCTTACAGAAATAATTTGTTTACAGCTCTGATTAGAATTAATGGCAACAGTCACAGCAGTTTGAATTTCAAGATATTTGGCAAAATTACTTAAACATATTTGCGAACGTCCATATTTCGGGACAGATTCATTAAACTTACTACACTATATCAAATAATCATCAATGAGCTGAAAAATCTTTTCTTCTAAAGCGGTTGCAAAAACTCAAGCCTTTGCGAATGATTGGAAAGACTTATTAAGCATAAAATTGTTTTTGCATAAATTATCTCTGAAGAAATAAGTCAGTTTCGTGGCTTGGTCCAGAATGGTAAAAACGCCATATATAAATTTGTAAGTAAACAGAATTTTGACATATTGATCGCTGAAAAATTAGAAGGTTGCAATAAGGTATCTCTTTATGATGTTGCTGCGAGAAGAGATCAGCAACTATTAGATATAAAGAAATTCAGTAACATATTGAAATTTCTCCGAATTGAGAATTGTAGCATAGATAAAAAGTTCCATAGCAAAAATTAAAAAACACCTGCGTACAGTGGCCCATTAAGTGCTCCTAAAAATCAAAATGCTTAAATATTTTGTAACAGCAATACTTAAATGGATTTCTTCACATCTAAAATTAGGGCACTTCAACCTGACCAGTTTATACCTCCAAACTCTAGTACATTCAGCTTAGCATCGTTTCTTTATAAAAACCAGATTCTTTGAATTAGAGGACAAGGAAGATTATAAGAAACGAAAAATAATAACAAAGAATACCCTGTCCTGCTTCCTAAATATTACAAAGAGAGAATACGATAACGTTCTACAAGCAGGAGTTTCTACAACAAGTTTTGGCTTCACAAAGGCCGTCAGTTGTTGAGGAAAATCATAGCAATATGTCAAAACATGGCGAAAATAATACAGGGTGAATCTGAACAGGTGGCAAAACTTTAAGGGGGTGATAGAAGACAGCTCTACGAGCAATATTCGTTACAGAAGATGTGGTCGCAACGCAAACGGTAAGCTGCTAGGTGGCACTGTAAATGGTATAAAAAGGCTCGATCCTGGTACCCAGCGGCATTTTCTAGCGTGGGTTGCCGAGAGGATGGCTGGTTATAAGAACCACGAAATTTCCAGGTCGATGGGTTGGTCGAGGTAATCTCATAATTTGGCCGCTAGGATCACCAGATCTCTCTCATGTTTGGACGTTTTTCTGTAGGGCGTTTGAAAAGCCTAATCTACGAGTGTCCCATTGAAACCAATATGGATTTAGTCTCCAGGATTGCCGTTGTTGCCAGCGATATTCCGAAAATGCCTGGTGTCTTCGCAAATGTGCGTTAGTCCCTATCCCTCAGGTGTGATGCCTGAATGACAGCTGGTGGAATTGATTTGAGCAATTGCTTTGAGAACGTACATCAATAACATTCCTGTTAAAAATGTCTAAAGTATTTCCTCTTATTCTTGTGCTAATTCTTTAAGTGTGACAGTAGAAAACTATTCTTTAACTTCTCATCGCTTGCGTTCCGACCATGCATTCTGTGACATATATTGATCGTATGGCTGCCTTCTGTCACCCCCTAAAGTTTCGCCCACTTGTTAGATTCACCTTGTGTACTATGTCAAATATGTCATATATAGTTTTTTTAATGGCGGGCACTAGCCATTTTTAGGCTTTCGCCACAACTAAGGTCAGAAGTGGTGGTCAGAAAAAGGCATTTAATAGGCAGCCAGTGTTACTTCCCTTGAGGAGACAGACAATTGACATCCATGCCCTTCTCCGGGATTCGAATCCGTGCCCTACGGTATCGCAGACGGCTTCCATTTATTTCACCAGGAGTGTATTCGATAGTGTATTCCACTATATCACCAGGGCGGCATACGTCATACGTATGCAGTAAAACTAGCAGAACAGACGATAGCTGAATTACCTAAATGTAGATTGTAGAAACTTCACCTTTCTGTGACACCGAAGGGAACTCCGTCGGCCTTATATACTCATATTTGGAAAGGGCATCCAAAAGTCATATACTGCAATGTTAAATAAATAAATATTAGAATAAATAAAAGTTATGTTATGTAGAATATCCATTAGATTCACAGGGAGTATGTTGGCGCAGATTAATGCAGTTTATGAAATTATGCTAAGGATAAAAGTTGAGACTAGTCTGCCCTTTCAAAGTTTCATGAGATAAAAATGCTTTTTAAAGCACAAATTGGGAAAAAAGTGCTGCATATACGAAATATCAAATATACATGATAGACATCAACGCACCGAAAATACATTCATTTCTTGAAACTTTGTCACGTAAGTCAAGTTTTCAAAATAACCGTCATAATAGCTAACTGTCTTTGAATAGAATATTGTGAACACTGCTCTTATAGAATGCAGAATTTTATGCCTGCTATAAAATGAAAATGTTATTTAGGTAAGTATCTTCGTGAAATTAATACACTCTTAAGAACGCAGCAAAACCAGCCTTAAGATACCGTCATCAATCATTCTGTTAGGCGCCTATCAACATTAATAGAAACCAATTTTCCAGTTGAGAAAGCATTTAAGCCTATAAAACTAGTGGTTATTAGAATTCTTTTCTCCTTTTTTTACGAGTATTTTGTTACCGCTTGTATTATTTTAATTACCTTTCTAAAAACTTCCTAGAGTTCTCGCTTTTTTTGCCTGCCATTTTATTGGATTTCTATTCTCTTCCTCTTATTTTCAAATTTAGGAAGAGTATAACATGTAATTAATAAATAGGAAAACTGTATGTTTTATGAATGAATAATTGAAAAATATTACTATGAAACGGAAAATAATTAAGATAGTCTCCAGTTTTTCTGCCAATGTGAAATTTGTGCAAGATGCAAATTGTACATTATTGAAAAGAAATGTGATACATAATTAAATCTTAAAATATTGAATTATGATGATCTGTCTTCGAAATAGCTTACCATATCATCATAATATTAATAGTATTATTTGTCAGTGAATAAAGTTAGAATCATAGCCGATAATATGAAGCCTGTTTCAAAAGTAAGAATTCATAATGACTTCCTTTCATTTATACATGAGATAAGAAATATTTAAAATTTGTCGTAAAGCTCCTTGCTTCTCATGTTGTCAAGTAATGTAAAAATTAATTTTTATTTGCAAGAGAATATGTTAAATTTAAATATAAAATAAATGCACATACATGTAAAGACATGCATAATAATGACTGTCGTATTAAAGAGAAAAATCTAGTTGTTAAAATAAGAGATGAGGTAAGGAAAATAATGTATTAGTTCCATTACTGCACTGTTAGTCAAAATTAAAAGGTAATCAGAAAACGTATGCACGCTGATTAAGTTTCCAACCATTGTCCAAAGGTGCAATTATTTGCAACTAAACGCAAAATTGGACTTCACATGGTATCACTTAGAATAACGACAATTAAGCGACTGACAACGTGTCTAGCAACGAACGCATATTGGATTTCGAATGTCTAATAATGTTTAAACTTTACGTGGTTTCTGAGAGTGATTTAACATTTGTTAGTTATGACACAAAGGCGCACTTTAATCAAAGGCCTATATGGCATTTAATTGATAGATTTGAAGCGTAACACGAACGAAGTTCGCAGAAGATTTGTATACATTTCAAGTGTCATATCAAGAACTTGGAGCCATGTTTAACGCAGTGAAGCATTAGATAGCTTAGTCAGTCTCAGCGGAGCGCAACCTTTGCATACAACGACCGTTTTCTATCATTAGCTACTTGAAGAAAATGTGATTTGCTTCGGTTTATTCTCTCGCATGTTTCTCATAGAAAAGCATGCAATGGCTGCCTAAGAGAACGGATGCCTCCGAGGATAACGTTCTAAGTAGAACGTGATCCAATCCACTTTGCATTAGAAGAAAACCACGAAAATGCCCATACAGGCCACCGCTATGCCGGGATATGAACTTAGGTTGATCTACTAGTGTTTAGTGATTTTACCCCAAGGCCGGTGATGGGCAAAGAAACTGTGAAGCGACTACAAGAGAGAGTTGATTTTAGACATCCAAGTAGCTATAAGAACTCAAATTGGCAGTTTTGATGCACGACGATTTTACGATATTGGACCATTTGCGAAAAAAAACAACCGTTTGTGTTCCACCTACGTCATTTCCAAAAAGGACTTATTTAAGACCATCGCTACGTTCATGGCTATGTGCAATGTATCCAAGAGAAAAGACGTTGTATAACTGTTTATTGATGGTTCCAGATATAACCTAATTTGTGTTTCCAGACGCGTTTTAATCCCAAGGTCGGAAGGAATACGCAACATGCCTACCATTGTTAAAAAAATGTCGGGTTTCCACGAAAAGGACTTCATGGTTTAAAATGGAATCGCTAGAATTGGCCACATCGAGCTACATATCATTAATAGTGGCTCTGTAAACAGGTATAAATATGGTAAAGTCTCATGTAAGTCTGTTTGAGAACTCTGTTGGCGCAGATTGTTTGCTGATGAATAACAGTGCTTATCCTTATTGAATATTTTAACGTCAGGATACTAGAAAACAAAAGACAAAACTCAAATGAATTCATTAGCTTGCACACCTTTGTTTGAACCCATTTACGCATGCGCGGAGGACTTTAAGCCACCAAACTGCAGCCTCTTAAATTCTTTCCGAACCCTCCAGTGCATGAAATGTCCTGTTCGAGAAGAGTGGGGTTCCCAAACATAAGAACTGATCAATACTTGGATAATTCCTATGAATTCAAGGTGTAATTTTCGTTTTTTCTGTGTTGACCATATACTAAACTAATGAAACATTTGTACTAAAACATGAGAAATTAAACTTTCCATAAATTTGATTTTAAATTCGAAATTTTGAGATTAATCAATTGGCGAATATGGTAATTTATCTAGAATGACACATTTTTACAAGTTGGTTCTAATTACTTTCGTAAGTAATAGCTAAGTTAAATTTCTGTCCATTAATATCTTTCAAATTTGTCAAGCGGTCCAAAATAAATTTTATATAGTGTGTAGGGTTCAACTCTTTAAATCTTAAGTTCTTGCTTAGAACCCCACGAACACTTTACCAGCGAATAATCGCTTAAGTGTGAACAGAACAGATGGGACTTAAGAAGAGTTTAAAACCATTTATTATTCAGTATATTTACAATCAGTTCCGGCTTGGAACCCTACAATAAAGCCACCACTTGGGCTTGAACTTAAATACTAATAATTTGAACTAAAACTAGCTTAACTAAAGCTCTTTAATAATATAGCCGAAGCTGTCACAATCTAACTAGTTGGCCCCTAAGTATTAATTTAATTGGCGAAGCCTAGCAAGGGCCTAGAGATGGCCGAGCGTAGTAACAGCTAAGAGAGATGTGGCCAGAAGGCAAACGCGCGCTAGTCAGGAAATCAGACTCTCTCCCTTGAAGTCGGTAAGTCGCGACTTAAATAGTACTCACTCTCATTTGCATTCTCTGCGTTTCTAAATTTACATTCTGAATTACATCAAAATCCTAATAAATTTCAAGTTATGTAGGTAAATTTTGAAAATTGTCAAGAAAAATTGAAGAAAAGTATAATTTTTAATTAATGAATATGTAACTCAAGATTGAACAATAAAGCATACACTGCCATAATGCGCATAGCTTTTATCTAAACATTTCAACGTAGATAATTCCGATGAATGCTTTTCTAGTTCATTCTTGAATATCAAGGTATGCGTACTGCAGCAGCTATATTTGGGAATAGTTATTCAATCTAGATGCATTTAATATATATTTTTGGAGTTTTAAAAACGACTCATTAGCAACAAGAATTGGATAAAGTGCCAGTTTTATCTAGCTTTTTTTGCTCTCGTTTTGTCTAATCTTTTGTCTTCATTAAGTCTAAAAGTGCTCATAAACGGATGTGCCTTAGTTTTTTTAAAGTAATTTCTAACATCAAACAGAACCCTGTTCTTAATTTCCAAATGTCAAAATAAAAAAGCAGAGATATGCGTGAATGCATATGTACGGGAGTTTGCTGCTTTAATACATATGTATTAAAAAAAGAAAAAAGCATTTTCAAGTTATTTTTATCTTTTTAATTAAAAAAGAAGGTGCAATTTCACCTTCGAAACGACAACACATCTGCTTTTGCATTTTTCATATTGGATGTAAAGTTAGTGTTGAAAAAATAAATTAAAATACAATAGCTAATATTCTTTATTATTGCAATTATTAATTTCTCAGATGTTTATGGCACTCAGAGCATAGCTATATTCAGCTGTAACTTAGGCCTGTGTTCGAAAATTACTTTATAATCTTTACAGAAGTAATATATGAATGTGTATGAAAAGAAAAAGATTAAATTTCAAGCGGCAATGAATTTAATAACTTGATCAAAGGTTTCCTAATGATATGCTTTAGTAAAGATCATTATTACAAGGCTCTGTTTTTTTAAATGTGTTTTGTTTACTAAAAATCCTTTTCAATTATATTTTACGCTTTGAAACATTTCGCAGAAAATTTAAACAATAATTAGACCTTTTGAAGTCAACATTTTTATTCGTTTTATATTAATTATCGAGAGCTCCTTTTCAAAGGATATAATGGAAATATATTTCATTCAAAGAACAGCCCTTAATGATAGTTTTTGCATATACGTTGGGTAAAAATACTATTACTCAGTTCCCTTTTAAAAACATTACTCTAAAACGCATTTCAAGTAATATTTTGCACTTTTTCATTTCAAGAATTAAGGAAATATTTTGTAGAAACTGTAATCATTAACTGAGAATTTTTAAGTCGCTATTCTTATTGTTCTTTATCCTAATTTTTCAGAGCCGTTTTCAAAGTAATTAATGAAACTTTATTGCCATTCAAAGAAAACATTAATGGGAGAATTTTAACGATATAAATTTATTGACAAATTCTACACATAGAATTTGGATGACAAATAGGTGTAGTTAATTCCATGCTGCTTCATCTTTATGTCAGAGTTCATCAATATTAGTGGTTGGAAAAGGTTGTTCTGACGAACTTTCTGAACCCTATGTTCAGAAGTTCTCAGTGGGAGAGAGATCTGGAGAATATGCTGTCCAGGGCACCAGCCAAATACCCTCTGTATCAATGAAGGTCAGGACGAAACGGGCAACATGTGGTAGTGCATTACTTTGTTAAGAGATGGTGTCATACAATCCTTGAATATACGCGTAGACACGGCTATAACAAGCCAGAGTGTAATGTAGCTAAATATATTACCAGCTATGCTACCAAAAGATGAGCATGATATGTACCCAACAGCATCCCATACCTGGTGTTGTGCTCATATGACATTAACGAATGCAGGCGTATAACGTTCGTTCTTCTTGCCTGTGCACACGGATATATCCATCGTGAATCTGTACATAGAATCGGAATTCGTACGAAAAGACAACGTGGTGTCACTACTGTATCCAGTGTCGTCGCTCCTGTCTCTGCTGCAGCGCCAAGGGAAGCCGCAAAAGTGGTAGCTATTTTGACTACGCATGGCGTTGTAGACCTCTTTGCACTGCCCAATCGGGCATTTGTCTTCCTGCACACAAACCAGGTTTCTGACTCAGGATACGTGACATCGTTGTGTAATCCATGGCTCGGTTTTATAGCTCGAGAGGACAAGAGATTTGTACAATAACAACAAGCCGCCATCGAGCTGAAATGTTTTTTAGAGTACCGCTCAACGGGTATAGTGGTTAGCGTCGCTGACTGCTGGGCGAAAAGGCCCGAGTCCGAGTCCCGTAGAAAGCATGGATGTTTGTAAATGTATAGTGTCGGTGCGGCGTGGCGGTACTTTAAATATGCGGCAAGCAGAAAGTTCTTTCGTGTGGTTTGATGGAAGGGAAGAGACGGAGCTATGCGTTAACGATATGCCAACTTTGGTAGAATTTTCCAAGGGTTTGATATAAAAGATAAAACGAAGAGTTTTGATTAAGGTGGAGTACTTATATGTTTGTTCTTTCAAAAGTGTAAATAACATTTATTAATGTTTTCAAAGACAGACTATTATTAAGGAGAACCTACTTTTTACGTTATTTCAATAACGTGCGGGAAGATGGATTTCACCTAAGTAAAGGATGAGTAGAAGCAAAAATATTTACTATGTTGAAAATTCATTTTGTATGTGAAAGAAGTAAAAATCAAAAACAGCATGTTGAAAATTTTGTTTAATAATGTGGAAATGCTATTAATTAAATTAAATTGCGGATCAAAATATTCATGCAAGGATATTTGTTCATGTGAGTTTCTCTTTTGATCAGAGCCAGGCACAGCGGAATGCCTTACACATAAAAATTGCGGATTTCTATGTACTAGACAGGAAAAAGCTCTGTGTAAGCATATTAATTCTTATTTTAATTTAAAAGTTTAAAGCCGAACATATAATTTCTCAAATTAAATTATTTAACTCTTGTAAGATATTTACCTTCCTAAAGATTGGGAATTATAAAAAAATATATATATAACAAGTAACATCTTTCGAAACTGCAAAAGAACGTGTTCCAGTTTTATCCATTTGACTCATACATCTGATAGCAATTATGAAGATATATTTCATTTTAATAATTTGAAAAAAAATCAGCTCTTCCATGGTAAAATTAGAAAGTTTCTCGTTTAGAATATTCCTCATTATAACTCGATACATTAAAGATAAATATGAAAAAACATTATATTTTTTATCTATATTAAACTATTTCAGTATTTTGATGATTTTATTTTCTTTCCTGTTAAAATTATTTTGTTTTTCGATAAAGTTTCATTTTTATGTTTTTTAGATATGATGTAAAGAGAAACAAATATTTAGAAATCAAACTATTATAAATATAATTCTGTCAATATATTAATAATAACAAGTAATTGTGTGTAAATAATTCTTATTATATTTGAGAACTAGCTATGTTTCAAGCAGATAGGTAATATATGCAGTTTCAAGATCATCCACATATTTTACCTCTACAGATTTCCGACGGTCTTAATTCACCAGTGCTTCTGACAGAATCACATATTTGTCGGGAGTAGTTTAAACCTCACTCAGTAAATTAACAACTTTAAAATTTATTCAGACATCTACCATATGTCTTAGTTAGTTGCTTAGCGACAAAATGGCAGTATCAGTTTAATAATTTCTACACATATTTAAAAAGATTAAATTATGTATTACGTTGCAGACATCGTAATCTAAGATTAATTTAAGCCCATTTACCAATTATGATCATCTAAACTATAAAGTAAAGAATTTAATAAAATTAAAAAAAAAATCATTCATACACTGACTTAACTACGAAATAAATATGATTACGCAAAATAACGTCAGAACCAGAATTAAATTACTTTGGTAGAACTGAAAAAGAAAGGTTTTATCAACTATATAGTTATCAACTACTCAAACACTAACTGAATATGCTAATATAAACAAATTAAGAATATAATGAATCATTATATAGTGCTCTACTATAATCGAGAATTCTAGTCTATTCGATAAATTACACCACTCTGTTTAAGGATTAACAAATGCTGAACGTATTTCAATTTGACAACGAAATTAGGTATTTTGGAGACTTTAATCCGTATTTAAAACACAAAATCCGTATTTGATACGAATCCGTATTTAAAACACACGGTCGAGTTCCAGTGCGGAATTCCTTGTAACTTTAATTCCGATGTGTATTTAGGTTCTGAGACATATTGGCCACCTCAAGTTTTACGTTAGATAACGGCTGTATTATGAGTTTCTCTGCATACATATATTCCTTTTTAATGACCATTTATAAAATAGTTTTAATTTTGTATGCCATGATATAAAGAAGATTATACAATTGAGAGAAACAAAAAGTGAAGCAACTCTTATTTCAAAGTTGAAAATGCTTAAGAATATGAATTTCGAGACCCGAATTAAAATGTACGCTGCCAAAACAAATGGGACAGTTCTATAGCTCCCGTTTTACTTAGCCGACTGAAGAAACTCAATTTGCGTTTTCCATGTCTCAAAAGCTCGACTTAGGATATATATTAGATTTATATAAATAGCATTATTCTAACATAGGTATTTTGACCCCAAATCGGACATTTTTCGAAATTACGTGCCAATGTATTTTCCATATTTCGATTCTACTGCTCAGATTATGATTAAATATAGAATTATGTAAAATGTGGTCCGAAATCTACGGAGGAATTCAAAAATTTATCTTCCGGTATTTTTTCAGTTTGCGCCAAGAATAATTTACTTGACCAACTTCTTAATTTACGGCAACCTATTTACCTTTACATTTTTTCATTTTAGATGAGCGAGGAAAAAAGTCACCTTTCATACTTTCAAGTAATTTTAACACAGTGCGTAAACCACATTTAGCGTTATTATTGCTCATGCAAAAGGTTTCAAATTTCAAAATGCGCCAATATGTAATTCACGTATATCTTAAAACATTTCAAATTAAAATCTGTAATCTTTGTAGGTGTGCTTAGAAATACATTTACTTTAAAATGACAAAAATTTTACAGGTTATAACACAAATTGTTTTTGGAAAAATTTATAAAAAAATATTTTAAAATACAGATTTAAAAATTAATAAACAATATGCGAATTATAATTGGATTAAGCCTAAATTTCGAATTCTTGAAGAAGGAATCAAGAAAGTTTAATAAAAAAGAGATATTAATAAATATATATCAAATTCAATTAACACTAAGGAGCTAAAATTTTAAGAGCTAATTTTTTTTTCTAAATTTACGCATGCGATTTTTTCAAAACTTGGCAGTATGGCATAATTTGAGTCGTAGAATAGAAATACGGAAAAAAATTGGCAGGTCATTTCAGAGAAAGTCCGATTTTGTGGAAAAATATCTATATTACAACAATACTATATATATATATATATCTAATTTATACCCTAAGTCGTACTTTCGAGGGATGAAAAACGCAAGTTGAATTTCGTTAATTGGCCCAGTAGAATGGGAGATACAGAACTGTTTCTTTTTTTTCTGGCAGTGTACATATGTAATGATTGCTTGGTCCTTATAAATTGTTAAATTTTTAAAAAACCTCACAATTCCTCACAATTGCTTAAAATATTTAAAAATGATCTTATTAATCAAAAATTTATAATTGCTTCAGAATTTGATATTCCATGTCTGAAAATTACAGATTACTTAATTTACAGGTGAAAACAACTAAAAAACTTAGAATCATTAAATCATTAAATGCATAAAGCTATAAATGGAAGACCGTTTCTTGGTGAAAGAAGTAATTATTCGTCCTGTAATGACTTTTCTAATTCAATCTCAAAATACGTAATGGAGAAATGTTTTAGATAATGGAAAAATAATTGCTTTGAATTTCATACCTTTTACTTTTTCACCATTCTAAAAGAAGTTACTTTGTAAATCTCATCTTCTAAAATCAAAAAGGATAAAGACTTTTTTCATGCCTTTTTGAGAAAATTAGCTGAATAGAATAAACGTTTCGATAAGAATTCACGTACATTTTGATAATACGTTTATTTTATAAAAGCACTTCCTCTCCTTTTGAAATTTTGCATCATTTTTATTCGCCCATTTAACTAAATCAGAATTGTAAGAAATAATTAGAAATAAAGTAGTGATATATTTTTTTAAATGCGAATTAAATTTCTTGAAATATTTCAAGAAACGTGCACTGCTGTAATAAATTATCTGGCTTTTTTTATTTCTACTAAAAATTAGAAGTAAAATGTCTTAAGTAACGAACACTGCTATAATAAATCATTCAACTAGTATCTTAAGTTTATTTGTAGAATAATAGTAAATCATAGCATTCTTTCATATTATATCGTTACATGTCGTAAAAGAATAAACCCCTGTCTACTAATATTACTTCCAGGGTTAAGTCACTGTTAATTATATTTGATTTTAAAGCAATGTCGGAGAGGATGATACTATTAGAGAACCTTATTTTTTCCTGATACATGGAATAAGTCAGAATAGCTATTGATCCAGTTCTTACTGATAATGATCGTGCAAACAAAGAAAGAGATTTATTCAATCTGTATTCTGTTAATTAAATTCCTTAATAGAATAAATTTAACCTATACAGTGCCGCGTTTTAACTCGGTTAAGTTCGGTTAACTCGGTTAAATTCGTTACGCAAGAAACAGGAAACGGAAACACACATTTTTTGCTTGAAAGTGAGGCTACAGGTTTGGATAAATGCTGCTTCATTATTGGTTGCTTAAAAAAGAAAAAAAAGGCAAAACAGGCAATCAGAAAGAAAAAACGTTCCCCTAGAAAAACGAGTTAACTCAGGAGCGGCACAATTTCTGAGCCCTGAGCCTGAACTCGGGAGCGGCACTAAACGGGACAGGGAACATTATATAGTTTTCTTAAACCCGCTCTTACATACCTCTCTATGCAACTATATTTGTTTCAGATAAAGTATCGCTCTCACATCTGTCTGGCTCAAACCCAAAAAATATTCAAGGTTTAAAATAAAAGCTAATCTATGATTTGCACATTTACATACACTAAAAATTTATAAAACGTGTCCGCCTAAGCTTTGTGGGAACTAAATCAAACCAAATACAAAACTGTAATTCAACACAGAATTATGAAAACTACGATTTTTAATTTCCAGTTAGCTCTAAACAATTCAGTTTTAATTGTTAATATGTTGCTACTCAAGAACAAATTGCACGAATCAGCATTATGAGCTACATCTGTTTCAGCAACATAGAGAAAAAGTCGGCTATAGGGTTCCTGCTTCGTTGTCAAATAAACAGCTTATATCTTCTGATTAAGCAAGATAATTGAATATTATATATTTGTGCTTTTAAACTCTACTTAATTAATAATCTTCTGAATGCTGATGGAGCAAATAGGGAAGGGTAATCATGTAGTATGAAATCTGAGAGATTTTAGTTTGTTAGTTATTTCTTACAGGGCTCCACTAAAATGTTAAATTGAAAGTCTAATATGCAATAAAATGGAAAGAAAATGAGGTGATTAAAATAACAACTAATGTTATCCTAAAAAATAACTAAGCAATCAAAAGCAGTAGATCGCATACTACATGATTACAAAGTAAAGTAAATAACTAACATAAAAATTCCCAAATATTTAACTTAAAATCTTATACTCTGACTTCAATAACAATTAGCTATGATTTTTCTGTTGATTTGACATTATGAGAATATCAAGAAAAATGTCACCTCACGGTTTTATTAAAAGTAGTGTAATATAACTAAAAGTCTTGAATATACACTGCTAGCCACCCAAATTGCAACATCAAGAAAAACAAGAGATATAAAAAAAATTTATTTAGTAGATAACATGTTGATCAAGCATCAAATGATTAAATTTATAGACATCTGTGAAGTGTGGTTCCTTCCAGAAACAGTAGTCAGAGTAGCCGCCATTGTTGGGGATCACCACTGCCACACTTCTCGGCATTGATTCAAAGAGACTTTGGATGTGTTCTTGGGGTACAGCAGACCAAGCAGCTTCCACACGCTGCCAAAGTTGATCTGGTGTGGCAGCTTGAGACGTAATCTGGGTCAATCGTTCAGCAACCATGGACCGCATGTTTTCTATTGGCGAAAGATCCGGCGAGCGAGCCGGCTAGGGAAGCAATTCAATCTGGCGATTGTTGAAGAACCCTTGGACAATGCGTGCCACGCGTGGTCGCGCATTATCCTGTTGAAATAAATATGACTGTAGGCAAGCCCTGAAAGTAATGAAGGGCAATTGGCTCCATCACCTCGGAGATGTAGCACTGGCTGTTTAAAGTACGGTCAATGCGTACTAGAGGAGTGCGAGAGTGATATCCAATACCGCTCTTACCATAATACACGGTGCAGGACCAGTGTGGCAGTGGATAACGCAGCTGTTCAGCATCCTCTCTCCTCGGTGTCTCCAGACTCGAATCCGACCATCGTGGTGTTTCAGATAAAAGCGTGACTCGTCAGTAAAGACAATTTCATTCCATTCTGCCGTCCACATCCTTCTTTCATCGCACCATTAACGGCGGAGACATCTGTGGTTCTACCTCAAGGGTAGACGAAGCAATGGACGTCTTGCGGACAGACCACTCTGATGTAAACGGCGTCCAATGGTAGGCACAGACACTGGACGATGCTTTATAGACTGAATATGCTGTGCTATGGTTCGTGATGTGACTGAGCGATCCGTCACTGCCATGCACAGAATGTTCCTGTCACTTTGTGATCACGTAAAGTGGTGCGTTGAAGTGGATGCGGTCGAACACGTCGGACCGTCATACCTTCCTGCATCCAACGGTCACATATCCGCATTACAGTTTTTTGGTTTCGTCCAATACGACTACCGATTTCCTTGAAAGATAATCCACACTCTCGGTAGGCCGCAATCCTTACTCTGTCGAACTTGGACACTTGATCAAACCTGATCGCTGTTTACTGCGAGGCATAATTGATCGTTTTTTGGAAAAAATCACAAGAAAAACATAACTGCCGAACTTGAAATCGTCGAAAACTCCAAGCCTTAAATAGCACTTTGAAGTGGCGCCACCGGCGCGCGTGATGTGTGTCTGCGCTGAAATTCTAACCATTTGCATATCTCACTTCCGCTAATGTATGTTGTAAATTTAATGTTATTTGCATGCTTCCTTCAGGGTGTTGCATTTACGGTGGCCAGCAGTGTATGTCTTGCTACATTCCAACTCGGTTTACATGAGTACTAGCAAGAAAACGTAATAAGAAAGGAAACTTTATGTCTTCAAAAATTCTGAAAATTAATTTACAGCCGGTAAGAAGAAAGGATTATGAACTTATAGTCTATTTTTAACCCAAAGGAGTGTTAGTTCAAAAGGGTTACTAATTTCGTTCTGGCATTTTGCGCCCATTCACCGTAAATGTCAGTATCACTTTTCAAACTGTTGCCACCAAATATTATCGCCCTGTGTTATGTTTAAAGAAGTTAAATAATGAAGGAGCTGCATAAATGTATGTATATTTCTCGCATTGTGGTAAAACGACCGTACCTAGATGCATCAAAGTTTTAATAACGTAATCCTTCTCCGAATATGGGCATCTGGAAGCCCAAATCTGGAATTTTGGATTTGTTTTTATATCGATATCATATTTTGTAACACTTTAACGAATTTTTGATTAAGAAACTGAACAATTTCAAAGCGAGCAATGAGCAATGGCAACACTGTACGGGGGAAAAATATTATCTCCAGTATGGGAGATTGTGTATCGGAAATTCTAAGGATATGCTCATTTTAATATTATTTTTCGATATTGCTGTTAAATTGAGTTGTATGGTTTAAGTGCGAAAAACGTTATATTAAAAAAAAAATTCTGAAATCTTTCAGATTTTACATTACGCGGAAAGGGGAGTTTTTTTAACGTTTGTCTGTTACCTTTATTTATTACATATCATTTTCTTCGCACCTAAACCATAAAATTCAGTTCGAGAGCAATGTCGCAAAATAATTTTAAATTGAGCATTTCTCTAGAATTTCCGATACACAGTCTCACGCGCTGGAGATAAAATGTTTTTTCTGTACAACGTTGCCATTGCTCGATTTGAAATCCTTGAGTTTTTTAATCAAAAATTCGTTAAAGTTTTACAAAATATGAAATCGATAATAAAACATTCCAAATGTTAAATTTGGGCTTCCAAATGCCCATATTCGTAGCAGAATTACGTCATTCAAAATTCGATGGCTCTAGGTACCGTCGTTTTATCACAATGCGAGAAAGATGCCTATATTTATGCACATTCTTCATTATTTAATTTCTTTAAATCTAGTACAGGACTTCAACATTTGGTGCCGACAGTTGGAAAAGTGAATCGACATTTAATGTTTCCGACGCAAAAGGACGAAAAGAAAGAAATAGTCCTTCAGGGACAAAGTTCCTTTAGACTAATAAATAAAGGTAACACAGAAAACGTTAAAAAAACGCTTGGACGTAATGTAAAATTTGAAAGATTTGAGATTTTTTTTTGTGTTTTTAGTATTTAATATTGTTGCTGCAAATCCTATTCTTATGAGAGAAGTGAAGATTCCATATTAAACATTTAAAATATTTTATTTAAGTAAAGAACATAATTTTTTAGCCTCATTGTCTTTGGTTGGCTAATTTTATAGTGACAAAATATGCGACGGCTATCTGTTTGAAGGGACGGATGACGTTCTTGGAGAACTTTCAAAGGGAAACTGGCTCGTATATATGTTACACATGGGGGAAATCACAAAAGTACCCATACAGCCAGCCAGTTCGCTAGGATTCAATCCCCGGACCGAAATACCAGCGTTTAAAGATTTTACGGATCGGCTGCTGGTGTGCCTTCATTATCTACTTCAGCGTTTCTCAATCTGTAGTCTGTGGACCCCAAGTGGTCTTCGAAGTTTGCTCTTGAGATCCTCCTATTTATCCAAGAAACAAATAAAATTCATTATTAACTGCGTACACCACACTATTAGCTAAACATTCTCAGAGTTTGAAAAAATAAGAATGATAATCGTTTACAATTTTTCTCACTAAGATTAAAATTTTATGAAATGTATTATCCTTTGCCTACCTAAGGATTTCTTATTGAAATATTACTAATAAAAGTGGGATTTATAGCACTGTAATCATGGTGCTTCTTAATAGCATGCATGCAAATACAGAACAGCTGTGCTAGAATTGGCAGGCTTATCCATCTCATTAATATGAATACCACCATTTATTTAATTTTTAGTTAGTAAGATAACGATTAGCCAATCTCTAACAACCGTTAATTATTAAAAGCAATGCAATTTTTTTTCTTTTAGCTTAATTTCTTAATGTCAGTATAAAACTAAATGAATTTTATTTAGCCGTATTCCATAATATAATTGCATTGGCTAAATGTACATGAGCTAAATAGTATCTTTCGAAGGGGACAAGAAAAAACCGGTTCACAAAACATTCTGATTTATAAAAAGTGGCTCATGCTTCAAAAACGTTAGAGAAACATTCAGTTTTGGGTCTTACTTGTACACGATGTATTTTTATTGGTTACCTTACTTTATTAAACTAACATTTTTTTTTCATGTATCAAAGCAATGAAACATGAAATATGAGACAGCGGCTTATCTGTGAAGATCTGTACACGGAAATGACATATAACTGTACAAAATGCCTTTATTACAAATTATTAAAACATTTAATTTAGATGTAAGAAGAAGAGAGGGAGAAGTTTTGAGTCCTGTATTGCAGTTGAGAATTGCTGAACTAATATTCATTCGATTAAGCTCTTTAATATTTCATGATTTAGATTCGGGATCAAATACCTACATTTACGAGCTCAAAATAAAGTCACAATATACGATTTAAGCAAGCATAGTTTTATGGTGCCAGTATTGTGGCTGTAGAGGTGATCAGTGATAAAACTGGTTTCAAGCTAGGGAACGCTAAAGTGATCGTAATGTAAGGAGTAAATTAAGCCCTTTTTAAAAATATTTTAGTATAAAAGTTCTCTTACACCACATTTTTGTGGTGAACAAAATGATATACTCGATTGTTATGCTTTTGGATTCTTTTCATCAGAAGCGAGACGTATAATGGAAAAAAAACTAATGAGCTGTGAGCAGAGCTGTTCACCTGTTTATTTCTAGATACAGAAGTATTCATTATCTCTCAATGATTTTCCTTGAGTTTTTTCAAATGTTCTTGATTTAAGTAAGACGAAAATAATACAACTGTTCTAACACAATATTTCTTCTATCATACACAAGATTAATACCTTGCTGATCACATGCAAGCAAAGACACTATTTATAAACATAATTTCTCATAAAAATTTCAAGTCAACTCGAAGCCATATAAAATATATGGCATGCAAGCAAAGCCACTATTTATAAACATAATTTCTGATAAAAATTTCAAGTCAACTCGAAGCCTCAGGATTACATTCAGAACCTGTATGATTCAATGCCACGATCTGGACAAGCTGCGATCGCTTAACACAGCGGACATACAAAGTACTGATTTCCGAGGCTAGTTTTGTTTTTTGATCTTGTAAATTTCATTTTTTCTTTGTACCGCTATCAGTAGTTTGTGGAATAAATTTAATTCACTTCTGATAATTCCTTCAGGGTGTTGCATTTTTCACAAACATTAGTGTATATACGTATGTATATCTACGGATAATTAACAGATACAAAATAAACCAAACATCGTGGTTAACAAATTAAAATCAAAAATACAAATCTCTATTGAGACAGAAAAAAGTAGCTCAATAAAATAACAAAACTGAGCAATGTGATGAAAGTAAATAATAAACTAAACTAATTTTCAGTGAGATAATTCATGGAAATCTCAAAAACAAATAAAAACGTTAGCCGCCTCGTAATGATATAATTGATAGTTAAAATAAGTCAATTCAGCAGATGTTTTAAAAGCTGTAAATCTGTCTGGTAAAAGCAGTTATTTTATTGATTTGTTTTGCTTTTCTTCCAATCTTCTGTTTTTCCTTAATCTTGTGTCACCACTTCTGGTTTAATCATAAACATTTGATTATTTAATTAATTTCTCAACATATGGAGCGACTTTAATAAATAAAAATCTTAATTTTGAAATTTTCAATCTCTTGTTTATTTTTACCAGACAGATTTGCCGCTTTTTGGTGCAAATTCTGAATTAATTAATGACTCGTGTAAACAAATATGATCTCCGATGTATATGTATGAATGTTTTCTGAGCTAAGTTTAAAAATAATAATGTTCTATACAGATAGTTTATTATAACTACTAGTCCGATCTAAACGAAATCAGATAATATCAAACTAATACTATTCATAATTACATTTGGTCTTCATCCTCTTTAAACTAGTCGATGAATCGATCTCAATGACTGATAAATCGATTTCCGTGCTTACACTGTGATTAAAATGCAATCATTTTAATTACTTTGCTTTTAATTACTTTTAATTACTTCGACTGTAAATCTTTTAACTAGGGTGCGTATAATTTTCTCCGAGATTCAGTCCTATCTCCGGAATTATAATAGTAGATTTCAATTCGGAATTTATGTCGTATTGCAATCATGAAAGTTTTGTAGCTCACGGCTGTCAAATTATAAGGAGTAGAGGGTTGACGATCAAAGCCTAACAACCAGCTGTTGTCTTTTAGATAGCTGAGGTCTGCGTAAAACGACCTATTCTAATTCGCTTCAAAGTGCAGAAGAACGCGTCAACAGCTGTGTAATGTGGATGAGAAAGGAAAAGAATTGTAAATGCAAAAAATACGCGCACATGTAAGAAACATTATGAACACAATATTCGTTGCGTTACAAACTTTCGTTAGTTTTCTTTCTCTCTGCAAATTTAGAATTTTTTCATCTTGAAAGCTGCTTCATTTGTTGGACTGTCATTGTTTCATTTCGGAATTTTACCTATGAATTAAACAAACTGATTAATGACCATTTTACTAACATGAAGGTTGATCGTTTTAATTTTGTGCTGAATGAGGAGGTAAAATATAAGGATTTCTTTTTATCAGCTTGATAATCTGAACCAATTATAACTTCATAATCAAAGATGTGAAACTTGGACCTATATGAATATACTGATGATGAATGATGGAACCATACGGGGAGAGTTTAATTTATAAGGTATTTATGCCCCCTTCTTAGCATGCCTTCGTGGTGTAGGGGTTGGCACACTCGGCGCGTATTCGAGAGGTCCGTGGTTCGGGTCCCGGCGAGGGCACTGCTCATTTCTCACGTCTCCAGTTTCCAAAATAACCTAATGACTCTACAGTGGCACCCGAACTAAAAACAAATGGGGGTGAATGATGATTCTCCAACACCAGGATTTGGCGATTGGGTCCACTAATCCCCAGTCGCCCTTTAAAAGGTGGAGTATATAAGGTATTTCTCCCGCCTTCTTAACATGCCTTCGGAGTGTAAGAGTCGGCACATTCGACGCGTCTTGAAAAGGCCCATGGTTCGAGTCCCGGCGAGGATACTGCATATTTCTTCAGTTTCCTGCTTCCAAAAATCTTAATGTCTCTACAGACTTGTAAAATGTGGTATTTTAGATGCCAGTACGCAATTGTACAGATAAGAACTAATTAAATTTTCATATGAAAATACAGCGATTTTATCATTACTATTCAAACAATATATTCAATGAATGTTAAAGTTCTTCATGTGAGAAAGTGAGAAAAGGCTTTTGTTGGTTAAATGTTTAATCAAAATAACAGAATTGCTGCTACCATTTCACTCTAGTGTATGAAAAATAAAGTAGGAAAATCGCTCTTCCTCTAAAAATCATAGAATAACGTCTATATTATCCTTCTCATTAATTAATTAAAATATATTACACAAATATGTTTCTACTTTTCTTATCAATTCCTTGTGGATATGTGTCAAATATTCAAACTCGATTTCCTACCGCTGTCAATAGCAGTAAATACATGCCCGAAATTTTAACTTTCTGATTATAAATGTTTCAAACTTTCTTATATATCAAATTAGCTCTAGTCATTAATTTACTTAATAAGTGAAGTAGAAAACGTATACAAGTCTTGAAATTTTGCCTTTTAATTAGTGAAGATTCTTATAATAGTATTTCTTTTTACTCAAAAAAAAAAAAAAAGATTTCAGGTTTTAAATTACGTCTAAAAGGGATTTTTTAAACTTTTTGTGTGTTAAATATCATATTGTTCGCACTTAAACCGTAAAACTCAGTTCAACAGCAATATCGCAAAATAATTTTAAATGGGCATACCTTCTGAATTTCCGACACACAATTCCGCGTGCTGGAGATAAAAAGGTTTTCTTTTCCCCCGTAGAGTGTTCGCATTGCTCGCTTTTAAATCAATTGAGTTTGTTCATCCAAAATTCGTTAAAGTTTTATAAAATGTGAAATAGATAATAAAAAGAATTCCAAATTTGGGCTTCGGTTGGAAACGTACGTTATTCAAATTGGATGGCTCTAGGTACCGTTGTTTTATCACATTAGGAGAAATATACATGTATATTTATGCAGATTTTTCGTTATTTAATTTCTTTAAATATAACACAGGGCGCAAGATTTGGTGGCAACAGTTTGAAAAGTGATTCAGACTTTTAATGTTTCCGACGCAAATTCGCAAAACGAAAACAATAGTCGTTCGGGGGCTACAGCCCCGTTGAACTAAAAAAACTTTAACTAGTGGCAAATATCTTGATCGGCAACTTAGAATATCTTACAATACATTTAAATATGGTTATAAGATGCAATAATATTTTTTAAGAAAAAGACATGGAATGTCGGACTTACTTCGTTTCGTTTTTTCTCGACCAAAAGCATTTTGCCTTCGACTATTCTATGAATAAAAGAAGCCCTTTTTACTTGAATGGATTAGTACACACTAACAGACAATTAAAGATTGAGACAACAGGCTAATTACTAGGTTAATTAACAGGCTGATTACCACTGTATTCTGTAACACTATTTACCCTTATAACAACTAATTATTACCACTATAGTTGTAGAATTTTATGTCAATTAACCAATTATTGTGATTTGAAACTTTAAATTTTCCTTTTCGTAGGCCTCACCAGAATGGAAATTACAAATGGTGTAGTTTTTTTGGTCCGATTAATAAGATGGACTCTTAAATTACAAGAGTACTATTCAAAAATTAAACGTACCCGGGAAAAGAAAAATGCTGCGGCGAGTAAGACTTAAGATAACTGATGAGGGAAAAGCATTAAAATGTACCATGATAATTTAAAAAAATTTAAGATTCACGAGAAACAATTATTTCAGAACTAAAATAATATATCCCAGAATTCAAAAATATCTATGCTTATTTGTTGGACCCAGATCACTTTAAATATCATGGCATAATGGCAATTAGGAACCTGGCCGCCAGCATAGGCCTTATAAGAAAAATAGTGCAGAGTGTTAGGGAAGCTGTTTAAGTTCCACTGCTAGAAAGATGTGTAACTGAATACTTCAAATCTAATACTTGCCAATTCATTTACGATATTTACTATAACCAGCTCCTGTATCTAAACAGAATGAAAGTTATATTACCTAACAAATCGCAGGAATTGGTCTGTTAGGCTCTTACCGATGAAATGAGCAATATAAAAATACATTCTTTGCTAGGATTGCTGATCATTTTTTGTTGTGTGTAGATATAGTTCTCCTCAGGTGGGCGTCCACTAAAATGGTGGAAGATTCGTCTTTAAGTAAATATATATTAAAATACGGAGCTTTAACAAAAATATCTCAGATAATGATTTACATTTCGTATGTTAAATTTTTTAGATCTTCTGTATGAGTCAGATAAGGAAACTTTGTAATAAATTAGAAGTCCCCTTTTTATTCGGGAATGAGAAAAACAATTTTGTATTTAAAAGAAATGGATGATGAATCGTAAGATCGAATGTGGATCAAGTAAAAAGAAAAATTATAATTGGGCTGAAATGCCGCTTATAAGTCCGGTATTGCAGGACTCGTGAACAGTGAAGGGCCATTGGAAAGTTCGGTTGTTTCAGCAGCGTCGTCCACGTCACAAAATCTGCAGAGAGAATGAAAGGATCCCGGAAATAAAAAAGAAGAGAAAAGGCTCAGGTTGAATGACGTATCAGAAGGGAAACCTAGAAAGCATGCAGGGCCAAGACGAAACCAAAGAACAAGGAATGTGTCAAAGTTCAAGGCAATGCCCAGGAGCCCTGAGATTTCGCGGTCTCTGAGTAATAAACAACGGCGGGCTGAAAGAGGGTGAAAACGAAAAAGTACCAATGAACAATATTAGCAGGAATTTTGGATTTACGTAAAATGCCTGGTCAGTTTTGCAGAATCTACTCTACAAACGATGGCCAGACGAGGTGCCAGTACGAAGGAAAATCAAACCAATCGTAGATATAAAAAGCACAGATGGATGACAGAACAGATTACAAATCAGAGGATGCAGATCATGAATTGAAAAGGACCATTCAAAGGAAGAGACTAGCATTACGAGAATGTACCGAAGACCAAAGGAAACTGACGAAAATTTCAATTCTCGTCAGTTTTTCGATACCATATTTTCTTCCTCATTCCAGCATGCCTTTGTGGTGTAACCGTTAGTACACTGAGCGCGTATTCGAGAGGTCAAGGTTCGAGTCTCGGTGAGGGCATTGCAAATTTCTTCAGTTTCCTGATATCGACAAAAACTTAATGACTCTACAGTGGCGCCTGAACTTTACTTCCCAACCAGGTTTTGGTGATTGGTCCCCTAATATCCAGTCGCCCTTTAAAAGGAGGTATATATAAGGTAGTTTCTCCCTCCTTCTTGCATGTTTTCATGATGTAATAATTAGCATACTCGGCGCGTATTTGAGAGGTCCAATTCAAGTTTCGGTGAAGGCATTGCTCATTTTTCAGCTCTCTTACTTAAAGAAAAAAAAACTAATGACTCTACATGGCCATTAGACTGTATCGAAAAACAGAACAAACCCGCAGAGGACCAAGATTGTCCGGAAAACGTATTCCTATCAACAGATCCGTTACCTTCCCAAATTAAAGGAAATCTGCGGAAAGAGGGATGTCTGACTTCCAAAACAAAAATAAAAGAATCAAAATTTACTTTATTTCTTCAATTAGCAGTTTACTTTATGTATGTGCCAGAAGTTACCAGCGCACTTTTGTTTAACCTTAAGCGAAGATATCTAAGTTAAATATAACGATGAAGATTTCTTTTTTTTATATGTTTGTGTATTAAACACGATTATGTCTTATTTAGTCCAAAAGACTATTAGTACTATAAAATTTTGGTGCGAGTGCCAGTGAAATTATATAATAACTTATGTACTACATTTCTACGGAAACTTGAAACCAAGGTAATTTTTGGAACTATAATATACTAAAATTTAATGTCTTGAATGCGTGAATATCTATGTTAAGAACAAATGTAGTGTGAAAACAAAATGTGTTTTTGATAGAGAATATTGCAAATGAAACGTAAAAGCTAGCATGTTATAAATCAGTTGATTAAAAATCATGCTTTCCAGTTCACACTTCTAATGTTAAAGTCCAGCACATTGGTATGGATTCTGATGGTCTATTGTGTCTAAACCTTCTAACCATACAGGAATAGGGTTAGCAGTTAGTTGTTGAGTTACTCCACATTTTCACAGACAGTTTCATCTAACGCAAAGTTGGACAGCGGGGAAAACAGTTTAAGAATGAAATCTCGAATTGTTTTGAAAGATTATCTTTGCACGTGCATGTTGTATAGCTTATATATTTCTCTATTAAACTACTTTTCTATCCAGATATCTGAAAAACGATGTGAGACAAATATCAGTAATGAATCTGAGAAATGTACATGAAATTTTGTAGCATGTAAATTTAATCTAAGGAATTTGAATGAGTTATTAGATGAACTATCTCATGTTTTTAGATTATAGAATTTAACATCAATATTATAATTCATTAAGGCATATTTTTATTTATCCGGAATGCAAATTATTTGTTGCGTTTTTAAGCCGAGGGTTTAAATATTTTAGAGCTAGAACTTCTGGCAGACTCATTTTACTATTGCCAGCCCTGACAGAGTTATTCTGGATTTAGCTACCTTGCTAGCCGAAGTTTACATAAGCGCGGTTAAATACTTGAGCCAATTTAAATAGACTGTTTATTGTGCAGTCTTTAGACAACTTTACTTAATTTAACTTCAGCTTATATGGTATTTTAAATACTGGTAAGTAACGGACATATTTTCTGTAGGGCAAGAGGTGCTTATATTAATTTAAGGAGCTGAATAAAAAACTTTCTAAGATTTTATCATTTTACTCAGACTAAAGCAATAACTCCCTTGTTAGTGTAGTACTGTCCAAAGAATAGTGAGTTCTATACTAACAGAATTATATATCGCTCATGGTGTGATTTAACAAATAATTCTATTACTGAAAATAACAAAAAAAATGTTTAGATCTAATTCCATATTTTCAGTTACTTTGATCACTAGATCGTATATTATACGTATTCCTTGATTTATTATGCTTTCTTGTTGGTGAAATTCGAGCTGACGTAAATGCAAAATACTGTAGCATAACGTTGCCAATCCCCAAAGCATGAACTGAACAAATTGGATCCAATTTTATTTTGAAAATAAAGTTTGCAGTTAAATTAAAAAAATATTTTTTTAGCTTCGGATATTTTCATTTAGCTCTGCATATTTTATGCAGATCCTCTAATCAAAATCTTGGAAACATTTTTACAGATATTACTCAAAAGTGTTTGCATACATAATTTGCTATATTATGTCAGTTTTTAAATGATTTTAAAGATATTACTCAAAGTGCATAATTTGCAATACCAGTTTATTATCGTCACCGTGATCTTCTATGTGTACATATTGTGCATTTAAAAGAGCAGCTCTATACTTTATTTCACTATTTATTGATTATAAGTTATGTGCCACTGAAATTTCTCGAAGTAAAACAGAGAAATTTATGAAAACACTTTCAGCACGCTGGATGAGTAGTAGAATGGATCCGTAAAAATGAAATCTAAATTTCCATATATTACTCGTAAAGCTTATTTGCATTTAAAAAATTCAGTTATGCTTCAGTAAACTAAAATCAAAAATTGTGTTGTATGAAATACACAATTATTTATTATACTTATTTTATTATACTTCTATTGTGTATTTCATACAGTTATGTATGAAATACACAATAGAAGATAAAAAAAAATTGCGAACCACAATAAAAATATCCAAAGAATTCAGCTATAAGTTTTGTAACGAATGTTGACGTATTCGGGGATAAATCATAATCACCAAAACGATCAAATTTTGTTTTATAGAACTACTGCAATTATATTCTCCTGAAAAATGAAAGCAGTCATACGTATATCTCGAAGTTTTACACTTAAAGGGACCGAAAACATTTTTTACCTAGTTAAATCATAATTAATATTTTAACGATTCAAATTTTGTATATGCTGAGAATGTGCAAAGGGTATGTTTTGCTTTTACACCATCCATCTATCTCGATTCATCGTTCCAAATTGTTTTTACAAAATTCTGAATTTTATAAGTATAAACTCTTCAAATCTAAGTACAAGTTTGTAAAGTGTTTAAGACGTTGAGCAAATAAACCATATAATTACATTTTGAAACAACTTTTAACAATTGCTTTTATCAGAAAAGTTCAAGGATAGTATTGTAAACTATAATATATTAAACTCACGAACTAGGGTACGCGCATTAATCTCTGGTGTTATCTCTGTATAGCTGGAAAATTTTCTGGAGATCTAGGAAACAGAATCAAACATTGGAGGTACTTCTTAACGAATTGTTGATAGGCTTTATACTGCTGTAATAGCTCTAAGTTTTTTCCGGGCATTTTTATGTAGAAAAATAAAAACAAATATTGGCTTTATATGAAAAATGTGGATGAGCAAGGACACAGTGTTTGGATTAGATACTCTCTGTCCAGAACGTTCGGTGAATGTGTGAACAATAGAATGTTCGCGTAAACTGTTATTGTAAATAAAACAGCTGTTACTGTGCCTCGAAGTAATCAACTTTGGAGGTAATACGCAACCGGAAACGGCTGTACAAGTTCTGGAAACTCCTAGCGTAGTCGTTTTAAGGGATGGCCTTCAGCTGGGTCGAAACATTACGTTGAATTTCCGAAAAATCTCTGGCCCTTCAGTGCTGACTTCAATTTGAAGAACAAGAAAAGGTCCGAGGGAGACAAGTCTGGGAATAGAATTCAGGGACACAGCTCCCCTGTTGGCCAGGAAGTGCTGCACCAGAAAGGCAATGTGTGCCGTGCAGCAGAATCTAATTGCCTCGCTTGGCGTACTGGGCAGGTACTCGCTTGATCCGTTGCAGCAGACATTTCAGTATTTACACGCACATAGCGACATTTAACGTGGGGTAACATCTCAGTGAGGAATTGCTTAGGGATGAGACACTCGAGAATCGAAGCATTTTCTTTATGCGAGATTTCTCACTTGGCACCTTCTTTCTTTTTGGCAATCCTGGAACTCGCCACTCCATACTCTGACGTTTGTCTTCGTGGTCGTCCCTCAGGCACCAGGTCTCGTCCGTCGAAAAGAATGGTTTTCAGGAAATTTGGGTTTCGTTTCGCCGTGCCGATCAGATCTCTACAGACCTGAAAGATAGTTCATCATCAAGCGGTCAGGTCTCTACAGGCGTCAAGACGAATTTGCATTTGTTCAGGCGTGAAACTGTGGGGTACGAGTTAGGAGCAAAGCTTGCAGTTAACCAAATTGTGGGACGTTGTGTAGTGGGCCGTCTCATGACCAATTCCCAGTTTTTCGTTATTAATCACACTGTCACATGACGATCCTGGGCTACAATTCCTTCACTTTCTGTACGCTGTCCGGGGTGCGTGTGGGCCGAAAACTTCGGGGGCAGTCTTCAATGACGTCTCGCTCTCCTCGGAAGCGTTTAAAACATTTATACACGCATTTCAAGATGGCAGCACGTTATTTGTAATCTGTTATCAGTATTTCATGAGTCTCGCTTGCTGATTTTCCAAGTTTGAAACAGAACACCATATTCGTTAGCTGATCCATTTTGAGATTCGACAGCTCACACAAACCTTCACTCTACAATGAGCTATTTTCCAACGATAAACACATTCACAGTACCGTCGCTCAGGAACTGGTTCAGACCGACCTTGATCTGTTCGTCGCTGGATGTGCAGGTTGCTCGTTCTTATTACAGTGAGCACTATGACACCATTCACCGAACTTTCTGGACAGAGGTTGTAATACTTTCTTCGAGGTTAATAATCATACACTTGCCATTCGGTTGCCAATCCATCAGTTTAGATCCATCCTTAGGTGTATTTTTTATCACAGCTAAGAAGGAGACGTACAGTTTGGAGTTCAGAATATATCTGCAAGACCAACCGTGAAATTCCAGCTCCTAGCCCTTTCTACCTGAATGACCTAACGAAGTATTTTCTTCATAAACGTAGCGAAGAAAACCATGCAAGTGGAAAACATTGTGGGAGAAACGATAGCAAAGAGAAAATCTCACAGTTGTAAAACATCATGATAAAAATAGTGTTGTAAAAAATAAAGCGGTTCAAAGACTTTGGGGTTTTATTAAACATCGTCTCAGAAAATACCGTGGTAAAAATAAAGCACCTACACATCGCATGATAACATCGCTGACATGTAGGTTGGTACTGAAGCAGGTTTAAACACATGTTCACACTACTAATCGAACTTTATAAAAGAGATTTATTAATAAATAGATTTTAACATTTAACTATATAATTTTAAAATTCTTTAACTGCTATACGTAGCATTATTTTTCCATTTATTATCAGCTTTTTAATTCCTAAATTTCCTTCTTTCTTTTTCAGTAAAAATTTCTTAGTTAATTCAAACATTAAATATAGAGGTAAAAATACTCCTACTCCCTTCTTGCGCTTAAATCTTTATGCGAATATACATTTAAAATTTTTTAATTCTGTAAGTTTTTGGCAGTCTGTTATCGTCATACGATGATTTGTAGATGCTTTACTTTTTTACCACTATATTTTTATGACAATGTTTAAAAACTGCCAAGTTTTGCACCGCTTTATTTTATACTATGATGTTTTCTACCGTGACATTTTAGAACTGCGAGGTTTTGTTCTTGCTTTTTTTTCTTCCCACGATGTTTTTGCCTCGCGTTATTTTCTCCACGACCTTCTCGTTCATAATAATTTTGTCTATTACTATTTTCTCTAGCTTAGCGCAAATTTTAATTACCACAATATTAAAGCGATATTCTAAACTATTGTCAATCGCTTGTAGCTTTTAGTGTAATGCATCAGTACGACAAATAATGTGTTGCTAGGCTCAGCACTGTTAACTTGAGGTTTCAATTGGAATAATTTCCTATGCAATATATATTGCAACAAAATCAAGTCATTAAAATGGCCATTGAAGATGTTTCGATAAAACAGTGGCAGAATTAAATGGCAAATGACTTTCTCTGATAAATGTGAAGTAATAAGAGAATGGTATAACAAACTGCATGAAAATACAATGTTAGCCGTAGATTTCGAAGTGCCTAATAATATTTTCTAAGATAAAGACAAGATAATATCTAATATAATATAAAATCTGCAGGAATCAACACTGTACTTTCCAGTCAGTTTTAGTTGGCTTGTCATTCTTTCCCGTTTTCCACTGGTATAACAGTCTGAAAATTATTCTTTAATTTCTAATAGTATTCATTTAAACACATATGCGGAGTAAAAATAGATATAACGGTGCAAAAATTAATTTGTTGACGAATAAAACACATTCAAAATATCGCATGAAAAACAACGATTAATGAGTTCTGATCATCCTAGTTATGCTACACTAGTGCTTTGTTAAAACAAAAGAATAAGACTATTATAAATTTGCGTGAAAACACCAGTCCATCTTGCCTGCAATTTTGATTTATGAATATTAGACAAATGTGCGGAATAATCTTAAAATATGCGTGCTGACTGTTAAAAACTGTTTAAGCATCTAATCCGCTAAATACAGTATGAAAATCATGATCAAATGTAATATCTATCTATCTATCTATCTATATATCTTTGTTCTAATAGAAAGTAAATTGGATTTTAATGCTAAGTGATGTCAACCTGTTCCCGAGGCAAGATTCTTTTTTTTCTTTCGATCGAAGAATATATTAATTCTGCTTCAGCGCTTTTTCCATTAAAAGAAAAGATTAGATTTAAAATAATAGCGGATTATATTTTTTTTTGGTTCATTGTCTTGTAATTACTTAGTCAGTAAAAATTCCTCTTCGGAAATCTCTAATACCGGGATAATGCAACTAAATTCTTTAAATTTACATTTCTACTTTCTTATTTCTTTGTCACTTTAAGCAAGTTAATAAATATGACTCTGAATAATTGTACACTTGTGATCGAACCGATGTATAAGAGGAAAGACTGTTGAAAAATATAACATACATATTTTTTTCGAAATAAGTAGTTAATGTAGTATGTTTTCGCTCTAATAAGGATTCGAAATCAGGTTCTTCCAATTACACTTCAGACGTGCTTTCACTTGCACAACAAAGACACGCAGAAAGGAAAGTAAAAATGCAGTATGTATTCCCCTTTTAAATGGCAACTTGGAATGAAACCTCCAAATTATTAAACCCTGGTGGTAATGAATTAGCGTTTACCCATCTTTTCTTTCGGGCACCACCTGTAGAATCACTTAAAAATTTCTGATTTGAAAAAATAGAAGAATTTTACAGTGTCCTCTCAGGAATTCGAACTGTGGACCCCCCCCCATAAGGCGTTGGATATACTTCCAGTCACACCACAAAGACACGCAGAAAGGAGGGGAAAATACAAACTATTCAATTTTTCTTCTGAAACAGCTTTGAAACTTAGTCATTTGAATGAACTTTTAGTATTTGTTTCATAGGTTATTGAATTACAATTGTAATCCATTCCGAATGAACCCAATTGAAGAGATTTAATATTCAAATATTTTTTTCTTCTTAGAAATTAACTGGATTGCAGATTTTAAAATGCCAAAGATAGTTAAATAGTTGATTTACGATCAGCTGTTATTGAATGCAGTATGAAAAATTATAAAATTTAAACAAAAACTAATCTGTATTTATACTTGTAGTATATATATAAAAAAGTAAGTCTGTGTGTGTTTGTTCGCTAATAACTCCGTTACTACTATAGCTGTCGTGACCAAACTTCTTACAATTCTTTTGTGCGCCCTGGATAAGGTTTACATCTACTTTTTTCCAAAACCAGTAGCTAAAATCAGAGACTTTAATTGAAAATTCGGAAAAACTATAATTTTCCCACTCACTTTTCCTAGTGGCAACAGTCTTGCAAGCTGGAGATGAAAATCTGCGGTATTTTGAAAGTTGTTTCCACTGCTAGCTTTTAAATCGAAGAGTTTGTTAATAAAAATTTCTAAGTTGTACTACGAAATAAAAATAGCATTGCCAAACATTAAATACATTATTCCCGATTCAAAAAATTCGTGGGAAGCCATTTCGACAGCTCCCATCTTCGTACGACTTTAATCTGCCGAAATATTAACTAATAACTCTGAAAGCGCTTAATTTTTACATTCATTTTTCAGAGTGGCAACAGTCTCGTTCATTGGAGATAAAAATGCTTTATTTCGAAACCTGTTGCTACTGATCGCTTTCGAATCGTAGAGTTTGTTAATCAAAAATTTGTAAATTTTACAAAATTAGTGCATATAAAGAAGAATGTCTGTGTGTTTGTTTGTTCGAGTTACTGATTTCTGATCAATTATGATAAATATTTTGCCATATTTAATCGATTAAAATCGAATATAGGTGAAATATTGGGTGGAACTTGAGCTTTTACGACCATTTGATTAGAAAGACGAAAATCATTAAAACTTGCGTGCCATTGTTGTTGATATATTGAGAGAGTTTTAGCTTATTTTTCTATCGAAATTTTTGAAGTGGATTCCATATCTCGTCAGACTGAAAAATGTATGACTATAAATCGTATTTTTTGCATCGTTATTAGAGAACAATTACAGCGGTATCGTTCTCTCTGTTGTTAGATGCGTTACTCTCAATGTAACTTAACTAGCATCGAGTATTTTTGCTAGTATAAAGTAATTTAAGAAGCAATCTTTTAAAAATATTACAGACATAGTTAAGAAAGAATGTAGTGAAATTTAGAAATATCGATAAGCTCTAAGGACCTTACAGATGACTTGCGAGGTAACGACAACGATACGCAATGAAGCAAATTTTTATCAAGTTGAACAAAACGTTTCATAGATAGAAACAGGAATGCGTGGGATACTACAAGAATATTTCGGAAAATATGAACGAAGGAAGTTGATATTGGTATGGTTTAATTCTAATGATAGACGAAGAAAATAATATTTTAGAAATCTGTTTTCACATTCACAATTATGAGTTATATAGAATACAGAACATAAACTCGTTTTCATTTATGTCGACCAAGGCAGTTACTTCTTTGATGCAATTTCATTACCTGTGTTAGGAATGAATAATTCCCTGTCTATTGATCATTTCTCAAATGTAAAATCTTCGCTTTTCTGTTGTGGCATAATACAAGATTGAAAGTGCCTTTATATGTATACTATTCACAAAAAATGAAACTTATATTATATAAATATTGTACACTTGTACAACGCGCGTTCAGCCAGTTCAGTACCAATGAAAGAGTTCACAGAAACAAATATTTCAGAAATATTTTGTGAGATCTATAACAGTTTCAGCAGATACCTAGAATTTTAGAATTATTGAAAATATTAAAAATAAGTGAAGGAAGTTTATATGGAAGTATATACAAAAGGTATAAATTTTACCATGTCTATCATAAAACTCATCAGGGATTTTCATAGAAAACTTTTAATTTTCTTAGGTGGAATATTAATAAACACATGCACTAACAACTGCAGTAACTACATATGTTTTTTAATTATACAACATATTATTGATGCAGATCCAGCAGAAAAAAGATTTATGTTTCAAACAGAAGTGTTAAATATACCTAGGGTAACAATATACACACTAGAATAATATAAATGCGTTTCATAGTCTTTGTAACATTCTTACTAATTCCATTCTTCTTTAGCTTACTGTATCTCATAATTAAGTTTTCTAATGCATGCAACATGTGAAGTGGGTGATAAAGGACTGTCTAAAGTTAGCGGTAAAACTCGTTCAATAGTCTGTTTGTAAGTAGTTGCATACTTTGGAGATATTTTAGATTATATAAGTGAATATTTCATATTTCAAGCTCGGGCTACTTGATCTTCTCTTTGCTCAAGAGTTAACGTCCTATTTGTTTCTTTTGATCATCATCTGATGGGATCAAATCAGATGAAGACCAGAAGTGGATTTATTCTCTCAAATGAATCATGATTGCCATAAAGCTCCCACATCAAGAGCTTTTGCATCGATGTGGGTTAAGAAAACTCTATTTCTGTTCTTCTGCTTTGTCAAATACAGAATTCACTTCAGGGCGCTGTACTTAAACTATAGTCTCCATTCTCGCCTAGAGGAAAGGACTCATAGTATATTATCAAACTGGAATGGTTATTCTCAGATGGTCGACTTCTTTCTGGAAAATTACAGAAATTAATTTTAATGGAACAAAATTACTTCGGGAAACTTTAAAAAAGGCTTGAATCTAATAAAGCAACATTTAAACTGAAAATACAATTTGCATGAAGTCTGTTATAAAACGTCTACGTATGAAAACAAAACATGCATTTAGAAGTTCACTATTCTTAAACAATATAAACATAGTTGTTTTTCGATGAATGCTAGTCTGATCATTGTGGCTTCACCATATATAGATATTCAATTTTCCAGTAATATAGCGTGACACGTTTATTGAGATTTTTA
The DNA here is from genome assembly GCA_000611955.2 of Stegodyphus mimosarum. Taxonomy (NCBI): domain Eukaryota; kingdom Metazoa; phylum Arthropoda; class Arachnida; order Araneae; family Eresidae; genus Stegodyphus; species Stegodyphus mimosarum. The sequence goes on along the minus strand of KK117455.1, from coordinate 8,282 downwards.
AGAGTTTCGAAAAGACACAGATGCAGCAAAATTTGAAACGACGCATAGAAATATAAATACATTTAGACAGCCGAGAATTTAAGGCATATTTCATTTATTATTATAAAATTTATGCTCTTTGGTGAAGCTTTTTTATTGCACATGCAACATTTACAGACATTTCTGTATTCTGTACATTACAGACTACATTGTTATCGGTACAGATATTCAGAAAATTAGTTTTAAGGTATCGATAATTATCGATATTTAAATACGGTATGTATCGATCTATTTATGTTCTTTTACGTAATATTTTCTCCAAGTTTAATTATTAAAATTGTACTTTTGATTACCTACATGTAAGAATAACATAACTATTTCTGTTATCGTTAAATACTTTTTTCGGATATTAATGCTATTCCAAGCAACTGATAGTTTATTTTGACACTAAAGTACTATCTGGATAGAATAATGTGTCAGCACATTGAGAAAGTCGGAAGTTATATGACGATTTTCGATAGAAGATAAAAGAAATTCACCATCTGTACTCCAAAAATATATACTACCATCCCCAGAATATATACGGAATTTATAGAATAAGCAGTAATTAATTATTCCCTTTTATTAACATACTGTTGCGAATTTTGTATTTAGATAGCTAATTTTAATAGAATTATAATTAAAATTATTGTATTCCCCCGTGCAATGCAGCACGAGGCAAATGTTAAGAGAATGCTACTCCGGAAAAGTAAAAATACAGGAACACGGACATTTAACATTGAATAAATGGATATCTCTGTAATGTGTATTAAAATTGAATAAATGTAATTGACCACTATGTTAGCTGTAACCGTAATTACATCCTCGTTTTGCTTTCTGGAAATCTCGAGAAGCAGAATTTACTAGAAAGATCTCGCGCGGCCCGTTAAAAACTATTTAATTTTTTTGCTCATTCATGCAGAATTAAGCAGCGCACCTCAGAGCCAGTACTTGGGTGGGTGACCACCCACGAGATCACGGACTCCACTTCATTGGAACCTTAAATTTGTTACTGAACTATTTTCTGTGCATTCATTATTTGCGGATGGACTGCCAACTGCATTGATTTATTGATTTTACTATTATGTTTTACCACGTGTTATTCATTGTAAATAATTTACTTATTTTAACTTACTTTGATTTAATACTAAGATTGTGTTTAACTCAACTGAGACACTTGACATACATGACTACTGAACCCAGCTGACAATCTTAATTATTTATGAATTATTTATACTCATCAAGTGATTTTGTGGCAAACTTTGACTATTCTATACTTAAGCACTTATTACACACTTTTACAGGAGGTTAACCATGGAATTTACTGTTATGCATGCATGTAAACTGTGTTGGAATATTTTACGATCCCATGCAACGTTAACTTTGGGCTTAAGTGAGACTGATCACGTGACCAGAGACTCTGATAACTTTCTTATTTTTCCTTCATCATTTTCAATGACTGCATTTATTGTCATTTGATTCAAAGACAGCTTTGTGAAGGCTTCTGCACATGATTCTTAAGATTTTGTATTGCATTTCTATTTTAAATATTGTATTTCAAGTACTTTTCACCTGGAATCTCTAACGACAAATACGATGTTGAAGCCAGGACATGTGACAATGGTCACGTCCCTTCAACCCACCTATACTGTCCTCCCGGATCCAGCTCCAGCATTCATTCTACCTCAAGCTCCTCCAGTGGCGCCTACCTTACGACAGCCGGATAAAAACATGCAAATAGCATGTTACTCTCAGCATATAGCGGAACCTGGAACTGGTTTCAGTTCAGTTGTTTAGTTAGCTGCTGTTGTTATTGTTTCGAGTTCAGGAAGAGATCGGATAAATTTCCTCTTTAATTGTGCTGTGCATTGCGTTGTATTTAACGTTCTTAGTAGTTTGAAGTATAACTACTGATTATTACTGCATGATGTTGTGAATGCTTGTACGATTATCTCTAAGAAAAATTCCAGCGTTCTGTTATATTTCTTTTGATAAAAATAAATTTTATTAACCTTTTATCGAACTTGTGCATTCAGTACTCCGGTTATTTAGCAGTTTATTCACCGAAGCCGTTACTCAAGTTGCATTACAGGAGGTATTGGTGATCGATTTTACACCAGGCAGAAAGGAAAACTTCCGTCCCAATTTCGATGTAAAACACCCAAGGGGGAGAGAAGACCTTTCGTTCTCTTCCTCCACTATCAAAACTCTCGAGAAGATACTCTGCCCATTAGTATTTTGATTATCTTCATGCCGCACAAACATTATAATCTTATAAACATCTGAGTCCTCTCCAGGAATTGAACCTGAGCCCAACGATACAGTAGCTATCAGAGCTAAACATTTACCAATCATGGAAGTTGCGTACAAGTATAGACTTCGCAGCTGTATCAGTAATAATATTAAAAATACGCACTTATTATGTATGCAAAATTTTGAACTTGGGAGATAGTTGTTCACCAGACTATGCAGTTAATAAGCTATGTATTTTGTACGTTTTCAAATGTAAATTTAAAAATTTATAAATTCAAATAATTTTCAGTTTTATCGAGGAATTCATAAAAAAGCTAAAAGTTGTGCAAACAAATTAATTTTATATTATACTGTTAACAGCCACTCACACTAAGATTTATCTGAACTAACGAAGACATCTGGCACAGCCAACCCTGCTCTACGTCATTGAAAAATAACTTCACGTATAGAAGAGCTAGTCAACATACGGAACCGACTCCCCTAGCTCAGATCATTTCCATTATAAACGATCCAGTATGATATGTACTGATTTGTACAGATCTAGTTTGAGCCCAGTGGGAGGTGTTCCGATTTTGAAACGGAGTTATTGGTAAAATAAATTATAACATTTCGTAAATTTCAGCATATTTTACATAAATATAATTGATGATAAGGAAAAAAAGATTATATCTCTCATATTTGTATTACAAAACATACCCAATTGTAGAATATTTGCATGCCAGACACCAAAATTTCCAAAATATTTGAGGAAAACATATTTGCTCGACTAAATTCCAAAATCCCGGTCTCAATTCCATGATATATGGTCTTTATATAGTCCAATGTAGTCACAAAAGTCTCTTTCAGAATACACGAATAATATTAAATATACAGAGACAGGTATGCTTGAAAAATGTCAAGATTTATAGCTTTAATCATGAGAAAATTTTAATCAGGAAGAGTAATTAATAGTAAGATCTAATTGTAAAATAAGTGTGAGATAATCTCTTTAAAATGTACCAATACAAGTCTTGTCCATTTCTTAAATTCAGAATCTATTTGCCATTATTCGCCCCCTTGATTTACATTAAATATTGTTTCAGTTTGATTTAATTTATACTGCTCATCAGAAACTTCTTAAAAGATCAGAAACTTCTGGTAGCTTGAGCATGATCAATAACGTTCTTGTTTTACTGAAAACAACTGAAATGATTAATGCAGGTTCTCTAAAATAAAAAGCAAAAAGTGAAATAATTGTTATGTAATTGGTATAATTCATTTTAGAAAATTAGGCATTCTAACTGGAAGAAAAGGAAGATTTCCAGTTCAAATTTTGCATTTAGGCAAAATTGAAGTTTAAAGTGAAGTTAGTTTTAGAAAATATTTCTATACCAAACTATTGTGTTACGCATTCAGTAACGCCAATGTTATTCTAAGGTGTACGTTTTACTATATTTTAATAATAAATAATGTTAAATTAATATCTAATAAACTGCTTCTGATATAAACTAACTTCAAATGATATCAAACTTTAGATGGTATTTCTCTCGCCTTCTTTGCATGCCTTCCTGGTATAGTGGGCAGCATGTTCGAAGCGAATTTGAGAGTTCCGTGGTTCGAATCCCAGCGAAGGCATTGCTTATTTTTCATCTCTTCTGCTTTTAAATAGCCTAATGACTCTGCAATGGCGCTCGAACTAAAAGGGTGCTGAATGATGATTCTCCACCCCCAGGATTTGGCAATTGGGTCCCCTAATCCTCAGTCGCTCTTTAAAAGGAGGAGTATATAAGGTATTTCTCCCGCCTTCTTCGCATGCCTTTGTGGTGTAGTGGTCAGCACACTCGACGCGTAACCGAGAGGTCCGTGGTTCGAGGGCATTGCTCATTTTCCATCTCTCCTGTTTTTAAATAGCCTAATGACTCTACTACTTTCTTCTAATATTTTTCTTTGAAATTTTATGCTTTATATCCTTGAGTATTTATAAAGATATTTAAGTATAACATACACATGTATATATAATGCATGGTTTAGCTTTAAGCTTCTAGCTATCAACCAAGTTACTTATTTAATTTTATTAAAATATTTCTTTACTTTGCAATATCAGACATTTAAACCCGTAATAGCTGAAAACGAATTCTAAGAAATGGGTAAGTAAATCAATTTATATTTATGTATCAATAGGATATATCATATTCCTGTGCTTAGTAGGCTTTTACATATTTTTATTTAATGGCATTATTTTTAAAGGTTTGCATTCAAATGAGATGGAATAGTCAATAGAAATAGAAATACCTCGCGTTACTGCGGATCCTAAGTTATAATCCATTTCAGGTAAAAATCTTTGCATATTTTTCTGTTTGTTCCCTTTCCTTTATCTGTTTTACTCTTGACGCTTCAAAAATTCTTTTAAGAAGTAATTCCAATGAATTATTGTACAATTTTTGCTAAGTCCTAGCCTGTGAGAAAAGCAATTCTTAATCCATATTCTTCACGTTCTGTGAATGACTATTGAATTCTAAGAGTCTGAATAATTTCCAATAAAATCCACTGGGTTTATAAAATTAGTTTTTGAAATCAAAATTTAAACCTTCATGAACAATAAACGTGTGATCAATATTTCTCTTCGACGTATTTTAATTAAAATTTCGTCTGAGCGTGGAAAATGCTTAGACGATTAGAAATGTTCCTTCATTTGAAATGTATTCAAAGCTCACGATAAGAGATGAATTCTGAAATTTTCTTTATAGCATTCTCTTTTCAAACTTTCCCCCCATTATAATCTCTATTTTTTTCTATCCTGACAATGTATGAAATATTTGAGAAAGGGATTTTCTCCGAGAAAGCATCAGCGGAGAGTTATTGAATTCTCGATTGTTTTCATGAAAGCTTCATCTTCAAAGAACAAGGTTTATTATAAAAGGGGTGTAATCGCATGTGAAATTCCATATTTTTAACTTTAAAATCTTCTTATATAGTACTAGAATAAAACAAGCAAAATCCCTAAGTAAAAAGTCATGGGATTCGAAGTAAGGTTTTCAGTTCTCAAAAATAGCTGAGAAAAGAAAAAGAGCTTATTAACATTTGCTATTCAAGTGCAAATCATATTCAATTTTAATCATTTTTTGCTTCAAATAAACATTTAAAATAGCTAAAAATTCAAGTAGTTCTATTTAGGTAATAAATACGAAATTTTTCCGTAGTGAAGTTGCAAGAAAATAACATAATAATTAGTATTATAACATGATAATTGGTATAATTATTGGCAACATGATAATTAGTGGTGGTCAAAACTCTCCATTTTTAACAGCTAAGAATACATTTTCATCTCCAGAAAGACAATAAAAAGAAATACCGTTATTTATTTTTTGCACTTCTAAAATTGCAAACATTGTCTATTATTCGAAGGTTTAAGTTAATAAATATTAGGTATTAAATATCAAAACTAATGAGAACTTCATATGATGTTAAAGAAAAACTCCCGTATTAAAAATATTGAGCTGGTATTTGAAGCAGGTGTCCTAGTCGGTCTTTCGGTGTTCTGTTGTGTCGCGAAATTTAAGTGTGTTTAGTCATTTAAGTAATCAATTATTTAAGTATTTTATTTTTATTTGATTTCTAAATTTGAAATTTTGAAAAGCATACTGAATATATGTGTATATTTGTAAAGAGTGTATTTAAAATCTTTAGTCAATTATTTCTCTTCAACGGTCCAATTTTCTAACAAATAAAAGGAAGCGTCCTTTAACGGAAGTAACATCTGTGGAAAGAGCTTTTAAGATGACAATTGTTGAGGGCAGTATAGTGTTGTTTCCCATGTCTTTTGTTACGAATCAGTAAAATGGATATCGTAATTGGCTTCCCGCATTTCACTTGCCCTATCGCTTTGTGAATGTTGCCATGCTTATATAACTTCGGAAGAAAGGTTGTAAATTGGACCTTGAAAGGGCAGTTTTTTGTTGCTTCTCCTTAGATTTTTCCGCTTGTTAGAAAGGCGGGAGTCGAATTTTTATTCTCGAGTTTTCGCAGGCGTTGGATGAGTCATTCTACAGCTGGGCAATCATCAACTGTAGACAATGACTCTATTTTGATTCGTTTGAGGGGTTTTATATTGCTCGGTTAAATTTAGTGAAAGTCTCGGGTTGGCGAAATTTATGTGTTAAGCTTTGATCAGTTATATTTTATAGGAGGAGAAACCGAGTTTTCCTCGGGTCTTGCACGAATTTAGAAGTCAGTTGGGTGGAGTTTAATTTTTGAGCACGGTACTACTAGAGAGAATAGAAGTAGCTCCTAGAGGGCTCTTGGCCCTGCGGCCAAGCTTCACCAATGCGGGGGGCTCGCGCTTGCGATGCTGCGGCGTTCTGCACCGATATTCATGAGAGACAAATTCAAGTTGAAGATATATATATATAATTGAGAATTTTTCTTGAAATTTATGCGAAATGTAGAACTTAGAGCGATCTTTTCCGAGCTCTTTCCGAGTGATTTTTCCTGCAAAATGGATGTTTTCTGCCGCCTCGTTGTTGAAAATCGTGTGCAAAGCGTTCCGGTCGTAGGAAGAAAAAACTTCAATCTTGTGTCGTCGCTCGTACAGTTCCGTTGTCGTTGACAGCTGAAGCACCTGGTTGTCACCTGATTCATTCTCTTGGTTTCTCCTTTCATCTACTTCCATATTTTAGAATGTTTGATTTCCGGGCATCTTCATTTATGATTCTACAAGATGCCATTTTCTTGAACTTAATTTTGGAGCTGATTACTTATAGGACAAATTCATGAGTGTAATGGGGGCTTTCTTCTGCCGATGTCGCCTATAGCTTCTTATGATGATGGATTCCGGTAGTTCAACTGTGAGTTATCTTATATTTTTATTGGTACCCTTTTAGTATTTATCAAGTGAGAGTTATTTAATTTAATGTTTCGTAACTGGTAGAAAGAGAATTCCATTTAATAATAGAGAATTTTTTTTGTGTCTTAGGAGAATTTAAAATTATTTTCTATAAAATAAGAAATTTATGTTAATTGTAATTTCCATATTAGTGTAAGTGGGATCCAGTTTAAATAATTCATTTAATGTTCCAGTTATTCTAAGTAGTCGTTATTATGTTAAATTGCAAAATTTTATCTTGATAAATGACTCTTGAAGGAAATTTAATGTGGAATATTAATTGCAATTGTATGTAAGGGTAGTCTGGCCAGCTATCTTTAGGTTATCCAAGCTATTAATAAATGAGTTTGATTTTATGTTATTACTTGCATTTTTTGTGTTGTGTGTGTGTGTGTTACGTAGTTGGTTTGTTCAGTCACTTCATTTGTTTGAGCCGTAAGGCTTTTAAGAAATATGAAGATTTTGTCGGGGTTATGGAAAAATGTTTATGCATTTTAGGGTACTCACAACGCGCCCTGGTTTTAGCAAATATGTACTAACCACGTTTTATTGAATATTTGAATGTTTGTTTTAGGTGCCAGGAAAGTTAAAACTATTGCTTGATTTTTCTTAGTGGAACTGATTGATTGTGTTTGAATATTTCTTCTCTGGTGCTTATGAAGCGTTTAATGAATCTGAACTTGTGCTCATGAGGTTATTTTGAAATAAGTGAATTTCAGAAATGTTTTAGTTGAGATAGTTTCTTTTCTTCCGAGTACCAGAGAAGATTTATTCGTTCTTGTGTTTTTCGGATTAAGATTTATTAAGATGAATTTGTTTTGCTTTGTGTGAGTTAATTGATTTAAGAAATAGTTAATTGAGATATTATTTTGAGTTATTTCAATCAACCAGTTCCTTACTCCGCTTCTAACCAGAAGAATTTTAGTGGTACGTATTTTTTTTAGTTTGTCCGGCACCAGAGTTTTAAAAAGTTTAAAAGTTAATTAAAAATTAAAACAAGAAAATTTCAGTTCTCAACAGTTCTTTGTATCTGACATAATAATACATGCTTTATTTAACGTCTGTTCTTAGGGTTAACACTATTCAATTTGTCAGGACTGAGTATTCTGTGCATAGCGTTAGTGAACATGTTGAAGTACTAGGGTCCTTA
>KK117454.1:306754-406724 GCA_000611955.2 Stegodyphus mimosarum | reverse complement strand
TTAACTTTTTAACGACTTGTGCATTCAATATATAACGAACCCGTACGCACGTAACAGTACCTTAAAATCTATGCTATAAAATATATGCCGTATTAAAATATGTGTAATCCATACTATTCAAATATCTGTCTGTCTGTTTGTTTGCTTGCGACATTATCTTCTACGGAACGACGGGGAGTTGAATTTAGAGGGAGGTATCCCCGGATAGAATTCATTTTTTGATTGTATCGTGCACTCTTAATATGGAAGGATCCAGTATTGCATCATTTCATTAGTATCAAAATGAAATCACTTTGAACTGTTACATGTAATGTTTTTATCAATGAAAATCTGTAAGATATTGTTACGAAATGTCCAGGCGCGTAAGATAGCTCCCCGAAAAGCAGGTTTAGGGTTGCTAGAAAATGGAAAGGGGAGACACGGTTGCCACATTTGGGGAGAAATCGCACATTTAGCGACAGAATTGGCGATATGATATAGGCGCATGGAGAACCTTCTAGAACGAATTCTCCCTGGTTTAGCTCAGAACGTTTTCGAACACAAACCAAAAGCTATATAAACAATGCTGATTCGCAGAGAGGGAGTCACTTGGGTCAGTGCGAGTCAGTTACGAGTTAGTTGAGTTAGTTGGGTCAGTGCGAAGTTAGTCAGTGCGTAGTCTAATGCCGAGTTGGTCGTCGAGTGTATCAAGCGAGTCTCTTAGTGTATCGCGAGGCAGTGCATCGTCGAATTTTATCTTAGAGTGTGTTGAGTTCCGGGAACGTCTGAAACGAGTCGAGAGCTGTACTCTAGCCTATCGCCGAGTGCATCGCGAGTTATAACGTGTAGAGTCTCGAGAGTACGTGGAGTTCCGTGAACGACCGAGTCGAGAGCTGTAATCTGGTGCTTTGCCGTGAAGTCGTCTTTACCGTAATAGCCTGATAGCCTGAAGGCTGTGTCGCTGATTGTCTCAGCGTGTTTATAGTAGGTCTTCGACGACTATAAGCATGATTTTGGAGCTGTCTTAAAAAATACTAGCCAATAAAGTGTGTTTCGATACTTCATCGAGTGTCGTCGTTACTCACTGCAAATCCAGGAAATCTTGAAGAGAAAAATTTAACAATATTAACGAATCTTCAAAGTTGCAAACTGTTTCTATTAATAAAAATAGCGTTTCATCAAAAATACAACAGCCCTCGTAAAGAAGTATTGTAGTTAGCAATAAAATACGATAATATTACAAATTGTATTGATTTCAACTGATAAGAAAATGCATAAAACCATTTCAATATGAATAAACTCACTTCACTATTTCCAGTAACAACCAATTAGAGGAATAATGTTTTGTTGCCAAACCAGGAAACAAAAGCTTTTGACACATCATGTTAATACGTATGATATCATGATTTAAAATTAATGTAGTATAACAACTTGTTCTAGTATCAAAAAAGCATTAACATGGTGAAGTAACACATCGTGTTAATTATCCTAATCTGAAAAAAAGTGGCTAACGGCAGCTACTAATTCAAAATGTTGACACAACGAACCATTTTCGTTCATACAATGACGTCACATGCAGTTGCGTGCTTTCTTCAACGTCAGAACATTATCTTTTATAATAATAATACGTTTAATGTTTGGCAATGTTATTTTTATTTCATGCTTTGTAAAACTCAAAAGTTATTAAGAAAGTCTACGATTTGAAAGCGAGTAGTGGCAACATTTTTCAAAATAAAGCAGATTTTTATCTCCAGCGTGCGAGACTGTTGTCACTCGGAAAAATGAGTGCGAAAATTGACGTTTTTGGAATTTTTAATTAATATTTCGGCTGATTAAATTCGTAGGAGGATAAGAATTGTTGAAGTGAATTCTCACAAATCTTTGGAATCCAGGGGTACATCTCGAAACTCAGTACCCCGCTGTTCCGGAGGGGATGATGTCACAAACAAACAGATAGACGCGCGCAAATTTTAATAGTATAGTTCGACCGTCTCAGACGCAACCTTGGTTGGCATTCTGCCAAAATACATAGACTCGTACCGAATGGTGCATGCGTCTTTGCGCTCATGGTCGCGGATGAGGCGGTCGAACTATACAGACAAGCGAGCAAGCCCGCTAGATGAACGAGGTGCAGCCAAAGCAAAATTTATAAAATTTATGAATTCTCTGTACCCCTAAAAAGCAAATGCATAGAAATATTTCACTATGAATGAAATCCGTTCTTTCTTTTCCACCAACAAAAATTCGTAAATAATTTTTTATTGTCAAATATGATGCAAAAACTTTCAGGTTAATTCGTATGACGTCATAATTTAAATATAATGTAATATAATAACATTTTCTAAATCTCATTAAAAGAATTAACGTGGCATTAATATATCGTGTCAATTATGCTCATCTGAAGCAAAAAAGGTGCCAGCATCATATATTTATTTAAAATTCTGGCATTAATGAAACATTTTCGACATGCAATGATGTCACAAGCAATTGCATCTTTCTTTCACATAAAAATATAACCCTCTATAATAATAATACGTTTAAAGTTTGGTAACGCTATTTTTATTCATATTTTGTGAAACTTATAAATTTTCATTAATAAAGTCTACGATTTGAAAGCGAGCGGTGGCAACGCTTTTCGAAATAAAGCAGATTTTTATCTCCAGCACGCTAAACTGTTGCCTATAAGAAAAATTAGTGTTTTCAAAGCTTTGAATTAACATCTCGGCTGATAAAAGTCGAATGAAGATGGAAAGGGTCGACATGGCTTTCCGCGAATATATTTAATCTTTGGCAATGGTATTTTTATCTCATATTTTGTAAAACTTAGAAATGTATTTTGTTAAACTTAGAAATGTTTAGCAAGAAACTTTACGATTTGAAAGCGAGAAGTGGAAACACCTCGAAATAAAGCAGATTTTTTTAACTCCAGCGTCAGGAACTGTTGCCAAAAGAATTTAACAAAATTGAGGGAAAATTAACGTTTTTATTGTTTTTTAGATAATATCTCGGCTGATTAAAGTCGTATGAGGATAGGAATGGTTAAAGTGGCTTCCCACGAATTTTTGGAATCCGGGGGGGGGGGTACATCTCTCGAAACTCAGTTCCTAGCTGTTTCGGAGCGGATGATGCCACAAATAAGCAAACAAATAGACAGGCGCGCACCGATTTTAAAGTACAGATTACATATTTTTAGGAATAAAAGAGTAATATTAATTGAGTTATATCCATTTGCTACACATTTCTTCCGAAAGTCTTCGAAAGAGGTTTAGCTTAACTGTTTAAAATATGTAATAAGAATATAAGGAAGTTTAAAACTTTACTTGAAGCTATGTTATATTGCATTTGTAACGAATAATTTCTGAAATATGTATTTTATATCATTGATAATTCCATAAAAGGATGACCACACTGATTGGAAAATGACGCCTTTTTACCTTTCCACTGAAATTAAAACTGACAGATCCCGTGTAAAGGGTAAAATGTCTTTAAGATTACTTAAAATTATTATTTATGCTACGCATAGGTAAATGCTTCCCTGAGTTTTATGAAAATGTTCTTAAACTATGGTTTCGCTACAAATATATATTTTGGCCATTTTTAAACTCATTTGAGCATTTTGACGATTTGTGTTAATGGCTGGATGTCATCTGAAGTCGTTAATTTAAATTTCATTCTTGACGCTGCGGGAAATGTGATGCTGAAGTTAGCATTACCAACTCAGACAACTGTTATCTAACTAGAAAAGTCCAAGGACATTTCCATTAGTAGCGAAGAACGAGAATTAAAATTAATCACTGAATTCTGTTTCCAATTGATTTCCATAGATTAGTTTGGATTACAACTGTCTGGAATTTGTTGACAGTCCAAATCATTCTAGTTCAATGTAATATCACGGCTTTAGTAACGGAATAATCACTTAACATTCCAGATTTAAATTGCGTTAGTTTGTCTGGTTCAAACTTTTGTAACTTCAAAATTTCCGTTACGGTTGGAATTAAAATTTAAAGTATTTTTGCTTGTTTACATACATAAATACATGCTTTTAATTTAATATAATTCATGCTTTCTATATGGCTCCAAGAAAAACCAGGAATCTCCGAAGAATGAATTCGTCAGTCCCTTATCAATAACTCCTAAGAAGATGTTTGACTCGACATTACTTTAAGAATCTCCAAACTTATATATTTAAGAACATCCAATGCTTCACTGGGATTCTAACCTCAGCCAAACGTTGTGGTAACTGATTTACCCATGCCGAAAAGAGCCCTAAACAACAATACATATTTGTACCGAAGCCTAAAATATTTTTTAAAAAATCTGATGTAGACACCACATGACTTCCTTGTACGGCCTATTAAATTATATGCCCTTCTTGCTGCATTTCTTTTGAACTCATTTCCTCAAATTCCGTTAAAGATATATTTTTCATTCAATCAATTCAGCTCTCATTTATCTGCAAGGCAAAAATACAGGGTGTTTATAAAGTCCCGGACCCATTTTGATGTTTAATAACTTATAAAATACTAAAGATAGATTACAATTAATAACATAAATGGTTAGATAGACTCAAAAAGTTTCATGACCCCTGTCAATGAACTTCCACGTGTGCCCCCTTCGTCCCCAAGGGGGAAGGGTTTTATGACAGCGGTGTGAGGAAGCAGTCTGACGAAAAATGGAGCGTAGAGCTATTTATAGTGGCTGTTACATAACAAGCCAGAGTGTTCTCGAAAGTACTGCTCAAGAGGGAATATCTTGAAATTGCTAAAAGTTAATTAGAGGTTGCCTGTACGCAAAGAGCAAAACCATCGTATATTTTACATTTTACATATGTAAATTCAAGAAATATTTCTCTATCAAGAGAACTTAATTAACGGAAAGTAACTTTTGCGTTTATATTTATGTTTGAAAATACTTGAAGGCATCCAAATATCATAACAGCCTACACTTCACAATATTTCCACTTCATATTTGTTTTCTGTGAATAACATATTAGTCCACCACAATCATTAATGATTTAAGGCAATTTAAACAGACAGTAATAAAATTAGATTATATAAATAAAATAATGTAACTCAAGATTTTATCAAAGGCTGTAACTTTCTTGAGAAGGTAGTAATCGTGCATCATGCCGAATTTCTGATGAATATGTGTTCTTTTCATTTCCACAATTACAGACATCTTATTTTCTGAGGTATATTTTAATTTTCTAACAGTTATTTTAATATAATTTATCTTTCCTGTCTCATCCAGCTGCAACTTAAAATTCTCTACCAGAATGAGTTTTTAGAATCGCGTTAAATGCAAATGAGACGGAGAATAGTATTTAAGTCAAGTTCAACTGATTTCCAGAGAGAGAGTGAGGATTTGTGAGTACCTCGCGTTTTGCCTTTAGGGTACATCTGTCTAAGCGGTTGATAGGCTGTAAAGCTGTATTAGGTGCCTTTTGATAGTTCGCTGGCTAGTTTAATATTAACGCCCAAATACACTCATATCCATAAATTAAGGTTAAGGCAAAATCAGGCAAAGGAAGAGTTAGAAGCAAAACAAATTTGACTTATTTGTAAAGATTATTTATTAAACAAAATGTAAAGAGCAAAAAAAGACGCTATATGTTTGATATTATTAAAAAAATTAGCGATTTTTTCTCCCTGGAGCAAATTACAAAAAAAAACCTATTTACAAAAAAAAAACAATATTACATGATTGTTAATACATTGTATGTCTCCCAGACAATGCAATACAGTCCGTACAACGCCTAGGCATGCTGAGTATCAAATTATCGATCTGATCTTGGGGGTTATTACACCACTCAAAAAGCAAAGCTCTCCGAATTTCCGGTACGCATGTAGGAGGAGGTTGACGGGCTGGAACTCGTCGGCCAAGCATGTCCCGCACGTGCTCTACTGGATTCAAGTCCGGTGAGAATGCTGGCCAGTCCATACGGGTGATATCCTTCGATTGAAGGCATCCGCTTATGATGTTTGCACGATGAGGCCGGGCGTTGTCATCCATAAACACAAATTGTGCGCCCATGGCGCCCCAAAACAAACGTACATGTTGTTCCAGAATGACGTCCCGATAGATTTGGCTTGTCATGGTTCCAATTTGAACATGCAGGTCAGTTCTGGAACCCAGAATATTTCCACTCCAAACGAGCACTCCTGCACCATCGTAACGATGTCGTTCAATGATGTTTTCTTATTAGTAGCGGGTACCTGAAGTTCTCCATATGAAAGTCCGGCGAGAATCAGACTGCAAGCTAAACCTGGACTCGTCGGAAAACATCACACAAGCCCACTGTTGCGGTGTCCACAATGCATGATCTCTACTCCAGGCCAATGGCATCTGACAAACCTACGAGCATATAGACCAATCTGCCCTAAGCGTCTGTATAGGGTCTGCCTTGAATTTGTCGTACCAGTGGCTGAAGAGAGCTGACGAGACAGGTATGACACTGTGTTCCGTCTGTTTCTTTTGGCAGTAACTGCCAAATACCTGTCCTCATTCGGCGTTGTAACTCTGGAGCGACCTGTGCTGTAACGTCTACTCACATTACCATCATCTTTGAATCGTTGCCAAAGCCTGGAGATGACACTCTGGGCAATTCCAAGTTCGTCTGATACTTCTTTCTTGGGTACGCTCACATTCCAGACGGCCGATAATTCTACCACGTAAAAAATCATCCAAATGCGTCCTTTGTGTCATAACTATTCGGTTATTGCACTGAAATGATTATAAAGCGCCTGCGAACAATTTTACTTCTTTGCCTGTATTCCTTATATATCACTCTCTTATTTATATCACATCTCTTATATCACTCTCGTCATTGTGACGTATCATCAGTGTCATCTGGTTACTTCCTGAAATTTGCATATGATTCTTGAAGATGTGTGTAGTGATTTTACAGGTGATATATTTATTTTAGAGTTCGATTTCCGCGTGACTCTGAATTATCCTTAATTTATGGACATGAGTGTAGTTTAGAATTATGTTAGCTTCGGCTATATCTGTTTAGTTAGTTCTTATTTCTTACATTTTGTTGAGTCTAAGCCCAAGTGGAGCCTTTGCTGTACGCCCTAAGAATGTCGCCAACTGTTAATTGTATTTTGAGCAAATAAAGAGTAATCAACCCTTGTTGAGGTTACATTTCTGTTCTTGACCTTAAGCAATTATTCGCTTAGCAATTCATTAGGTTCCTCATCACTAAATTTGACAGAATAAAAATGTGGAACCCTACAATGAAATAAACTGAAAAACTGTAATTTAATTTACAGAACAAAGTACATTACACTTCTGTTTATGATGGAAATCCTACAAAGACATTTTTGCATCATTAGCAGAAGATAAAGCTTCATTTGTCATAGCGTGCTGGATATGTTTGTTGTATAATAAATTGGACGAAATTTTTTCGTTCATAAGCTTTAAGAAAATATTATTAGATTAATTAAGTTGAAAGAAACACGTGAGTTTCTTATTTTAAACATTGTAATAAAATTAAATTTCGTGTTTCAGAATAAGTTCCGAAAGAAATATTTTGTGAAATGTTTGGTAAGTCATCCATTATATCCGCAACAGGAAGTGCTTAAAATTTTCCGGCATGAGATATTGTTTGCATTCAAACTGAATGCATTTTCGTATTGAGAATTCCAAATACAGAAGTGAGGTGGGAATATATTTTTAAATTATAAAACCGTTTGCGAAATATTTTACTTCTATGATACTCATTTTTAACACGAAATACCGAGAAGCACTATAAACCTCTCTCCACTGCATATTTGTTCTAAACCCAGGTTGAAACTTACCTGCGTATGAAATTCTCATTAGGGAAGTAAATATTTATTATTCAAGTTATCGAAGTTCATCCTGAAAAATTGTTTCATTTTACCTTCGTACATAATTCCCAGTTGATCACAACATCAAATTCAAATCGTTTACCGACTCATAAGATTCTCGTTTACTAAAAACATAAACCGAAATAAACGAAAATTAGCGCCTATTTTTGATTCTGTTTGCACAACCGTAATCTGCTTAAATTTGATAATTAACTGAATATCATTTTCTAAAAGTCAAAAATGTTCTTTTTTCTGAGTACAGCTGGCTTTGGAACACCTCTGGGAATAGAGGATTCAGACCTCATTGTTGGGGAACATGCAATTTTCAGGTATTTCAGATCTTAACTATTAACATGATATGTTTCTCACTAAACAATTTGTTAGTGTCATTGACTATCGATTAAACTACATTTTAAATAGTACTATAATGTAAAACATTACCTAGGTATCTTGATCTTGCAAAGTCATTGGAGTTTTGATGCTGGAGAAGATAAAAATGAGTAATGCTCTCGCAGGGTTTCGAAACTGAACCACTAGAATACACGCCGATTGTGCTACCGTTACACCATGAATGCATGCTGGAAGGAGATAGAAAATACCTTGTGTACTCTCGCTTTTAAAGGGCGACTGGGGATAGGACCCAATAGCCTAATCCTGGTAGTGATGGCGAATTATCGCCCACCATCTTTTTAGTTCAGGTTATACTGCAGAGTAGTTAGATTATTTTGAAGCACGAGACGTGAAAAATGAACAATGTTCTCACCGGGACTCAAACCTGGACCTCTGGAATACGCGCCGAGTGTGTTACGGTTACACCACGAAGGCATGCTGTAATGAGGAAGAAAATACCTCATAACCTTCTATGTTATTGTTATCCTTATCCGAACAGTGATTTCAGCTCATCCCTTTATGTAGTACTGTTTAGGACTTAAAGTAACTGTAAGTGATAATTACGAGTAGAAATGACTTATCAGTCCAAAGGTTAATGATAACAAACATTGTTATCATTCCTTTTACAGTTGAAAAATGAAAGGTATGCATATATTTTCACGTTAATATTTTTATCATATACTATACTACTACAGTTTGAAGTTATATTAAAGATGCAGTAAGGCTGGCAATTATGTTTCAACTGCAAAATGTTTATGTTATTTTATCTGCTGTGACAGAAAATATTACATTATTAAGCTAAGTATTTTATAAGGAGAGTTGATCCATTTATTACTTACAGTATTTGCATGCACAATTAACAGATTTTGCACATTTTTCGAATTTCTGAACATTTCTAAAGGACAGAGTTTTATGAAATTTGTTATGAATATACATTTATGACAGGCCAGTTAAAGTCATTTTTCATACTTTCTAATAATTTTAATAAAGTGCGTAAACCACATTCGTGTTATTATCGCTTTTAAGAAACATGCCAAATTTCAAAGCGCGCAAATATATAAATTCACGTATATCTTAGGAAATTTTGAATAAAAAACTCTAATTTTTTGCAAGTATACTTAGAAATACATCTACGTTAGGCTGATGGTAAAAGTTTTATAGATTATGATTCAAAACGCTTTTCGAAAAATTTATAAAAATAATTCAAAAATACAAATTTTAAAAATAAATCATAAAAACTGGACGAATTTTATTTGCAATTAACCTTAATTTCGAAATAAGAAAGAATGAATCATGTAAGTTTAATAAAAACAGAGATGTTAATAAATATATATCAAATTCAATTAAGATGGAGGAGGTAAAATTTTGAGAGCTAATTTTTTAAAAATGCGATTTTTATAAAATTTGGTACTTTGGCATAATTTGAGTCATAGAATCGAAATATAGATCCTTTCAGGAAAAGTCCAATTTTGTGTCAAAATACCTATATTAGAACAACGCTATATATAAATCTAATACATATCCTAACTCTCGCTTTCGAGACATGAAAAACGCAGTTTGAATTTGGTCAATCGGCCCAGTAGAACGGAAGATATAGAACTGTCCATTTTTTTTCGCAGTGTACGATTCTAAAGTCATCTTAGGTACTAAAGATTTCCAGTAAATATCATAATGCAGAGGTGTCCAGAATAAATGTGTTGATACCGAACTGAAAATTAGTCTAATATGGGTAGAGTCCCCTCTCACACAGAGACAGGTTGCGCAGTGTGACCGCATTCTGGACAAAATCAATCCCATTCCTGCAGCGAAGCAGGTTTCAACTCCGGGATGGTTCTTGGAGACGGAGGGGAAAGTGAAATTTCCTTCTCAAAATATAGAGTTAAAATCAGGAGATTTGGTTGACCAATCTATGCGGCGATTATCTTCACTTTTCAGATAATCGTCAATCAGCTAAGCCTTATGTAAATGAGCATTATCGTCCATTAACAGTAATCCAGGACCAACTGCGCCCCTTAAAAGTAGAGTATAGGGCTCTCAAGAGAACTCAGGAAGTAGTTGATAAACACATTCAGAATGGCGCTGCCGTCGAACATCATGCATCGAACATACCTGAACCATTGCACTCCAACCTCCACCCCCGTAATGATCATTTTCCCTGATGAGGGAACGATGATATCGTGTTCCAGGCTCTCTCTAAGTAGGCTAAGGATCAGTGTGCAGGCTGAATCGTGACTCATCTGTAAACTTTTCAGTCATCCACAGAAGTTTGGTCCAAAGTGCATGTTGTCTGTGGCATACAGTGCTAAGGTACGAAACTTTCGGGCAACTGCAGACCGGGAAAATTGTGTTCCAGTGGCAGCATACTTCTTATGTGAAAGCTGTGAAGCTTTGACAGTTCTGTGTCGTCGCGCTAAAAGCGTCAAATTATCCTCAGTTGTCGTTGTTCGTCTTGGTTAACCTTGTCTGGGTCTTCTGGATACTGACTGAGTGTCTTCAAACTGTTTCCATAAAGTGAAGACACCACTGAGCATTACAGTGAGCTCTGCAGCGATTTGTGATAGCCCTGCCTCCAATCGACTGACAAACACATGCAGCTCGAACTTCGTCAGGAATATCATGAAGGAGTACGACCACGAGAAACTCCGAAACTCCTTCCCAGCTTATATCCCGATTACCATGACAGCTCCGTAGATACGCACATGTACGCTTGCGTATTCGATTCTGAATATTTGCATAGCTTGTAAGGATTTTAAGTTTTACAAAGGTTTATTTTATTTTAAACCTTTACTATCATCTCTTATTTTCCATTTCCGGCCAGAACAAGCGCGAGGAGGTTTAGTATATGCAAATGAGGTTGCAAACTTTAGAAGTATTTAAGACATGGCTTTTAGCCAAAAGAGTAGTGAAAGAAATATTTCTCGCGGCCTTTACAACGCGTTTGATTTTCGTTGTCTGCGTTTAAGGCCAGAACTTAGTTCTTGCTCATATTTGATAACGTATTGTAGTCTTTGCATTCTGGTTACTACATTTGTAGTATTAAAGAGCCAATCTTCTCGTTACGATTCTCTGTAAAGTATCTTAGTTCTTATTTATCTAAGTTAGTATATTTTCTTAGTTTCTATGTTTAAGGCAACAGAATTTTCTTCGTATCCCGAAGTGCGGGAGCGCCTGTAATAAAGGGTAAAGTTTAACCCTCCTTATCTTTGTTTTATTTTCTACACATGCACGAACATAGCTCTGAATAAGCTCCCTGTTCTGACCCAGGACTCTAGTTGTGCTTGCAAAATCAACCAAAAGGAACAGTATTCCTGACAAGTTCTTCGGCGACAATGTGACTGAGCTCACCCAAGTCATTATACCTTTGGTTCAATACTTTTTGTAAAAATAGACATAATTTGAAAATTCTTTTATTTTTGTACATGAGGGAATGCTTTTATATTCTACATGATATATAAAAGTAAAACAATGTTCCGGAAAACATACAGAACATGTACATGTAAAGTATTGTATTGTGTTTATCAATACATAAATCTACATTCTATATATCTGAGATGTTTAACTACACGAATATTATATTACATAATAAAAACATTTAATAATTCTAAAGAGAAATACAGATTATCTAGGATAGCATTAATATCAGTCATTTGCGTTGAATAAAGATTTAAGTTACTTTCGTATAACTCTGCAGCTGCGTAATTTCAATATTATGAATGTTATCCGCAAAACGTGCACTGTGAACCGTAATAATTTATCACCTGATTTAGCTGTACAACATTATGTTCACTTGCGGTAAAGAAGTGCTATTATAAATTCTAGACAATCTTCGGCGGAGTTTACGAATATTGTTGCAAATGTACAGAATACTCTCAGAGTTGTAATTGAAAAGAATGCACATTCAAATGCAACGGATACGTTTAAACATTTGTTATCAAAGAGCCACCTCTATATATTAAAAAATAATTAACATAAATTAAAATGGTATAAATGCTTCGAAGTAAAGTGTTCAAATGTTAAATCAATACGAAAATCTCTGCGCTCGAGGTATACATTGATTTGTAATGCATTTTAGGAAACTTTAATTTGCATTTAAAACACATCTGTTTCATTACTAACCGCATACATTGCTTAAACATAAGCATTCAAATATTAACCTGCTATTGGTCATCCCATACATTGCGTAAACAGGAACAGCGCGTTGGATTGAATTAGTAAATTGCAATTTGTGTTCTGGCTACTACTGCATCGGCGAGTTTAATCAATAGATATATCGCAAATATTAATTTCTAATTATCTCCATCCTTTCACTTAGAACACATTCCATGCGCATTAGTAGCTTATACGCAGAATAAAGCCTTATTTCAGAAACTGGTAGATATTCCAAAGTTATTGTAACAATAGTTGATTAGAAATGCATGTCTAGAACTATGTGATAAAGCACTTATTTCTTTATGAGCCTATTTTAGTCGAATAACGGGCTGCACAGATTTACTGGCAGTTCCAAATCTGGGTTCGATACTAGACGAACGAATTGGCGGCATGGTGTTTTCGGGATTTCCTCACATGTAAAGTGTACACGAACCAGTTTTCCTTAGAAATGCTCCTCGGAGTGCATCCTTTTTCCTTAAGCAAATAGCCTTAACGTGCTAAACGAAACTCAAATCCCCAATGCACAAATACCTTTTTATATATTGCATTCATAGCAGTGGTCATTTGAAGATCTTAAATTCTGGATATTTGTTATAATGCTTAATCAACTTGTATTTCATCGCATAATGAATGTAATTAATTTGTTAGTATAAAAACAATGGCGTCGTTAGGTTGTTTAGGAAGCAGGAGTGATAAAAAACGAGCAACCCCTTCGCCGGGAATCGAACCACGGAACGCTCGGTTACGTGTCGAGCGTGATGACCACTACACCACGAAGGCACGCGAAGAAGACGGGAGAAATACCTTATATACTCCCCCTTTTTAAAGGACGACTGGGGATTAGGGGCCCCAGTCGCCAAATCGTGGTTGTGGAGAATCCTCATCCACCACCTTTTAGTTCGGAGGATTTTGGAAGCAGGAGTGATTCAAAAATGAGCAACGCCTTCGGCGGGAATCGAACCACAGATCTCTCAGTTAGGCGTTGAGCGTGCTGACCACTACACCACGAAGGCATGCGAAGAAGGCTAGAGAAATACCTTAGAACGAATATAGTTTAAAGTAAACGGATTTTACTGTTACATGAAAACAACACCTGGGGGAGATGTTAATTTTTGCTCCGAATATCTGTGAAAATCGTGTTTTCTAATTAACACCACAGCAGATCAAAAGGACTTGTAATTCTCAGTGCCCATTTTTGAGACTGAAGAAACATCAACGAAAAGTATAATTCGCGTGGTTGTCAAAGATTTGGTATAATTGCTCATCATTATTTTTTCCATTGAGGCCAAAATAGTGAATATTTAACCTTTAATTAATATTGTATTATGTCGCATATAGTATAAAAGAGTCAGGGCTTTTAGGAAATTATTCTGTTACATTACATACATACATCTTGTTGCATTCATTACTTTCAAGAAAATATTAAATCTGTTTTATTAGCTCAAAGGGACGTTAGTCCGGAAGGATTATCATTCTCGAAACGGTATTTTGCATCAGTTCACTATAACTTTCCGTTTCACTTTTCAAATTGTTGCCACCAAATATTATCTCCCTGCATTATATTTAAAGAAATTCCATGATGAAAATTCTGAATGAATAAATTAATGTTTCTCACATTGTAAGAAAACCACGGTACCTAGAGCCATCAAATTCCGAAGAACTTAGTCCTCCACCCGGATATGGCCATCTAAAAGCCCGAATTAAGAATTTCGAATTTCTTTTATTGTATATTTCACATTTTGTAAAATTATGACAAATGGTTGACTAACAAACGCACCGATTTCAAAGCGAGCAGACACTGTACTAGAAAAAAATCTGTATCTCTAACGCTCGAAACTGTCTATCAGATATTATTAAAAATACATAGTTTTAAAATATTTTTAGCCAAAATGGCCATTAGGTGAAATGCTCTCGAAATTTGTATACGTATGTAAATAAAAAAAAAGCCTCCTTTGCCTGTAATATACGGCCTGAAAGCTTTCATAGTTTTTTAGTTTTAATTTATCAAATTTTCTCTGTATAAGTGTCTGCGTATTTAAAAATATTTTCAAAAATTATAATTTTATTTACATGTTCGTAGGACCTAATCATACCATCTTCGCATGACGTTTTGTCATGGAAATAAAAGGTAAATTTCTGATGGGAAATTTTAATTTTGGAACTTCGGGTATCCTATTTTAACGGAAATATCAATTTTCACAGCTTCCGAAACTATTGGGACAATTTGTTTGCTTAACGTTTGTACGTACGGACAGAATAACGAATCTTTTTTTTTTCAAAATGGAGTGCAAAATGGAAATTAAATGGATTCAAAAGGAATTTTTTTCGTGACGTCTGTACGTACGTACGTAGGTACGTAGCAAAGCAAAGGATTATCCGTAGAAAGTAGAAATCTTGCATATGGGACAGCTATAGCATCTAGTTGTGTACCCAACATATGAAACGTGAAGCAGATTTAGATGCAATAACATCTTAGAAGCATTGAACATTACCTACTCTTTAATCAGATGGGTTGATTTCTTACCTACGATGTAAAAAGGCAGTAAACAGCATATACTATCCCACGGGGAGAAATAACTACCTACCAGTCATTGGAAACGTCCATCCCTATTGAATAAGAAACTTGGCAGGTGAAGCAAATTAAATATTCCTCTTTATTTCAAAAAACATATTGCGACCACAAACTACTTGGCATTCTAACTAACAGCTATTTCAAAACATTTACATTTTGCATATTTTTGCGGTAAGAAGAGAAGCAGCAAGCTGCAGTCTATCTAGGCCGAAGGGCAAAAAGCAAGTTATGTTGTATTAAGGATGAAATTTAGTTTAGAATGAGCTATTTTTGGTTCTCAGTGTATCTGATTCGATAAATAAGTCTTCTGTAAAATTATAATTTGCTTTTTTAGACCCGTAAACTCCACTAATACATTCCATATTAAAAAATAAAATAATAATAATAATATGTGAAAAAATACAGTCGCTGATAAAATGAGAGCCTTCAATTTTATGTTAATAAGCTGAAGATACAAGCGCACGGAAGCAGTAATTGGCTTCCTTTTCTGAAGCAGTACACCTTCAGCATGCTCTGTATTTAACATATGTAACCAGGTGGTCATTCATTTAAGCGTTGTTAACTTCTGTTGTTTTATGTCAGTTACCGTTTTCCCAAAAATAGTTTTTAAACATTATCTGTCTGTTGCCATTTAGCATTTTAGAAAATCTGTCTTGCCTTGACTACGCGGTTGAAAGTCGTGAAGTTGCACATACAATTAGTCATTACATAGTTAAAACATTCATCCACCATAATTTGAAAACATTTTCTCTTACCCATTTCACTTTTTAATTACATTGCACATATTCAGTTTCATTGTAATTATTCTAATTTTAATTTATAAGTGATTTTAATATTCATAACGATAATGCTGGAAGTTACATTTTTTATGTGGCTTTTTTATTTTTTCCTCAAAATTAATTTCTGTATCATTTTTTACGCTAATATTCAGAATTATTTAATTTCCGTTCTGTATTTACTTTATTGTCAGAATACAGAATTATAACAATTATTCCATTAAATTTTATTAATCTCCCCTTACTTATTTGTTTTTTTAATTCGTTATTAAATCTATTACACATAGTTATTGAAAACTAAGTTTCTAATATCATAAAAATTTCATTTTCATAAAAACTCTATATATTTTAAAATTAATATAATCAAACAATTAACAATATACAATGCAAAATATTTTTAACTGCTCCATAAGGTGCATAATTGCTTCAATGATATGAAACGCATTTAGCATGCACCAATACCAAGATAACATCATTAAGTGTACTCACACATTTTATGATTGAAGTCATTTAAAGAAAAGAAATTCTTGTTTCATTTTACTCAGTGCTTCTGTACTTATTACTGTTTATCACTGCTGTAAAATAATTATTGTTTGTTTTAGTTCCATTTACATCATCAATGTTATATAAGAGTCATATAGCATGGATTAGTCTCAAAAAAACATAAACAGTTACTATTTTCAGAATAGAGAGGGGAAATACTCAAAATAAAAGAAAGCATTAAGAGGCTGTTTTTGGCTAATTTAAATTATAATTTATTTTAACATAACTAACCGCCTTATCCGGCTTTTAAGGTCCTCACACGACCTTAATTTTCTCAATCGTTGATAGCAGTCATATACATCCAATTAAAGAAATGTTTTAAATAACGAAAATATTAATGTTTGGTAATGTTAAATTTTAAATAAATTAAGTTTTGACAAATAATGAATTCTAACTCTTAATGCAATCTGCCGTTTACTTTCTTGATATCTGGAAAGTTTTACGCTCGTTTTGAAAATATTAATCATAGGAAAGTTTAACCCGTGCTACAAAACTTGATAGAGATATTTAATTTCAAAATTTACAATTTTTTATGTTATTTCTATTACACTGAGGGATCGTTAATTAATAACCGATCCTTCAAGAAAATGAAATAAATTTCTCGAGAAAATAAATTCCAATAAAGTGCAGCAAAAAGTGCGTATATAGGTCGTACCAGATACATAAGATGCCATAGGTATACATAGGTTACAAGTACATAAGAATACAACTAACTATAGATATTTTACATGAATTATACACATAAATTTTACATAAATTATACACATTTTCTGCTTCATTTAATTTAAAGTTATTTCCTCCAATTTCATTAGAGATATATTTCGCGTTCTATTAATTCAATTCTCACTGCACTGCAAGGCAAAAACACATAAAAATTCAAAGCAACTTTATTAAAAATTGTGAAATTCAGAAAAACATAAAACACTAAACACAATTAAAAACAGTTTAATAAATCTACGATTAAAATTAGAGTTTCTATGCAAAAACAAGCAATTCATCCAGCGGGCAAGAAGACAAATTTTTCGGAGGACTACATTTAAAATTTACTTCTGCTCCCACTCGGTAAAAAGATACTGAAGTTGGTGCAGAAACTGACTTAATTCACTATTCTACCAGAAGCTTCAAATGTAAACACATAGAGCTCTATTTAAGCTTTGTACCACTCAAACAACTTTTAAATTGTTGATATATTTACAGCTATTGCATGCACATTAACTAAAGGCTAAACGAACTACAATTATTAAGGCATTAAAACATAAACCGGAATATAAGAACAATCTTATTTAAGTCACTCTTAAAACAAAACAAAAAATGCATAATTTTACCAACATATCAGAATAAAAATTTTGAGCTTATCGAGCCGGGTAACAGGGTGGATATATTTTATATATATACACGTTTCGTGGAGCCGATTGCAACCAAAAATGGAGATAAACAACTGCGTGCTATAGCAGCCTCATATGCACAAATTAAACGTTCCAAGGCTATTCGCGTTTGAGATATGAAAGACACATACATACGTACGTATATACCTCACATATGTATAATTACATACGTATAGACGTTACAAAAACTCTTCCGAATCGATTTTAAATCCATTTTGGAAAAAAAAGAGGTAATTTATTCTGCCCGTACGTACAAAACACAAGAGTTGGACCTTCGTCCTGGGGCCGCCTTTCGAAGTATACATCCAAGCTCTTGAACCTCCTCGCCGACGACGCAGACCCCACAGTCCCGGCCCGGCCCTATGAAAGGCAATGGGACACGTGGTCCCCGTATCGAAACTATGAGGGCTAAATCCCCGACGACTCGGTCGGTGATCTCGGATCTAGCCCCACACGCAGCCAAAGGAACCGACAAGACAGTACCAGTACGGTCCCTGCCGAGCCTGAACCAACCTGAGAATAAACTCGGGCTCTAGTCCTGTGAAGACTGTTAATTTTTCCCCGTGGTTGAGACTGTCTGAGTACAGATCCTAGCCAGTACTTCCCAGGAATTCTCCTGAGTCAACCCCCGGGGGTGCCCGTACGTACAGATGCCATGCAAAAACTTCTTTCTAACTGATTAAAAAACGGTCAAAATGGATATTTTCGTTCAAAAATGATATCCGAAATATTTCGCCATTGCAATATTTCCTTTACTTTGTACAAGGACGTAAAAATTAATACATATAACTGAAGCTTGTAAACTTGCTTATTTAAATCTTTCCGCTGGTAAAACGTAGACAATATATTTACGGTAACAAATACACTCATGTCTATAAATTAAGGATAATTCGGAGTCACACGGAAATCGAACTCTAAAATAAATATATCACCTGTAAAATCACTACACACATCTTCAAGAATCATATGCAAATTTCAGGAAGTAGCCAGATGACACCAATAGCACGTCACAATGACGAGAGTGTAAGAGAGTGATATATAAGGAGTACAGGCAAAGAAGTAAAATTGTTCGCAGGCGCTTTATAAGCATTTCAGTGCAATAACCGAATAGTTATGACACAAAGGACGCATTTGGATGATTTTACTTGGTAAAATTATCGGCCGTCTGGAATGTGGGCGTACCCAACTGTAAGTATCAGACGAACTTGGAATTGCTTAGAGTGTCTTCTCCTGGCTTTGGCAACGATTCCAAGATGATGGGAATGTGAGTAGACGTTACAGCACAGGTCGCTCCAGAGTTACAACGCCGAATGAGGAACGGTATTTGGCAGTTACTGCCAAAAGAAACAGGCGAAACACAACCTCAGACCTGTCTCGTCAGCTCTCTTCATCCATTGGTACGACAATTTGAAGGCAGACCGTGTACAGACGTTTAGGGCAGATTGGTCTATATGCTCGTAGACCTGTCAGATGCGTTCTACTTACTGCAATTCATTGTCGCCTGCAGTTAGCCCGGAGTAAAGAGCGTGCATTGTGGACACCGCAACAGTGGGCTTGTGTGATGTTTTCCGACGAGTCTAGGTTTAGCTTGCAGTCTGATTCTCGCCGGACTTTCATATGGAGAGCTCCAGGTACCCGTTGTCACCAAGAAAACATCATTGAACGACACCGTTACGGTGGTACAGGAGTTCTCGTTTGGGGAGGATTTATTCTGAGTTCCAGAACTGACCTGCATGTTTAAATTGGAACCATGGCAAGCCAAATCTATCGGGACGTTATTCTGGAACAACATGTAGGTTTGTTTCGGGGCGCCATGGGCGCACAATTTCTGTTTATGGATGACAACGCCCGTCCTCACCGTACAAACATCGTAAGCGAATGCCTTCAATCGGAGGATATCACCCGTATGGACTGGCCGGCATTCTCACCGGACTTGAATCCAGTAGAGCACGTATGGGACATGCTTAGCCGACGAGTTGTAGTCCGTCAACCTCCTCCTACATGTCTACCGGAACTTCGGAGAGCATTGCGTTTTGAGTAGTGTAATATCCCCCAAGTTCAGATCGATAATTTGATACTCAGCATGCCTAGGCGTTGTACGGACTGTATTGCATCGTCTGGGAGGCATACAGTGTATTCACAATCATAAAATCCATGTAATATTGTTTATTTGTAAATAGGGTTTTTTGTAATTTGCTCCAGGGAGAAGAAATCGCTGATTTTTTTAATAATATCAAACATATAACATCTTTTTTTCTCTTTACCTTTTGTTTAATAAATAAGCTTTACAAATAAGTGAAATTAGTTTTGCTCATAACTCTTCCTTTGCCTGATTTTGCATTATCCTTAATTTATGGACATGAGTGTAAAATGCCTATTATCAAATTTAAACCTTTAACATTTTGACGTTTTAATACAGTAAAAGTTTTAGGGAAGTTCTTTATTTGGTGTTTTTTTAATTATAATATTTAAAATATTATGCTAGTAAAATCAATTTATCCAATTTTAGTGAAAACAAAGTGAAACGGAAAATAAATCTAAGAGAAAAAGAACATGAACACTGCAAAGCGCTATGATGCTCAAATTTCGAATTTTTATCGGTTTTAATCTTACACTAGTTTTGAAATCATGGTCAATAATTTTATTATTTAAATTTATGTACATATTCGAACATTTTTCATAAAACCTTCAAATTTTTATGATCTTCATTAAGGTATATTTAATTTCATATGGTATGCCAATTTTTGCAGTTTGTATGTTGAAACTGTTTTTCTGAATTTTTTTTTCAAAATAAAAACATTTTTAATTAATTAGAAAACAAAATTCCTTATTTTATTTTGATTAAACATAAATTTCAGATTACAAAAACCAAAAGCAAGTAAGTTCAATTAGGAAAACTGTATTATCAATTATACACCAAATTGAATAAGCATTACCAAGCCAAATCTTTGAGGGGTAATTTAGAAAACTGTTCCTCAGATATTTACAAAAATAAGTTCTTTGGCATAATTTTTGGCACAGATCAAAACAAATTTTGAAAAAACAAAATCTGAAGGGCATTTCAGAAAACATTTGTTTTTTTTCCAAATAGCTATGGTAGAATAATTCTATAAATAAATTTAATATAAAATTATTTGAAATTTTGAATTTGTATATTTGAAATATATATTTTGAATATTTGATATATATTGAAATATATATAGAAATATATATTTGAAAAAAGAAGTATTTCCTTTGATATATTGAAATATATATATTTTGAAATTTGTGTATTTGAAATTTGCATATTTGAAATTTTATGTATATTTGAAACTCTTGAAAGAACATAAATGTCAGTCAGTTTCTGAACCAGTTTCAGTGTCTTTTGCGATGTAGGACCAAAAGTAAACTTTGAGTTTTGTGCACCGGAAAAACTGTCTTCATGCCCGATGGTTAAGCTGTGTGTTTTTGCTTTTAAAATATTATCAGTGTAAAAAAGGTTTTTTAATTGGTTTTAAATGAATTTCGTGTTTTACACTTTTCTATATTTTATAATTTTTAACGAAGATATTTTGAGGTTTTATAAATTTTTCCTTCCCTCGAAGTGAGAACTGAATTGATTGAATCAGGAATATATCTCTAATAAAATTCGAGGAAATTAATTTAATTCAAATGTAGCAAAAATGTGTATAATTCAATAAACCGGACAAAGAAGTCCTGTAGTGTTCGCATCAAATATTTTACTCTCTGCATGAGGTAAGCAGTAAGTTAAATTAAAAAAACTATGGTTGTTAAATTGAATAAATACTGCTGTATATGAACTAAATCAAAACAGTTTTGTATGAATATGAACTAAATCAAAACATTTTTCTATGAAACAAACGTTGGATAGAACAAAACGTAATAAATTTTTAGGCAAATACATGACACTAATCCTGTAAGGTCATTAGGTTTCTTTATGCTGGAGACGTGAAAAATGAGCAGTGACCTCGCTGTGCCTCTAACCTGGACCTCACATAGGCGCCGAGTGTGCTGCCGTTACACCACGAAAGCATGCTGGAAGGTGGGAAAAATGCCTTACAACCCTTTATTTGGGATAAATGCTCAAAAGCAACATGTGTTTTCACTGGCTTTTAGAACAAGTTTGAGATTTGTCACCAATTAAATGTTAACCGACTAAATATTCTTTTGCGAGTAATTTTATTTTTAGACAGCAAGGTTTAAAATACCCACCTGCGTAAATTTACAACGACATTGCTTTCCAGCTTTGAATGTTCGAAAATCTGATTTGGAGTCAGAAATGTGCCACCTAAAATGTTCTTTCGATGTTCATCAATATCAGAATTCAAAACGAGGAACACGACTCAAACACTCGATTTTCGAACGACATTAGTCTACCATTTTCTGGGTATCTGATAGCGTAGCTCAACCTATTGATGTTAGAAAATTAGTATTGATTGGATGTACATTTAAGTCGGCCATTCTGCTGAGCAAATGGAACAAATGGGACAGTGTTTATCGACTAAAATAATGTCATTCGCAGTAAAGGAATAATTGCTAGTTTTTTGCCAATCTTATGGATCGCCATTTACAAAAAATATAACGGGGAAAAGGATCTAGAAATCGATTCCCTCCTTCTAGTTCCCTAAGTACCTAATCCTTTCTTTTAAAAATTAAGAATGGCGAGCAAAAAATTAATCCCTCTATTTCGTGTAACAGATTACGTTTAATCTCTGTACCAGGAAAGAACAAAACCCATGACATTATTCTATTTTTTTTATTATCAGAAGCGTAAAACCAATAGCACATGAAATACTTCTTTTTTAAAGAAGCTGCTATCTTTCTCAAAGTTTTTTTCCAGAAAAAAATCTTTTTACAAAACAACGTTTTTCTAAGTTATAGGACAGAAGAAAAGAAATCACTTAGAATTTTTTTGGTTCCTTTTAGCGGAGAGTGTCACTGATTTATTTTTTTTTTCCTAAGTCTTCTCTCGTGGAGATGGACCTGAAAATTCTATTAACAGATTTTTTAAACTTGCAATTTTCTTTCTCATGAATTTTTTATTGTTATTTTTGAATTTCAAACAAAGTTTTGAAAGGAATGAGTTTGAATCATATTCTTTCATTTTGTTTCCAATCCGGTTTTGTTCATTAAGCTTGTGAGATTTTTTCCAAGGCCCTGAAAGAAGCATATATTGAGCATGGGACATCACTTTACCACTGGATAAAATTCCCTTACTGTGTTTTCAATGTAAAGCCCTCAATATACACTGATACTCGGTATACATTACTATTCCATTCCAAATTATTCGATGTATATCAAACTAACTTTTCCAATAACAAGTAAAGAGGAAATAATTAACCAGATCTTATTTAAAAAGTCTGTTGTTATTAATACAACAGTTCCGCCTAGACGGTATAGTGGAATGCTTTTAAAAGTGAGCATGCGGTTGCTTACAAATGCTCACAAATTAATGTCAATGTGCAGCAGCAGAATTTTATGATTTACAACATAAATTTGCACATTTCTGTTGCGAATAGGTATCCAATGAATCATCAGTCATGGAACGTTTATCCCACGAACTAAAAAGCTGATCAAACGTTTAGCAAAATGAAGAAAGTCAAATCCATAAATTTTTACACTCTCTTTTATCCAATCACTAATTTTTGCATACATTTTTTCGAATGGCAACAGGCTCGCGCATTGGAGATAAAAATGTTTTATTTTGAGAAGAGCTGCTAGTGCTCGCTTTTCAAATCGTAGAATCTGTTAATCAAAAATTTACAAGTTTTACAAAATCTGTATATATAAAAACGAATGTCTGTTTGTGCGTTTGTTTGTTTGTTCACGTTATTGATATCTGATCAATTATGAGGCATTTTTAGCCACATTCAATCATCTAAAATTGAATATAGGTGAAATATTCGATGTAACTAGAGCTTTTCCGACCATTTAATTAGAAAGACGAAAATCATTTAAAACTGCGTGCCATTGTTGCTGATATGATGAGCGAAAATTAGTTTATTTTTCTATCAAAATTTCGTATGTGGGTTCCATATCGCATCAAACTGGAAAGTGTATGACTATGAATCATATTTTTTGCATCGTTATTAGAAAAGGATTACAGCGGTATCGTTCTCTTTGTTGTTTGATACATTACTTTCGATATAACTTAACTGAAATCGGGTACTTCCACTAGTTCAAAATAGTTAAAAAAATGGATTTATCACTTCGGAAATAAGAGCTGCGGGATCAGATTTTTTCGAACTTCTCCATTATTAGAGTTATCAATTGGCAAATTTAAAAGTAAGAATTTAAATCGTTGGATTGACAGACAGAACTCCTCGAGAAATGTCGTGACAAACTTTCAGTACCTATATGGTTAACCTAATAGGGCTCTGTATTCTTCAAAATTTGTGTTTGCAATTTTAATTTTTGATGTATTAGAAAATTTATGCCTGTTTAGTTCTATTTTCCCATTGTCTGCCTCACAATAGTCTCTAATATTTCGTTACTGAAAAGGAGTTTCTAAACGCTGTTCGGTTTCATAGTTCCACCCAAATTTCCATACACGTTTAATCCTAAAAATGAACATAATACTCGCCTGTTTTCTTCCCTTTCAATGAAGTTCAGCAGATGATACTTGAATCGATGTTTCTCATAATTATATTTTGTAAACGAAACGGCTTCAGTCTCTGATTCAGGGTATTCACTGTTAGATTCAGAAAATTCTGATATCGTGCAATTCCAACTTTCATTTAAAACATTCTCTTCACATCCATCATCGACGCTAAATTTCCTTCCCACTTCATTAATTATTCTTTCCAGCTCTTTTATATATCGCGGATCAGAAGGATATATAATATTTGTTTAACCGAGTCACAGAGCCATGTTTCCAAGTGGGGCTGAAATTATAACATTGAGAGGAACTTGCGATCTGACATATCGCTCTCACACAAGAGACTAGAATTTCAAAATGAAGTAGGTGCAAATAATTTTACTTAGTGGGTGAGAATTATCAAAGGTCACAAAGAAAGAAGCTAGCAGGAGAATCCACTCCCACTCAGATTGAATACAGTAGAGGTGACAGCATCAACATCGTTAGCGGTATTTGAGACCGCGCATCCCCAGTTAGGATTAATGAAGGTGTGAAGCCCTCACAATTTCATCATCGGATAAGGATTCAGATCTTTGACAAGTGTACGAAATATTCATAACAAGCTGAAGGTATATGAAACGTGTGCAAGATAAAACGTGAGCTAGATATCTGAAATAAAAGAAAGACCATCCGTTGGTGGAAACGTCTCCCTATAAGTATGATGTTGATGGTGAAGCAGCATTTTTACAGCGTATCGGAATTACAGATGATAGCTGGGTACACTTCTGAGTGAAAATATGTTCCAGAATAGCGGTGAGTTCCCATAAACCTGGTTAAGCAGTTGCATACCAGACGGAAAGAATAAATTTCCCAGAGTATCTGTGCTAGGTTCAGTACCTATGGTATTTGTACTTGAATTTAAGCGGCATTCAAATGCTTGGAAGTTGTGTTAAACTGCACAGATCTTAGATTGAAATTATTCTGCCTCCATAATTAATACATCAGAGTTTCCAATAAATATTCTGTAAAGAAAAATTTAGTTCTCCCACTGAATGTTATCATAGGCATCTGTCTATATGTACATATATATAGATATATAATATGAGAAATGAAATATATCAGAGAATTACTTAAGGATTGTAAGACCCATGATCCCCCACCTATTTTCATTTTTATGAATTTGCAAATCTTATAATTAACATTTGGAACAAAAAAGTAAAAATGTTGAAAATACAAAAGCAGTGAAAACCAAAGTTAATCTTTTTCTATTTATATATTTTATTTTTTTATTTTATCTGTATTTTATTATTTTTTATTTATATTTTACTAGTTTTTCTAATTTTTTCTCTCAACAACAAATAGAAAATTTGTCAACTTTCTCAGCATATATATATACGTTACAAATAGTACTGCAGGGATTTAATTACCGTTATATTTATTATAAATATGATACTATCATTATTACAATTTAACCTACTTGAACAAAAATTATCAGAGCACTAGGCTGCTTAAAATTCATTGCAATGCAATAGATCTTAGTTCAATCACTTAAATAATACAATTTCGAAAATCCAGTGGTGAAGTGAAACGTAGTTATGATAATTATCATAAGCAGGGAAGTGAAGAAAGGCCAAAAAGTACTACAATATTGATATTAAACACGATCACTGTTGACGTTTCCTAGACATAAATATCTTCCATCACTTTCGTTTAGATTGTTGTCATTTAAAAGCTAAACTGCAAATATATTTTATTCATCAGTAAAATAATTTAGAGATTAACTTACTTTTTAAATAAATGTGTCTAAAACTTATTTCTCAATGCAATGTGCATTTCCCCCTCATTTACAATACTGCACTGTATTGGCGTATAATGAGATACGAACATATTAACGAGGAATATAAGATTCATTCCTACTTAGTTAAGAATTATCTAAAGAGTTAATTAAGTCCTTTGAGAGGATCCAGAAATGAAGAAACAACAATCAGCACAGCATGTTGCTCATTAACTAAGACTCAGACAATCAAATGCTACGACTCATGCCATCATTTCCCTTTTGTAATTGCATGCCCTCGCTCTCGATTCCTCTCGCTTCTCCTTGCTCTGTTCTAACACTGTTAAAGCTCAATCTATACAAATTACACCCAAGCGTGTCGTAACTTCCTCAATTTGTAATGGGATGGACACACGGGAGAGAAGGAAGCGATAGACTTCAATGGAATGCTGATTTGTTATTCCTTATATTTCTAAAATACTCCTTCGCATGCCTTCAATAGAATTAAAACAGGGCTTCTTAAGCCATGCTTATGATTCTAAAGACAACTTATCCATGTTATTGGAAGTAAAACTATAAATATCGCTTAAGAACAATAATTCTCTTTCATATCTTAACTTAAATACTGTTTGAGAATTAAAATCGATATACTTTGAGGAATTCCTTGAGGATGTATTCTGAAAATAGTCATTGATGGATCTACAGTGGAATTATAATTAACGTCACCGTCCTTAGAGGGAAATGAGGTCAATCTCTGTTGCCAGATGAGGTATAATCTTTAAGCTGGATTAATCAGTTTTGTTAGGGAGATCTCTGGTACCAAGGTTCTAAAATGTCCACTTAAAATATCACACTGAAAGAAAAGAGGATTTCTGTATACAAGATTCTTCCATGTAGTTACTGGACAAATTAAAAGACAAACCATTAAAAGAATTAATCTGGTTTTAGAAAGAGTGACATCTAAACTCTTCTTAAAGTGTTTTAAAGTGGTTCTTTTGTCATCTGCATGTCAAAATATCGGACACATTTTCATCTAATTAGAAGACATTTCACAAAAATAAGTGCTTCTAGATGGAACAAACGTATAGCACTAAATTTTGTTACAAATTAGGTAACATTATATGGTGATGCATCTTGTCATCAGTAAGTCAAATGTGTGAATGGTGCAACTGCTTTAAATGTAGACTCAAAAGCATTGAAGATGAACCGAAGATAGAACACCCTTCAACTATAAAGAATGAGATAAATGTGAAGCAAATTCTTCTTTGATGAAACCTGATAGACTAGTAACAACTCAGCAAATTTCATGCGTGCTTGAAATGAGTAAATGAAGCTGTAGGTTCATTTTAATGGAAAATTTTGAAGTGAGGAACGTTTGTGATCGATTTGTGCCTCAGACTTTGACAAAACATCAAAACAAAGACAGAAAGCTTGTTGTAAAGATTTGCTGACTACTGCAAACAAGACAACAGTTTCTTAAAATGTATCGTAGCGAGAGATGTAAAGTGGTTTCTAGAATGCGATCAGAAGCAAAAGGTGGGCAGTGAAAAGTGCGCAGTAGTCTTCTCCTATTCTCCCCCCCAAAAAAAAAACATTTAAAAAAAACATCGCACACATGTCGATATCAAAGAATAAAGTGATATCGATTGTATTTTTAATTACGAAGGTCTTCTGAATCTCTCGCTGAAAATGAACCAATTAATCAGTATTTTTACAAGGAAATTAAGAAACAGGTTAAGGCGAGTTAGAAAATTTTTGATTCTGGGTAATAGTTTCTTTACATGGCAATGCTAGACCCCATATAGCTTGTCTGTGCAATATAAGTATTCGATTGCAGTTATACGTCAGCCACCACATTCTCCCGGCTTCCTTTCTTCCAAAGCTTAAGATGGCTATGAAAGAGGAAAACTTTGAAAGTAAACTTATTAAATCAAACGTTACGCACATATCGCAAACGCTTCTTTCCAGTGCCTATAAAATAACATTTCGATGAACTGGAGAAACGTTGTAAAAATTATATATACAACTCCTGACGATTATTTTGAAGGAATAAAGTTATTTGAAATCAGTAATATTTTCTTATTTATAATCCCGTTACTTTATGATCGTAGTTGTATGTACGCTTAGAGGAAAGACCAAAATGAAAAGGTATAATGCATTTGCATCTGAAATGAGAGACAAGTTTAAAAAATGAATCGTAGCCAAAGCCTCTAGGTATATTTCATAGCATGTAATAATAGTATATGTGCACCTACGTATATAATATATTATTAGAAAAGGTTTTTATATATCATTTCCAAGGAAAAGAAATCTAATAAAAGCTGTGAATTATTAGAAAAAAAATTTTGAAAGTAATTTAAATATTTTTCCAAGTCAGTATCCAAAGTTATTTAGATTTCTATTCTAGTGAAACTTAGTTAAGTTCTACATAGAAAAATCCTTTAACCCTAAAAATCCCAAATTTTAAATTCAGAATCCAAAGTACTGAAAAAGTAGTTACTGCCTTTGATCGCAGATTAATCGTCTTGTCAAGGGGAACAAACCAATCTACTATTAATTAACAGTAACAAAATGAAATAAGAGTGTTTCCTCGTTTTTCAAATAAAGATCAAATGAGTTATTCTGTTAGAGTTACATCATAGGCTATGAACAATACTCAATTATTAGAAAGAAATTAGTCTACTTAAGCTAAGAAAGTTTTTATTATGAATAAATTTAAATAAAAATGAGTAAAAAAACTCTTCATGATTTAATGTAGTCGTTACGTACTGAATTAGTCTAGATCCTTATTTTAGAAAAAATATTCCCCGATACTCTCAAAGTATTGCAAAAACAACAAAAAAATGTCGCTATTTGTACAAATTAAAATATATAGCAAAAGAAGACATTAATAGAAAAATCTAAATGAATATATTATTTTAGATTAAAACTTTCTTTTATAATCAAACTCAAAATCAAAAGTAAAAACAAAATTTATATATTCCTTTACATTAAAAGTTTTCAAAATAAAACGTAAAATGAATACATTTCAGATTACGGCATTCTTCTTAATCAAACTCAAAATCAAAAATAAAAACAAAATTTATACAACCTTTTATATTAATACTTTAATTTCAAAATCAAACGTATAATCACAATTTATATATTCTTTTATATTAATACGTTAACTTACATGTAGCTATTTATAAACAAATTTAGGAGCAATGACAGGGAGGAAATTAAAATTAACTTACTTGTCTGCAGAATTTAAAAGAAAATGCCTGGAAATGTAAATGTAATAGGGTTCTTGTAATATATGGTTGGTGAAGTGCTGTTCTCTACTTGAGAAAAGGTAGCCTTAAATTCCCGATATGTATAATTACAAAACATTTTTAAAACAAAACACAATAATGCCTAGATTTTTTCGCGCATGAAGCTTCTGAAAAATTATCAGTAAAGACGTAAAGTAAGAAATTTAGAAATTTAGACCTAATTTTTCACAAAGACCAAACATCGAAATACATTAGTAATAAATTTCAAATAATCTTACAAATGCAATATAGAATTTAATAAATGTTAAAATTAAAACTTTTCAAACAAGCAATACACCAATTCAAAACATCAATGAAATTTAAAGCAAAATTAACTTAATAGAAGAGAAATTTAATCAACTTCAGTGCCACTTCGACAGGAAGAGGAACATTAAAATCAATTGAAATCTCTCTTCCACAAAAATCCTATATTTTACTTATGTCACTGGTATGAGAGACTTGTTGCGTGCAGGTGCAATGAGAAATCAACGTGTTAACTTAGTCACCATCATAATTTCGTCATAAAAGTCGCCACTTTAATATCGTCGCTTCTTATAAATTGTTTATGACTTATAAAGAGGTTTTGTTTAGGAACCAATATTTAAGGCATTTTCCCTGTTTGTTGTGCACACAGTTATTTAATAGCATTCTGAAAATAAAAAAATGAGAGCGATAAATTGAAAATATCACTACAAGTATACAGTTACAAATCCATTTATTAAGCAGCAAAATTCGTATTTTGTCGGTATCTAACCGTAAATTGATCTTTGATATCCGACTTCAATCAAGTGTATATTCTCTTATGGGAAGAATTTCTGCGATTTCCAATATCTTTCTGTATATTTAAACAAATAACATATGTTTTATAAGTGGATCAAACAATCAAAAATTAATAAATGATGAAAATAATAGAGGATTGCCCAAGGTTTACCTTGATCATCAAGCGTCTAAGCTCATAGAGATGACAGAACGTAATAACAGCAGATAAAGGAGCACGCAGAAGTACTCGCAAACTGTGCATTTATTCATTATGCAAAATAAGGCCTTGCTCCTCACTAAAGGGAGTATTTTAAGAAATTTGCAGCATATTATGAATCTTGCCAATCTAATTACGATGACATGAAAACTCACAATATATCACAATATATGTAAAATATTCTTCCAAGTAACTACTCTTGTAACAACTGTCATTTTTTTCATGTTAATCTAAATGATTATGAACCCTTTCGCGACGGCATGCGTCTGAAATAAAAACCCTCTGCAGACAGCTGTGTCATGTATGCATCGTCTCAAATTTCATTAGCTGCCGGTTGATGCACTGGAGCATCGCTACTTGCAATAAACTTCCGGACGGGTTTGCTTTCTCAAACATATATGCATTCTCAAACATATACGTTCTTTTACAATGTCGTAGTCACTAGATGGCACTTCGTGTCCACCATAGATTGCTTATTTAAACATATACATTGTTGACCTTGTGTAATTGTGTGACCATTGTTGACCCAACTGATGCACAGTTGGCTTCATGTGATATAAACAATGAACATTTTCCGATGCTTCTATTATGTTTCTTTTTTTTCAGTTTGCATTTCTTTAGACAGCAGGCATAAGTTATTTGCACAGGATAAGAGATTTAAACTAATCGTGCGATTTCTAAGATAAAGAAATTTTAACGGAAGTAGAGTATATTAGAATTGTAAAGACCATGAAAGTCCATGCGAACCCATGAGTGACTATGAAAACTCTAGATTTAAGTGCGAATAGAGATTTTGATACCGAAATTTTCTCAGAGACTGAATTGGAAGTTAGTTTTGCTTTCACTTACTTCACAATCCAACAAAACAGTGGCTACTCCATCATGAACTCGATCTGTTAAGTAATCGAAGCCTTCTGTATTTACAGGAATTTCAGAAGTAAACTCAATTCAGAGTCATGTGAATGAAATTGATTTTTTCACCATTTTG
Source organism: Stegodyphus mimosarum (assembly GCA_000611955.2). Lineage (NCBI taxonomy): Eukaryota > Metazoa > Arthropoda > Arachnida > Araneae > Eresidae > Stegodyphus > Stegodyphus mimosarum. The sequence continues at coordinate 375,493 of KK117454.1, read as the reverse complement.
TTCGATAATCTAATGAACATAATAGTTGAAGAAGCTAATCATTTTTATGAACAAAAGAAGAGTGACAATCCATCTTCATCCAAAATCAACATATTCCTGTAGATGTGCCTAAAATGAGGTGATTCGTAGGATTAATTATTATGCTGGGATGGAGTTAAAACGTTTGACTTGAAAATGTGTTTCATAACTAATGAATTGATAGCGGTTGGATTATCACACACTCTCACCTTTCTGAATCATTTATGCTATAATATTTAATCATATATTTAATTATTTTTACGTTTGTTTAGATACAGATTTAAGTAAAGCTTTTACAATATTTTATCAAGATGAGCCAAATATTTTATTTTGCATTTAGAGTTTAATTTTTTTTCAGAATCTCTTGATATCCTGTATTTATGACTATATTACTATTAGATACCATTACATGAAGGATAAAAAATTGATAAAAAGTATTTTTAATGAAATTTTTAAACGTTAGGCTTAGTGAGGCAAAATATTATATCTTGAGAAATCGTACTACTGCAACAACCTATCGTCTCCAAGGTTAGTTGAGATTAGTGGCATGCCGTCGCGTAAGAGGATTAAATGTTGATGTATATATGCTACACCAGTGGGGATGGGATTAATCAATCCAAGTAAATCTACATGACAGTTTTCAATAATATATGAACTGAATTGGTTTGCAACAAACTCGCCTTAAAATTCTGAAAATTAGTACCATCGAAAAAGGATAAAAATGGCACGTTTATTACACAAATCGACTTTCACACTAACGCAGTATTTCTTATTTATAAATGCTTTTGAACGCAAAAGGAAGCACGATCGGAGATTACTTACGGCAAATAAACTCTTCGCTTTTGCACGTCTCCGTTAATAATTTTGAGAAACAGATGCATAAATTCTAAAGTATCTAAGAAAGAACGTAGCCAAAAGGCAAACGCGCGCTAGTCAGGAAAATCATTATCTCTCTCACGAAGTCGGTGAAAATAGTACTCTTACGCATTTGCATTCACTGCATTTCTGAAATTACATTCTGGTGGGAAATTGTAAGCTGAAATTAGAATAGATAGGAAAGTTGCATTACTTAAAATAACTGTTGATAAAATTAGGATACACCTTATTTAGCGATCATTTCGCGACATTTGTGTCCGGTAGAAAGTACTAGAAATATCTTGGCAGCCGGTTTAAAAAATTTAAGGCCGAAGAGAAAATTAAGGCCATTTACTCTCAGTTGCTTAGTTATTCTTTTGCGAGTGATTGAGATGTATTCCAGTTAGCTTTCTCTTTAGATACGCTTTGCATTGCGTTGTGTTTAACGTTTTTTGTTGTTTGAAGAGTAGCTACTGATTGTACTGTGTGATACTGGGACACTTGTGTGAGTGCTTCTACGGAAAATTCCAAAACTTTGAATTGTTTATTTTGATAAAGTAAATTTTTATTAATCTATCTGCGGACCCGTCTGCATTTAATCTATTACTAACCCGTACGCAGGCAACACTATCTTTTCTATATACTTTATTTTTATTATGTATTCAAATTTAGTTATATGTATTCTGCTCCTCCATTCTCAGAAGACTTTCGAAATTTTTACTCGAAATTAATTTACTAAATTATTTTTTACACCTAATCTTCTTTTGAGAAACAGATGCATAAATTTTAAATAGACTTTCACAATCACAAATAGCTAATTATAATATGACATATCGTTCATTTCTAATTGAGTTTCTAATTCATCCAACATGCAAATTGCCTTTTGCGCAAAAAATACATTCCTAAACTGTTTGTGAATCGGTTACTGCAATTAATTAACACCTAAACATTTGTCAAGAAATTTAATTACAGTGAGCGCCATTTATTAAAATTACATCCCTTGAAAACCTGTTTGCCTAGGTTTAATTAACTGTAACTGCATATTTGTAAATTGCAACGTTAGTATAAAACTTATCTAGTGAGATAGTAACTAATAGTTAATCTAATGGTTTATAAACTTAAAGAATAATAAAAATCATTTTTAAAATTTATTCATAATTTTTGACACACAAAAGTGTTTCTTAAATTAGGCACGTGGTAAAATATTAAACATTTAAAAACAATTAATGAGTCAGCGCCTGTTCATTAAAGGTCGAGTATAATTTCGTCGCTATAACATTGGCGATTCTTGTTGTCGTGATGAATTCAAATAAACACTATACTCAAATTTTTCCTAATACCTTATGAGTCAAATTATATTTACGAACATTTACATAAACACAATAATACGTCTTGTAACTCTAGCCACATGTCTTCATACTCTCTACTTTCTTAAATAATTGTTTGCTTATTTTTATTGATTATGCCAAAGCACACTAAGGCTATCTGCCTAAGGTAACGTATGCCTTTGTGGAAGGCTTCCTAATGCAAACTGGCTCGTGTACTTTTTACACGTGAGGAAAATCACGAAAACGCTCATACAGCCAGCCCTTTCGTCTAGAATTGAGCCCAGTTCACAACTATCAAGTGTTCAGCGATTTTACCGCTCGGCCATTGGTGGGCCTCAAAGAACTGAAACATTTGATTACATGTATGGGCAGCACAACGCTCTCTACAACTTTCTCCCTACAAGTTTTTAATCGGGTTTAAAGTTCATGAAACTTCTGATCTCTTAATAGATTGAGGCTTTTTCTTAATACTTATATTACTTTAGTAACTTTGATTGAAATTAACATGTTATCAATTTCTTCTTTATCATTTATTCCTGAAGTTCTGGTAACAAAGTATAAAACAGAACAGCTGCATCTGTATTATTAGCCCGAAGGGGAGTTCGCCCAAAGGCATTTTGAGGCGAATTACTTTAAATGGCTGTATCATTTTTCAACTTATTGCCACCAAATATTATCAACCTGAATTATATTTAAAGAAACTAAATAACGAAAAATCTGCATGAGTGTATGTATATTTCTCGTATTGTGGAAAACCAACTACACCTAGAACGGTTAATATTTTAATAATTCCTTCACCCGAACAGTTGCACCTGGAAGTCGGAATCTGGAATTTCGAATTTGTTTTATTACCTATTTCCTATTTTTCAAATTGTAATGAATTTTTGATTAAAAATCTCAACAAATTCACAGCGAACTGTGGCAACACACTGTTCAGAGCAAAATATTTTTATCTCCAGCGGACGAGACGTCTATAGGAAAATCTAAAGATATGCGGCTTTTAAATATTTCTAACCCAAAGGGGCATTAGTCCAAATGCTTTCGAAACGTTTATGCATGTGAAATGAAAAAAAAAAATGTCCCTTTGTGTCTTTCAGATTTTTTTAAAATTTCTACGGTGTGCATCTCCTTATAATTAATGCAAAATTAATAATTGTGCAATAATAGTTAATAATATGCTTATTAATTGTGCAATTATTAATTATTTAAAATTTAACAACTATATGAAAGAAAAATAGATTTTACGTAGTTATTAACCGAATGATGATCTGCTTCTATCTTTTCGCCTTGTAATTTCAGGTAAACAATGTTATTTATCTGTTTCCGTATTGTGAGCTATCCATCAGTTACACCAAAATCTTCTACCAGCAAAATTCACAGCTTTAGAGATCGTATCAGGAAATGTGATAACTTTATATAATATTAAAATCCTTCAAAAGGGAGAATTGTAATGTCCTTCCACTTTTCATCCATTTTGCGCTTCATTAAAAATATTTACAATTTTTTTTTTAATTCCTCACCAACTTTAATTCAAGTGAATTATTTGCACAGTGATGTTTGGAAAATTCCAAATTTAAAGTTTAATCTTGTCTTTGATTGCGCTAATCGAGATCATAACAATAACCTGCCTAATTATATTTATCTCTCAGGCGTAAATATTTGCACTTAAGACATTTGGACGTGTTAAAATTACTCACGCAACAATTTAAAAATTGCTTCATGTAGGGATTTATATGGATGTAAAACTTAAGTTTCGTGCTCACAAAATGGTTACGGTTTTTTCTCTTCGGTCATGCCATCTGTTTGTTACAGATGCAATCAATACTTTCGATGCCGTTCTTCATCTTACAATAGCCATCTACTTTCGAATTAAAGTATTACAATGTTCGATAATGCTAGGGAGCGTTTTACGAAATTTTCTAAGAATTAATTGGAAACATTTGTGTGTAATTTTCGTTAAATAACTGAGTAACCCACAGTATTTCATCTAAAGGAATTTAGGATTTAAGAAGCTTACTTGCGCAGCATATCTTACTTATTCTTTTCTAAAACACCAAGCTGCAAATGTATTTAAGTGGGTCATTAAAATGAGTACCAACTTAAGTTCCTTGAAATATATTAAAGCTGGTACATTGAAATATTATTTACTCGAACTTATGTGCATTCATCATGTCTATACAGTTTATAAGCATATTTCAGAAATATAAATTTCACAAAATATTCATAAATGGAATTACAATATTTAATTTCAGAATTAAATATTTCAATTTCAGATTCAGATTCTGTTCCAAACGCAATTCGAAGAAAATTTACTTTACACAAGTTTTGAGTTGTAGTTAATTGTTTCTGAGTTTATAATCCAAGAGATTTTCCTTTACATTTATTACATCTGATCTCCTCGCATGTGCGTTCAAACAATCGCTTTAATTATTATTATGCTACTTATTGTAAATATTGTTGTTAATGCTATAGGTTTTAAATATGTTTAATTTAATGCTGCTAGCCCAAAAACGCGATAGCCCAGACAGACTCAAACGGCATTTTGTGGCGTTCCTCTATAAACAGTGAATCCTTTTTTAAATTATTGCCACCAAATATTATCGCCATATATTATACTCTGTAGGATACACTTGTCTAACTGCTGTGTGAAAACTGGAAGTGTAGTAACTGCATAAAAGAATGATTAAAAGTACCTTTTATTACACTCTTTAGAAATTTACGATGCGTCAACACAACGCTAACAAACTACGCCTCTGCTTGGGCGGTAACTGAAACAATAAGAACTAAACTAAAAATTTGAAGATATTAACAAGTAGTAGAATTACGCTACAGGACTCAGACTGTCCTGTTTCTAACACAGCATTGAAAAATCTAGTGGCAGCAAAGTAATAAATGTTACGCCATGTTTAACCTGGAATAAATGATAAGCAGAAGCTCAGACTACAAAAAGCACAGAGTTCGTCCATACTCTCTCATTTTCTCTTCTAGAACACATTTTCTCCTTAAGGTAGAAATGCCATTTATTCACGCGCGCTACGAAATTTAAATATTCTGGCATTGAAAATTAGGAGAAATGAAGGCTTATAGGAAAGTAAGGCAAAATTAAATTTAATTGTTTATTTAAATAAATATAAATCCCTACAATTTAAAGAAATTAAATAATGAAGAATTTGAATGAATGTATGTATGTTTTTCGCATTGTGAAAAAACGATGGTATCTAAAGCCATCAGATTTTGAATAACGTAATCCTTCACCCTAACATGGGCATCTGGAAGCCCGAAGTTTGAATTCCGAGTTTGTTTTATTATCTGTCTCATATTTTGTTAAACTTTAACGAATGTTTGATTACGAAACTCAGAGATTTCAAAGCGAGCAATGGCAACACTGTACGAAAAAAGACATTTTCATCTTCAGCGTGCGAGACTGTCTATCGAAAATTCTATAGATATGCTGTTTTTAAATATTTTGTAATATTGCTGTTGAATCGAATTTTATGTGGCTTAAGTGCGAAGAACATGATATTTAATAAAAAAAGTAACACACAGAAAGGTTTAAAAAACGTCTCTTCGGGGGTTATGAAACTTTTCGGATGTTTTAAATATTTATCTTAATCTTATTTTATTATTGTATTTAAATTTTTATTTTAGCGTTTCAACAAGAATCAGTTATGTTTCTTGTAAAATGCCTGTGTCTACACTGTGCTCCAAATGAAAGTAATCAAATTAAGAGTGCAGTTTTTAAGTACCAGGATATAGCACCGGTTTTAATTTACATGTGAGTAATGTAATGAAATTAATTTTCTTTTCGGTATTCTTATGTACTCTATAAAACGGAAGACTATTGATCGAATATTTATTTCCGTAAACTTATAAGGTATTTCTTCCGTCTTCTTAGCATCCTTCGTGTTGTAGTATTCCGGACGCTTGGCGCAATTTTGAGTGGTACATGGTTTAAATTCAAGGGCATTGCTCATTTTTTATCTCTCCTGCTTTCAAAAAATACCTAATGTCTGTACAAACTAAAGTAATCATTTAATGCTGCAATAAATCATCTCAGAGTTTGAGTTTCAGCCAGCAAGTTAAAAAAAATTACTTATCTCTATGGTGTGTCATGACGGATGGAATTCCAAGACCTGTTAAGATGGATCCTGTGTAGCTCTCCAATACACTTTTGCCAAAATCATAACACCTATTCCTCTTTAAAAGGTCATTTGCTGAACTATAAGCATCGTATCTACGTGTCGCCGGATCGCCAAATGGCGTAATGCTGATGGTAGAAAATTATTTCATCAAAGCTGATAACGAGTCCCTGAATCTGAAACAAGCCCTTGAGAAGTCTATCAGAGTTTCGAGTTCCTGGTCTTATGAATGGAGGAATCACGTACCATAAGACAATACAAATCTTGGCATTTGCCGACGACATTGCTTTAGTGCGTAGATCCAGAAAGTACGTTGCAGAATCATTTAATCTATAAGAAGCTGAGGCAAGAAAATTTAGTCTAACCATAATCAAAGATAAAACAAAATTTTTATAAATTGCCCGTAAATCAATTAATCCGTCAATACCGATTGTGAACGACTACGCTTTTGAAAATGTTTCGCAATTCAAATATCTTGGAACTATTGTCACTAATAATAGTGATTTATCTATGGAAATTAATAACAGGCTTTTCATTGCAATTAGATGCTACCACGGTCTTAAAAATCAGTTCAAATCTCGATTTATCTGCCCTAGTGCTAAACTTTAATATATATAAAACCCTGTTCCGCCCCATCATAATATCTAGCTGCGAGTGCTGGGCAACGACTGAAATAATTGAAAATAACTACTGATCTTCGAACGTAAAATACTAAGAAAAATATTTGCGCTGTTTGTGAAAACGGTGCTTGAAGATCAATGCATAATCATGAAATCTACCAAAAATTTAGACATCCTTGTCAAGGTCATAAAAGGTCATAGGATTCGATGATTGTGTCATCTATACAGAACTGCAGATATAAACGCAATAAAGCAACTCGCATTTACCAAACCTATGGCAGGTAGAAAGCGAGGAAGGCCACCAATTAGGTTTGATGTTGTTTAGAATGACATTAATACCCCACATAGGGGAGATTGAAGGAGTATGGCCATGAATAGGTTCAGGTAGCGTAGATTGATTGAGACGGCCTCGGCCAGCAGCTAGCTATAGTGCCTTAGAAGAAGAATAAAAAGAATGTAAAACATTCTACTTGCGGTAGAAATACATTTTTAATCTTATGATGCAACGAAATAATGAAAAACAAATTAAGATATAATTGCACTATTGATTCTTGGTAAAGGATTAGAAAACGTTACTGAATTGTATAATCGAACGAACCAAAAACTCATCTTCAAGAGACTATGTAACTAAGGGCATTGTAAGTAGCATGAAGTGCCGACTGTGGCATGAACAGTGGTTGTAACTTTAAAATTACTAATAGTGAAGATTGTTACTAATAGTGCAACAACTGAAGTGCAGGTTTCACAGATTTAAAAATTGCCTTTATTCGTTTTATTACAAGAACTGCTATCTGCTGTCTCTTCTGAAAATTATATAACATATTCTTGTTATTAAGTTCTATAATTTTGTTAAAATAGTCAAATGCTCGGTAGTAAAGTGTTAAACTGGAGGCTGTTGTTTGAATTGCAATACTGCTTTAAATTAGGAAAGAATCATCTGGACTTCAGAGACGGATAACTCAAGAAATATTCTAAACAGTGGATTGCCTGAATTTAACCAACAGCAGGGATAACGAAAAATAACAATGCATATATACAGGACACGAAAAAAAAGTGAATATAGAAGAAATATGTTAGAAAGCTAAATGAGAAAATAAGAAATTGGAATACGTTAGAAATCACTGGAATGCATGATTAACTCTTAAAAGCTTCTTTGTGAGGTATTGTATAATATTCATTATTTAAATATTAAAAACTGAGTTTCACTTGATGAAAAATTTACAAATAAATATGCTCATTTTTGAAAGCCAAAATGGAACTCCATAATATATAAATAACATTCTTAGTATTCGATTATCTTTTTATAAAAATTCTTATGTGTACACCACATGAATTCCTTGTATGAAATATTAAATTACACGTTTATTTTTGGCATTTCGTTTAAACGTATTTCCTCGAGTTTCATTAGAGATATAGTTCTCATTCAATTAATTCAGTTTTCACCTCGCGACAAGGCAGAAATACAAAAAACCTCAAAACATATTTATTAAAAATAGAAAAATACAGAGTCCCAAATTTAATTAAAACAATTAAAAAACAATTTTTGCAATTAAAATTACAGTTTCTACGAAAAATCGAGCAGTTTGGCCAGCGGATCAGAAGACATATTTTTCGATGCACAAAACTTAAATTTTACTTTTGGTCCCACTCAGCAAAAAGACACTGAAGGTGCAGAAACTGGCTTAATTCACTGTTCTTCTAAGGATCAAATGTAAACAAATATGGCTGCTATGATAAAAAAATCTTGCTTAGCTGCACTTAAACAATTTTTAAATTGTTGATAATTTTACACCTATTATATGCGTATTACCTAAAGGCATAATAACCTTAACCGGAAGGTAAGAATAGCATAATTCAAACATTTTTAAAGCAAAAAATGCACAATTTGCCAACATATAAAAATAAAAACGCTAAGCTCACATATTCGAGTAACTGAGTAGGTACATATATAATATATATATAGTTTTGGTGCGGCCGTTTGCAACCAAAAAGGGAGGGGCACAACTGCGTGTTGTAGAAATTCCATGTACAAAATTTCAACGTTCTGAGGCTTCTCGTTTTTAACTTATATGAGATATATACATACGTACGTACGTACGTACAGACGTCATGAAATTTTCTCTTCCAAATCCATTTTAATTCTTTTTTGTTAGCCGTTTTGAGAAAAAGAGTTGTCATTCTGTCCTTTATTCTACGTATAGATGTCACGCAAAATCATCGTTAAATTGCATTCAATAGAAATCGAAATACGTATGTTCGTTGAAAAATGGCATCCGAAAATTTTCGGAATTACAGTACTTCCTTTACTTGGTACAAGAAAGTAAATATATGTGCAGAAAAACATTATTTTGATAAAAATTTATAAGCACGAAACACGGAATGTACAGCATTCGTATTTTTAAATCTTAAAGATCTTTTATGGGTTTGCAGAGTTCATAATACAAGGCTTTCGCTGGAGATAATGATGCATTTTTAAGTCTTTTACGAAACGAAAACGATTAAATCATCAAAAGCAGCGAGGCAAAGTGAAATATCTCTCCATATTTTGAGGTTAATTCTATTAAATTGAGCTTACCTTTTAATCCACTCACTTTTTGCAGATTGAACGTTTCAGAGAATTTGTAAACATTTCCTTATTTTACTTTTTTGGATTGACGAAACAAGGAAAGTACGTTACCATTATATTAACCTCAATACTTAACAACAGTTAAGCTGAATAAAATTATATAAAAAATTAAAGAGTACGAAATAAAAGCAGTTTTCTTTCACTTTTAACCAAAAACGGGAAAGAAAAAAATAAATAGCGAAGAGGAAATGGTTTAGAAGGCCCATAATTCCCTGCTACTGCATTCAGCACGTTCACCATTTCTTCTGCCATTTGTCTTGCATCCTTAATGGCATTGGCAGCATGGCAACAAAAAAAGAAGAAGAAAAGGAAAAACATTACGCGCTTTCTATTCTGATTACTCCCAGAATTGCTTAAAGGCTGGGCGAAATTTTCCATCCAGATATCCAATTCCTCATAATATGAGTTAATGATCAAGAACTCCGCATAATTTATTTTAAAGAAAACCAACTTAATGACGAGGTAAAAGTTAATGAGGAAAACACAGCGACGCAAGAAGTTTTAATTAGAGTATTCAATTAACCACAAGGGTTTTCAAAACGCCAGTGGAATCGAATGGTTATGGGAGGAGTAAGTTGCACCAGAACAAGTTGCATCATTATGTGGCCAAAGAATTATTTTTTGTGGCGTTTCATTTTGAGGTCGGTGTGCTATGAATATACGTTGCTTGAAAATTTATAGTTTTCGCGATGTGCTGTTTCAAAAATTTTAAAAGAGATAAATCATCATGACTCTTTACGAAACGGTATTTTTATTCCAGCGAGTTGAATTCTAAGTTTGTTTCATCTTTTAGAATGCTTCCAGTTTTGAAGTAACAGAAGCCGGAAATTAAGAAACGTGGTACGTATTGATCTAATTTCAACGCAAAAAGGCCAACACATTGTGTGTTATGTAAGAAGGTTTCGTTTCTCTGAACTAAACTGTCTTTGAACGAAGAGGTAATTATGAGAACTGTTATTCTAAAGAAAGTCCATGCGATGACTCGTCTTGGAATTAGACGTTTCTTCGATTCCGTAATCTAAATCGTAAACAACTGTAAAATTGAGCTCTAAGAAATTCAATTAATTTCTTAAACCCAAAAAAGCCATTAGTAGTACTTAGAAAGACATAAACAACAAATTTAAAAAAAAGGCACCAAAGGATTGCACTTTAAAAAAAATATGAAAGGCTCCAGATTTTAAATTACGTCCAAAGCGGCGTTTTTTTAACGTTTGGTGCGTTACCTTTATTTATTAAATATCATGTTCGTCGCACTCAAACCATCAAATTCAGTTCAACAGCAATATCGCAAAATGATTTAAAATGAGCGTATTTTTGAATTTCCGATACACAGTTCCGCGCGCTGGAGATAAAAAGTTTGTTTTTTCGTAGAGTTTTGCTACTGCTCGCTTTTAAATCGTTGAGTTTGTTCATCAAATATTTGTTTAAGTCTTATAAAATTGTAAGGTTTTAGTTAAACTAACAAAGTTTTATTTTAATATGCCTTTTGCTATCTGTTCTTATTTCAACTTCCCGTTAGAATAAGCGCGCGTTTTTGCTTTATGCTAATTTGGAGTGGAGCCAAGTTCTATTTAAACGAGAGGTAGGAACCTCTCAGTGTGAGAGAGCTTTTAGTCTCAGACCACTGTTTCTCTGTTCAACGTTCGCCTGACCAGCTAGTAGTTAAATTCTAAGCCGTAGCGCTGTTACGCTATTACTTATTGAAGTAATTCTAAGTGCGTCAGTATTAGTCAAAGCTTGCTACGCACCTTTTAGCATAGAGGCCAACCTCGCGTTCATGGCTCTGCGATCAACGACTACTTAATTTCTAATTAGTTTTAGTTTAAATTATCTGATTGTTCAGTTTAGACCCAAGTGGCGGTTATTATTCTCTGTATCCCTCCCGAGTTGGGAAGTGGCTGTAAATAATTGTGGTTTAATAAAAGAGGATTTTAAATCCTTCTTACGTATAATTATTCTACCACTTAATCACAGTTTCCTACCACAGAACATAGCTGCATTCAGCTCCCTGTTCAAGATCAGGACTCAGTTTAATTCAAGAACATGTTTGCCAGGAATATGCACCGAACACTCAGTCCTGACCAAATATGAAGCAGATAACAAAACAAGTTCCAAATTACAAATTTTGGCTTCCAGATGCGCATATTCGGGTGGAAACGTACGCTGTTCAAAATTGAATGGCTCTGGGTACCGTTGTTTTATCACATTTGAAGAAATATGCATACATTTATGCATATTCTTCATTATTTAATTTCTTTAAACATAATACATTGCTATAACATTTGATGGCAACAATTTGAAAAGCGATACAGCCCTTTATAGTGATTTAACGCAAAATCGCAAAACGAAAACAATAGTCCTTCAGGAGAAAAGTCCCTTTGGACTAACTACCAACATTATTTGCTGAAAGCATTAAGACCATGAATTTAATGAAATAATTATTTACTTTTTAATAAGAAAAGAGGGGTAGTTTTTGCGAATTTTACGGTGTTCCCTCTAGCTGGAAAATTCAGATAGTTCTGTGTACTTGCAGAATCTGATATATTTTGAAGACTGAATAATTAAGTTTATCTGTTATATTTTAAGCGATCTGATTTGGTATAGCTGAAGACAATGTAAGATGAATTACTGAAATCCTGTTTTAATGTTCCCTTTCAAAGTTGACCTACTCCGCCTAGAGATACACTTCCAGCTGTTGAGATTTGACACTGAGCATGAAGTTACTACTTTGTAATTTTAAGCGGATATGTTATTGGGAAAGATATTAAGTTTAGAGTATCAGAGTATGACGTTTGACGCCTCACAAAGGCTCGACTGTCTGTTGCTGGTTTTTAGATTCCAACTTTAGTGATGAAACACACATAGTGAAGATTTTGATCTCACTATGAATCATCGTATTTCCTCAATATTTTCATAGTCTGCTATGGTATCTGATACTCAAAATGGGAATTTTTTTCCCCAAAAAAGTTCTGCTTTATTACACATGTTGTTAATTGATAAAACAATTGAAATCTAAGAAACTGTAATTTGTAATCAAGGTAATGTTTTGAAATTATTCTTTAATTTATTTGTTTATAAAACAATTAACTAAGAGAAAAGAATATAAGCAAAAGGGAATGAAATTTACTTAAAATATTTAGCTGAAAACCCATAGCTGAATGCTATATTGCGAACACAGTTAAGCACACTAATGGAAAGAAAATATGTGAGCATCAACATATTTTCATCAAAATTCAATAGATTTAAATTTATACACACTAGAATCCTATCATGTACCAATAAGTAACTTTATCACGCCTCAGAGTTAACTTACTACTATTTACTTTCTTATATCAATTACTCAACCTCAAAAGGGCCAATGAGTTACATTTTATAACACATTGCTTAACTCATTGTGGAAGCAAGAGATAACACACAAGTTAATTTGTCACCTCTGATGAGATTAACTTAAAAATATGAAATAATACAACACAAAACATTAAGTCTCCTTTGCAACAGTTTATGGATGCATCTTTACAACAAAGTGATTGACTGCAATACTAGTGGCCATACACGATGCTACAAACCAAATGAATCGAACAACCAAACTGTACTAATATTCAAAATTTACTAAACCCCGAGCCGCCCAGACTGTATAGTGGTTAAAGAAGGCTACTGCGGTACGAAAGGTTCCGAGCTCAAATCCCAGAGGAGGCATAGATGTTTATAAATGTATAGTATCTTTGCGGCATGGGGACACTCTAAATATATGACTAGCCGAAAGTACTCTCGTGTGGATAGGTGGTGGGGTAGAGGAGTGAGAGACCCTTGGATCACCCCCGTGGTGCTCTCACTCAAATTTGGGGTGTAAATAGAAGTCCACCGCCTTGAGCCTTTGTCAACTATTCTTTCCGAAATCCATGGAAAAGACAACACGAACTACAGCTAAACCCTTGTCGAACATTAGGTCTTCACGTTTTTCTTAAATAGCAGCTTTCACTCGGCAAGCAGATGACACCGGCAGCCGTCAAGTCCCTACTACAAGCCATGAGAGTTACAATTTTTCTCCACAATTTTAGCTATTCCACTTGTTATGCAATTTGCACAATTTTCTGGACTCCCTGAGTACATGACTAAACAAGGAATGAAAATAAGAATAATTTAACTGCTAATAAAGCTTTAAAAATTTCACAATTGCAGAGCCACATGTTTATGTTTTGTCCGTCATTTAAATCTGATCATATAAGAATGAATTTTCTCTTGTTTTTAAAGCTAAAAAGCTAGATCTTATAATAAAAAAAATTTAATGTATTGAAAATTTCTACATATCGCTTTCTTCCTCAAAACGTTTTGTAAAGGCATACTATTTTAACCAAGAAATTATCACAATAGCTTTTAACTTCCTAGTATGAAATAAAGGAAGCACTGCAATCCCGAAAAATTTCGAGTATCATATTTCGAAGAAAATATTCATTTTGACTGTTCTCGAATCCATTTGAACGGTGTTTCAGCGTGACATCTGTACGTACAGACAACTGTAGCAGTAATGTAGCGCTTAGCAATGTCTATATATATGTTTATGCTGTTTAATGTCTTACTGTGTGTACTTAGTATCATGTACTGTTATGTTTTGTATAATGTGTGTTGTAATGTGTTTATTCTATGTGTATTTATTGTGTATTAGTGTAGCGTATAAATGTATTTACGCATATTATTGTATTGACTATAAATGTGCATTTCCTGTGTGTTTTATCTGTGTCTTAAGCGTGTTTCATATCTGTCTTAAGTGTGTTTTATATCTGTCTTAAATGTATTTTTATATGTGTTTTATATATGTATCATATGTGTTTACATTATGTGTTTACTTATGTGTTTATGTATGTGTTATTTATGTAATTTATGTGTTGCTAGTTTTTTTCCTCGTGTATGTGTTCATATGTGTTGTATATGTACCTTTGCCAAGCAAACATCCTATGTAACCATCTGCCCTTGTATGGCTATGTCAATACTTTCAAGATCCCTACAGGCTCCCGGTGCGGCCTCCTGCGGCTCCAGGGAGCTGTTGCTTCTAAATAGGGGGAGGGCGCGGGACACATGCCTGTTTGCCTATGTCATACGTCAGGCGTCCCCGTCCTCCGTCACCTGTCACCTGTACGTACAGACAGACTGTCACCTGTACGTACAGACAGAGTAAAGGACATTTTTTCTCCCAAATTGATGGTAAAATGGATTTATGGTGGATTTAGAAGAGAATTTTCATGACTTCTGTACGTACGTGCGTATACATTTAGCATAACTGCAAACACGAGTAGCCTTACAACGATGAAATTATGGACTATAATAACATGTAGTTGTGCACCACCCCTTTTTGGCGGCAACCGGCCGCACTAAACATATATATATATATATATGTAAAGAGATAGATAGATAGAGAGATAGATAGATACTTACTCTGTATATTATATGGTACATATATTATGCAGAGTAGATATGGTATATATATTATACAGAGTAGACAGGGTAAAAGAGTGTCTATATGTATAAAAGATATCTGTACCCAGTCTATTACCCGGCTTGGTAAGCTCAATATTTTATTCTTATGTGTTAGTAAACTGAACATTTTTTGCTTTAAAAGTGATTGAATTTTGCTGTATTTATGTTCCGATTAAGGTTTTTATGCCTTTAGTTAATCTGCATGCAATAGTTGTAGCAATTTTGAAGCTGCAATCAGAAATTTAAAAGTTGTTTAATTGGTATTAATCCTAAAGAGGCCCCCGAAACTCTTAGTGGAGTAGTGATGTAAGATTTTTAATGAAGACGCTTTGAGTTCTTATGTCATTTTGCCTTGTCGCACTGTGAGAACTGAATTAATCGAATGTCAAATATATCTCTCAATAAATTCGAGAAATAAGTTTAAATGATGTGCAGCAAAAAATGTGTCTAATTTAACAAGCCGTTCAAGGAAGTCATGCGGTGTCCACATCAAATATGTATATATATATATATATATATAAATGAAGTAATATATAAGCCATTCGTATACATTACTGAACCTAAAATCCTTAATTCATTATAGATGAAAAAATGTAACGTATAATTTCTGCATATATAAGATTACATTTGTAAAACCGTTTTAATCATAAATTTATTTAAATTAATAATCGCTTAATTATTGCCTCAAACGAGATTTTATGCGACTGAGGTTCATACGTGATTACTTTACACACTCATGAATGTTGAGAATGCGTCAAAAATAATCTACGAAATTTATTTAGCCGATTGTATATGCCGCCAATGCTAACTGAAAAGCGCATGTCGACGGACAGAGAAGAGTTTTAAGATATTTTTACCAGTGTATTTGCAAGGTGGCTTGTAAATCTGGATTTATCATAGAAGAGAAAATTTGTTACGGTGTTCACCTCCCTGAAACGACCACTTCTGAAAATGTCCAATGCTTCTGCATGCACTAAAGCTTCTCATGGTAACCATCCCCGTAACTGGTAATCATTGAAAATGGCTAGCCTTTTATGAACATGCATAAACATTGAAAATGAATGTCACAAACAGGCGTAGTTTGAGCAGCCATCTCCAGAGAAGACCAAAATGGTCACGAAGTATGAATGGTCATCTTAATGACCATTGTAATAAAATAACGGTGTTAGTCATTATCAGTATTCGTGTTCCCTATAGCGACTCCTGCAATAGAAAAGCGGAATAGTCTGGAACCATAGGTGGTTGTCTTACAGAAGTCTAATTATATGTTCAAAACATTCGCCGTTGTAGTACACTCACAGTTGAAGATAAAAAGTCTTCATTGCTGCAATATGATGGAAATTTCGGATCCTTAGAATACGACAGTTTGCTGAAATAGACAATATATCTCACTGCGAGAACATTGTTCTAATCCACGAATTTCAAATATTGGTGATTGTATTTTGCGAGAGCTTTCGATTTCAAAATACAATTTAAAGTCAAATCACAATCCAAAATAACTGTCAGTGACAATTTGTTTACGCACATCTACTATAATACACTATTTACACGGTTCAAGATTAATTTTAAATCAAAAGTTGGATTTAATTCTCCATTCGAATCAAACTCCATTAAGAGAAGACGAATAAAGGACCGCTCTCTGGCAGGTTTGATTTTCGACTCTAGTTGCCACTCGCAAAAGCGAAACTTTTGCTCATTTCGCGTTCAAGATGTAATAATGGGGTTAGACTTCAAGAGGCACTGGGTATTTCTACGTGTGTACTACGCAAAGAAAAGTAGGACAGTTCCATCTCCTGTTCTACTGGACCGATTGACGAAATTCAAAGCGTGTTTTTCATGTCTCGAGAGCGCGACTTAGGATATATGTTAGATTCATATATGGCATTGTTCTAATATAGGTATTTTGACACAAAATCGGATTTTTCTGAAATGACATGCCAATTTTCTTTCCATATTTCAATTCTTCGACTCAAATTAAGCCAAAATATTAAATTTTGTAAAATTTGTTGTGAAATTTTCGGAGAAGTTCAAAAATTTATCTTCGCTCATTTTTTACAGTTTGCGCCAAGAATAACTCACTTGGCAAACTTCTTAATTTAGAGCAGCCTATTTTCATTTCTTTTTTTTAAACTGCACACGAGCGGAAAAAAAGTCATCTTTCATACTTTTAAATAATTTTAACAAAGTTCGTAAACTACATTTCGAGTTACTATCACTTATAACAAATATGCCAAATTTCAAAACGCGCCAATGTGTAAATTCACGTATATCTTAGGAAATTTTGAATAAAAAACTAACTTTTTAAGGTATGCTTAGATATACATCTACTTTAAAATTTGATAGATTAAACTTTAATTTCCTTTTCGAAAAATTTATAAAAATTATTTTAAAATACAAATTTTAAAAATAAATCATAAAAAATGGGCAAATTTTATATGAAATGAATCTAAACTTCGAAATATGATAGCAAGAATCAAATAAGTTTAATAAAAAATACATATAAATAAATATATGCCAAATTCAATTAACATGAGTGAGCTAAAATTTTGAGGGCTAATTTTTTAAAAATTACTGGGGCGATTTTTACAAAATGCAGCACTTACAAAACTCAGCACTTTCTTCGTAAATTTCGCACCAAAGTTTACAAAATTTAATATTTAGGTTTAATTTGAGTCGTAGAAATGAAATATAGGAAAAAAATTGTATATTATTTCTTAAAAAGTCCGGTTTTGTATCAAATTACCTATGTTAGAACAATGCTATATATATACCTAATATATATCCTAAGCTGCACTTTCGAGGCATGAAAAATGCAAATTAAAATTCATCAATCGGTCCAGTAGAACGGGAGATATAGAACTGTCCATGTTTTTCGCAATATACATGCGTTTCTCATTCTTACACTACAGTGTCTTAATTTAAAAGCGTTTCTTAATTTCTAAAAATCGCATTATGTCTCTGAATTGAATTACATTTATTGGTCTGTAATAATTTTCATATACCGCTAAAAAGCATCCCAGTGAGAAAGTAATCAGAATACAGACAGAAAGTGTCACGTATTTTTACGTGCCTAACTACTATGCATAAATTAGGATCTTTAATCATGTTTTCAAGTTTTCCACACCTCCTTTACGCGCATTAAAATGGATGCTAGTAACATACACTCACGTTTGTGAAAATTGCAACACCAAGAAGGAATCGTCATAATTGAATGCAATTTAATACACAGTTGAGTGGTAGTGGTACAAATAAATGATTAAATGTTCAAAGCAAACAAACAAGAACAAGAGATCAGAATTAGTATTTTGTGTGGCCACCACGCGCCGCAATAAGTGCTGCTACACGACGTGGCATGGAGTCAAACAAAGTTTGAATGTCTGACTGAGGAAGAGCATTCCATATCGTTTGTACGCGTACCCAAAGTTCGTCTGCAGACGCAACAGGACGAGGATCACGAGCAAGACGCCGACCAATGACATCCCACACATGTTCAATTGGCGACATATCCGGGGAACACGCAGGCCAAGGAAGAAGCTGTACCTGCTGCGCTGCAAAGAAGGATTTAACAATCCGAGCAGTATGAGGGCGGGCATTGTCCTGTTGAAATACAGCGCCTGGCAAGCTTTGAAGGAAGGGAACAGCTTCGGGCTGTAGAACTTCACGGATATACCGGTTGCTGTTCAGATTGCCCACAATTCGTAGCAATTGAGATCGTCTATGATATGCTATGGCGCCCCAGACCATAACTCCGGGTGTTCGTCCACTGTGGCGTTCGATAATGCACTCCGGAAGGTGGCGTTCACCGGCATAGCGTCTGACACGAATGCGGCCATCATGGTACCACAAATTAAAGCGGGATTCGTCAGAAAACACGACATGCTGCCAATCAGCACGCCAGTCTCTATGCTGATTGGCCCATTGTAGCCGCAGGCGGCGATGGTCGTGCGTTAGGGGGATCCTGTATAAAGGAGTCCGTGCGCGCAGTCCACACTGCAGCAGACGTCTACGAATTGATGAAGCACACAATGAAACACCTGTAGCTATTGACCACAGTGCTGCCAATTGTCTAGAGGAAGCTGTACGGTCCGTCCGCGCCATGCGGACCAGGTGTCTATCATCGCGAGCTGACGTCACATTTCGGGGTCCACTCCCGGATTTCCGAGTTGTCCGACACTCGTCCGTCCACTGCTTCCAAACGCGCATCACTGTGCTGCTGTTACGCTGCACACGAGAGGCTACTGCACGATACGACAATCCAGCTTCACGAAGGCCGATGATTCTCCCTCGTTCAAACTCTGTAAGTTGTTCATATCTCGCTCTCTTTCGTCGACGAGGCATAAGTACAGATTGAGTTAACGTTTACCACTAGCAGATAACCACCGATAAACATACACGCCCCGCTACAGCCGTCTATTTATTCGGATCCATCAGCCGTTCAGAGGGCGCTGCTCAGCATACGCATGCGCTACGGATTTGCAATTCATATCATGCGCTACTTTGCATTTCCTGAAAATTTCAGCTCACTCGCGTAAGTCCTTCATGGTGTTGCAATTTTCACAAACGTGAGTGTATAATCATCTCCTCTTACCTATCGATAAAAATATTTGAAATTTTTTATCACAATAAAAAGCATCTGAAAGAGAGAAGAAAGCATTTCAGTTCTAATGCTTGCTTTTGTTCAAGCAACAAAATCTGAGTAACTGGGATCAACAATTGATGTCGTTCTTTAAACTTTACCTTCCAGGAAGGTTAAACTGCAAAAAAAGGATTTCCACTTTTGGTAAATTCGGAAATCTTGGATTCTAAGTACCTCTACATCCCCAGCGAGAATTACGAAACAGAAATAGGAATATAAGCTCCTTATCGATTTGGCATTTGACAGAATGTTTCAATATTTGAATGTATTTTGAGACTATTTGCTCTGCCACACAAAGAACGTAAAATACTGCTACCAGATGAAATTGGATTGTAAACATTTCCCTTGCCCCTATTCTACTTTACTAGACAGGGAAGATTCCTTAAATTTGTGAAGTTGCACAAGGAAAATACCTTGACAAAAATGACTATGGAAATCTTCGGGTAGGGAAAAAGACTTCTTTCATATTTTAGTATTCCTACATTTATGTTTGCATTTTTGTATCAAATATTGTTTTGTTGAATACGGTTTTGTCAAATATTGTTTTGCTGAAAAATGCATGTAATGAAAAATTACTTTATATCTAACGGATTTGTGCATGTTTTATATGTTAGAGTAATTAATTAAAGAATATAGGTTTTACTAATTGTAAACGTGAAATGTTTTAATAGATTATTTCAAAGAGATAAATTTAAAAACATTTACTGGCAACACTAATCTTTTATAATAAGTGTATTAAATCTATAGATCTCTGGCAAAAATATATGAAGAATAATATATTTGGTTATGCAGAACTCGTTAAGGTAATCTTAAGGACTATGAAATTTTTTAAGAGGCTATATTTGTTCCGTTAACGATGATTACTTATTCGTATAGGACAATTCTGTGATGATTAATTCGTTTATAAGGTCATTAGACTGGGCATCCGAGCGATTTAATTCATAAAGATTCATCATCCAACATCATCAGTGAGCATACTTCAGTTCACGATTCCTCCCTGCTTTCTGCATGCCTTCGTGGTGTAACGGTAACACACTCGGCACATATACCAGAGGTTGGTTTCACGTACCGGGTATTGCTCATTTTTCATTTGTGCTGCTTCAAAATAACAGAATAAATTTACAGTGGCGCCCGAACTAAAAGGTGGGGATGATGAATCTTCACCACGAGGATTGCTTTCTGTTCCTTTATTTAATGACCAAGATAATTTACTATACATTTATTTACAATTTATTTACAAGCCGTATGCGACCTGGCATGTTTACAAGCGTTATGCCCCCCTAGCATGTAAATTGATACATCATACTAGTTTTCTGCCACCTGGCATATACGATGTAATTATATCAATTTTCGGTAATACGCCCGAAATATTGGTGTGTCCGCTCCGTTTACATTCTATAACACAACTAACTCTTTATGCGGTGCGCCCTCTGGGTGCAAATCACTGCAATCACCGAGGAGGCCAAAACAACCAGGATTTAGCGATTGGG
This sequence comes from Stegodyphus mimosarum, assembly GCA_000611955.2. Lineage (NCBI taxonomy): Eukaryota > Metazoa > Arthropoda > Arachnida > Araneae > Eresidae > Stegodyphus > Stegodyphus mimosarum. The sequence goes on along the minus strand of KK117454.1, from coordinate 354,309 downwards.
TGCCCTAATACTCAGTTGATCTTTAAAAGGGAGAGTATATAATGTATTTTCTCTCTCCTTTGTGCATGCCTTCATGATGCAATGGTAGCACACTCGGCGCGTATTCGAGGCGTCCCGGTGAAGGCATTTCACATTTTCCACTTTTTCTGCTCCCAAAAAATTCAAATGTCTACACAGTTTAACTAATAATTTATTTTAGTATCCGTCTTTACTGTAATTTCTTCATTTCCGCAACTTTTCTTTCTAGAAAATTATGTTGTTTTTCTGTGGCAAGTGTTAATGTATAAAAGGTTTTATCAGAACCGTAGGAACAAGGGAGAGAGAGAACGGGACCTGCCCGATCTAATTACTGCTGGGGAACTTCTGAAGGTAAAGCTGGTGTGTATTGAATAGCTGTCTAATGGTAAGCTTCAGCTGAACCTTTTTAACTCATTAATATCCACTAGAACATCTAGTGATTCTTCTCATATTAAATTCAATTGTGAATTCCATGAGATTTGAATTTTATTCTGCATTTAATGACCAAACAAGTAGACTGTTGCCTTGTAATATATTAAGACCTCAAGTAGAAGCTTATTAAAGCTAATTTTATTTTATATTGTGTTTCTGGCTGAATGAACTTTGCATTTCACTCTCTTCACAAAAACGCGTGATGCGCGACCAACTGATAAATGTTAGAGAGATTTATAGCTGTAAGTTAATTTTTCTGTGCACAAGTATTTCAAGCTTATTAGTGTCATAATCTATACTATTAAAATTTGGGCACGTCTGTCTGTTTCCCTCTTGTATTGTAACATCCAATCCCTCCGGAAACTCAGGGAATTGAAAGCGTTACCCCGATTCGAGAAAGTTACTCCCGGATTCTAAGATTTCGTGGGAAGACATTTCGACCATTCTCATCGTTGTCCGGCTTTAAGAAACCAAGATTAGTTGTAAATTCTGAAAACGCTAATTTTCATTGTCATTTTTCCAGGTGACAACAGTTTTTCCCACTGGAGATGAAAATGATTTATCTCGAAAAGTGTTGCCACTGCTAGCTTTCAAATTGTTTCTTACTAAACATTCCTATGTTTTACGAAATATGAAATAAAAATAGCATTGCCAAACATTAAATATATTATTATACAAGGTCATATCCTGACGATGAAGGAAGCACGCGATTTCACTTGACGTCATTGTATGTAGAAAATGTTTAGTTTATGTCCTGATTTTTTAGTACCTAGCTGCTGTTAGTAGCCTTTTTGTTTCAGGTTAGGATACCTGTCACGATATGTTATTTGCCACGTTATTTCTTTAACTGATGTTAAAAAAAGTTGTTATATTAGCTCAAATTTAAATCATGACGTCATACGTTTACGTATTAAACTGAAGTGTCAAAAGGTTTTGTTTCCTGGTTTGGCAACAAATAATCCTTTGCGAATTAGGTTTTTTCTTTGAAAGAATTATCTCATTTCATTCATATTGAGATGTTTTTACGCATTTCCTTTTCAGGTGCACATAGAACATATAAATTTTGCATTGGCCACAGCTAACAACTTTTTGTATAGTACATTAAATTAATAGTTCATTTTATTTTCAGTTGTTCATGCACTTTAATAATTTTATGTGCAAGTATTTATTCTATACTATTCTCTCTGTCTGTTTGTTGTAACATCATCTTCTCCAGAACTTCGGACGACTGAGTTCCGAAAGAGGTAACTGAAGATTCCAAGACTTCGTTGGAAAACGTTCCGACCGTTCTGATCTAATTGTCATCCGTCTTTTCTAAACAGAGGTAGAGTAAAATACTTTATGGAATCAGGCGGCCCGTTTATTCCTCCGTCATTTTTATCTGTTTTTGGCAATGATATAATTCACGGAATTTTCTTTAAAGTGCTGAATTTAGTTAAGCCAACATAAAGCTGAAATAACTTGAAATTTTTGCAAGGCTAGAATAAATTGAAGCAAGTCAAGCCAAGATGAAGCTGAAGTACTCTAAGAATATAGAATTTATATCATTCATTTCAGGTGTATATAGATTTCGGTACTACTTAGTAGACGGTTGCACGTATTTTTGGCGATTTACGTTGGCATAATTGTTGGCGCGGTTTTCACAATCGTCAGCCATCTTGAAAACCGCTGTTTTTATGTATTTTACGCATAGTGAAGTATTTGCAACTTTAAAAAAATAAATATCGTTCGAAATAATCGAATAATTTTTTGTTGAAAACGTGTTCTTTAAGATGGCAGGCAAATGTAAATAAATACATTTACTACGAGTATAAAATACTAAAGTAAGGTTAAATTATTACTTTCATATAGTATAGAAATAGAATAAAAACACCAGAAAACATTGCGCCAACGTTTAATTTTATTAAAATATTACTTAAATTGAATACAGAATTAAAAGCCTCATACCAACGTTTAAAAGAATTAAAAGGTTACTTAAATTCAAATACTTTAAGTTTCATATGATATAATTATTCAGTTTAAAAGATATGTGGCAATAAATATCTCAGCAATGTTTTATAGTATCGCTCGTTATTTTATTTTTTGCCATTTTTTTAATACGATGGAATACACGATTTAGCAATTACCTAATGACAAAGAGCAATTATCTAATTCACAAATATTCTGTAACCAATCAGAAAGCCGATTATATCGCCTATAGAATTAAAATTATTTAAATAATCATACATAATAAAATTATTTTTTAAGAATAATGCAAAGTTAAATTGTATTTTAATATTTAACAGCTATAAATAATGTTTAAATGATTAGATTAAATTTACAGATATTAAAAACAATTACTTTTAAAGTAAGGTAATGTCATTAATTACATCATCCACAACATAAAATATTATAAACAATAAAATTTTTATTTCAAATAAAAATGCAATATTAAATTGATTTTTAATATTTTGGATTTAAATTTATAATGGAGTTTATGCATAATAAAAAGCATTATTTTTTAAATAAAATGACAACAAAGTATTGCTTACCATAAATAACTCATCCAGCAATGGGTTTACCATAAGTCCTATCGCTCGCCAAAAACAAATCGCCAAAATCCGTGCAACCGTCTACCAAAGTTGCTCCTTGATTTCTTTCGTATTGAAATGTTTTTATACATTTTCTTTTCAGGTGCACATAGAACTTATGAATTTTGTCTTGTCCGCAGCCCGCTGATCTGGTGGGCTTGTCTGCTGTTATGATGTTTATGTTGTTTATGTTATGTTGTTTAACATACATCAAACTCGCATACATTACACACTGATTTCTTTACTTACACATCCCACATTACAAATTTAAGAAGCGAAAATTCATTATAGAGGTTTCTATATAGTAGAGAAAAGCAGTTATTTTTATTTCTGAATAAATTTTATTTAGATTAGATAAATATTAACCCGTAGATTTAGTAGTAGATTAGATAAATATTAGACGGGAGCACTGCAGTAGCTAGTTAATATATATTGTACTTAATCCCTGATGTAATTTAGTATTTTACTGTAAACATCGTTGAATGATAAAGATGGATTCATAGAAACAAGAACTTTGTTCGGCAGTAATAAATAACTTCAAATGACACGTTTTAAATCAGCGATTGTCCCTTAAGACACCTGTACTGAACAATAGCTTCGGAGTTTTCCATTTTCTCTATTTTTGAAGAGATTATTTACAATACATACACTAAATATTTGACTTTCTCGTCCAATATTTAGTCCGTCATAGACTCGAAGCCGAAGCAAAACAAAGTGTAAATTATTCGGTAAGCGCAATAAAACCTTTTTCGTAGTTCAACTGTAACCGCGCGTAGGAACTTGCTAAACCTTTTGTCGAAAGATCGATTTAATCTCTTTCCTCTCAAGCTGGAGGAATGACGAAGCGTCTGGAATGTATTGGAAGCTGAATTCGATATGTTGTGAATACGCTTAAGGTGAAGAGGGGAGGTTTTTCTACTAAAAACACTTATTTAAAGTATTACCTGGCATATTTATGCAAACATGAGGACAGAAATCAAAATTATACACTGTTACCTGTGATAAAGAATATTTCCAATCTCATTTTCATACATTTCTTTCATACAAATATTTCATCATTAGTATATACTGTATGACAAGATGCTTTTGTAGTTTTCACTGGAATACAAAACATGTTATCATTTATCAATTAGTCAATTTCTTAAATTGCGATGTGCGAAAATATGGTGGCTATACATTTATTTATAATGAAATATTTTTTTCTTATATTAGCTTTTACACTCAAGCTATATATAGCGGAGATTCGGTGTAGAAGATTTAATTCTAATTATAAATGTAATTGGAGTTGTCAATGCGGTATAAAACTCAAGGTTAGGTTAGTTATTTGAATAAAGCATACGGAGGCTGCCTGTCTAGGCGGACGGAAGCGTTCGTGGAGGACGTTCTAAGGTACACTGGCTTGCTTTTACGTTAGATACGGGAACATCACGAGAAACGATCAGCTAGTTTGACTGGAATCTATCAATAAAGAAAAAGGAAAAGCTTTTTTAAAATTTTAGAAGTTTCGGTACTATATTGCCTTTAATAAGTATTGATTTAGAAAAATATATTTTCTAAACAACTGCATGTGTTATTTATATTTGTTTAATTTCATAATTCTGTTTACATTTTTTTTATTTTAATTTAATTACGTATATCTATTGTTTGTCAATAATTATATTTTCTTTGCTGTATATAGCTCATTACTTGTTATGCACAGGATCACATACCGACCAACAAACCAAAACTTCCTGCGCGGAACCCATCTCTGAACACGGCTAGTTTGACTCGGGATCGAATCTCAGCGATCAGGTGGCTGTATAGCATCTTTTATGATTTTTCTTATTCGGAAATTGCAATAACTATCATTAACTATTAGCCAGTTTTCCTTAAACGTCCTCTGGGATGATTTTTCTCCCTTTAAGCAAAAAGCCTCTGACTGTTTTGCCAGAATTCAAACATATAATTGAAAATAAGTTTGTGTTGTATTACAGAGGTTATATTATTCGAATATATATGAATAAATCTAACATTGTTATTAAAGGTAAATGATAAAATAATTGAAACCAGAAAATCTGATGTTTCTGGTCTAAAGGTGACGGTAACACGTAAATTTAAAAACTAAAATTCCCAATGAAATCTTATATTTGGTAAAAATCCGAATACATGCATATAACATACGTATTGGTTATGCGTCTTTTCTAATAATTACAGTTTTAAACTCTATATTCAGAACAGATCACATAGAAAATTATTTTCACTCTAAGCTTAGAAAAATCATATCTATAAAATTTCGGCTATCAGTTTGACGTTTCAACTCTTAAAGGGCCGCCCAACCGGTATAGTGGTTAGCGTCGCTGACTGCAGTGCCGAAGGGTTCGGGTTGGAAACTCGGAGAAGGCATGGATGTTTGTAAATGTATAGTGTCGGTGCGACATGGCGGCACTTTAAATATGCGGCGAGCCGAAAGTCCTCTCGTGTGGATTGGTGGGAGTGGTGAGGGGTGGGAGACGCCTGGATTCCCCCCCAGAGGGTGCTCTCCCTCAAAATTGGGGGGGGGGAAATAGAAGTCCAACCTCTCTTCGGAGTAGGCTCTGGCAATCATTCTTCCATGTGATATGGACACAACAACAACTCTTAAAGGTCTAGAATAGAAGAGAAACACGCCAATGTGACAATCAAATTCGCTAAAACAACTTTGTATTTGGCGTACATTTACTAAAAACAATCGATGAGGGCAGTTACGGGTCCCTCCTCATCACGTGAATAAATATCTAGAAAGCAAAAGATCTTAATAAGTTATTTAGTTATTTTTATTTAGATCTTTCCTAAATATCTAAATAAAAATATGAAATAAAAAGATAGATGAAAGATGAAATACAAAAATAGACTGTAAATCGACAAACATCAGAAACAGTTTTTGAATGAGCCTTAAATAGAGAATACAACAAATGTATAAAATTATAAAATGTTACATTTAGAAGTATTTCTCCGAGCAATTTATTATGCAGCTAAAAGAAAAAAATGGCAAACAATTAAACATCTGATTGCTTTTACCATTTTTTCTGCAAGTAATTGATTTAAATCAAGTTCATAATCCATGAATATCAGTTTTCATGTCCCATAAGTATTACATTTATTTTTTTTTCAGAATTATTATACGAAATATTTTTAAATTCATAATTAAATGCTGTTTTTCTTTTCAAATGCTTTTTATGCAAATAATTTGAACTGTTCTTTTATAGCAGTATTTTAACGTAATGTCGCATCTTTTGTATTCGGACATATTTATTTTTAGATGTGCAGTTTTGAACATAAAATGTAGAAATTCAACCATGCATTAATATTTAATTACTTTCATCTCTTTTAATATTTCTTTCTATGAACCTTAAAATATCATTATTCGAGAGAAGTTTCAGGTTTCCTATTAGCTTTTACTTTCAGTTTTATAGATTTATGTTTTCAAGTCACATTTTTACCTTCGGGGAGATTTCCTTTTTAATACACTGATAATTATTTTACAATTATTTTTTATGAAAGAAATAATAACAATGTTAAACAAAATGAAACATAAACTGCTTCAACTGAATGTTTGTTTTCGTTATTTTCTTTCATTTTTTGGCAGCGTTACTTTGATGATACGTACGAGTATTTATAATAGAATTTCACTGTTTGGATGTTCTAATGTTCACGCTTGATGAACTCACAGTGTCACGACATAGCGGGAGGAGAGGTACCTTTTAGCGACAAATTGGTACATTTCAAAGCACTGTTGTTTGCGTCATCAAATTATCGAATTTTTTGCCCGATATTTTTTAGGCTTACACAAGATGCTACAATAAAAACTATTCATTTCGCTTAATTTAAGATAGAATGTAACAAATTGGCAACACTTGCAAGAGAGAAAATGTAGTTTATTCTCTCTGCTGGAAACTTATAAGGTTTTTCTCTCGCCTTCTTTGCATGCCTTCGTGGTGTAGTGGTCAGCACACTGAGCCGGTATTTCAGAGGTCCGTGGTTCGATCCCCGGCGAAGGCATTGCATATTTTTCATCGCTCTTCCAAAAAAATACCTAATGTCTCTACAGTGGCGCCCGAACTAAAAGGGTTGTGGATGATGACTCTCCATACCCAGGATTTGGCGACTAGGTCCTCTAAAACCCTAGTCGCAATTTAAAAAGGGGAGTATATAAGGTATATCTCCCACATTTTTAGCGTGCCTTCGTGGTGTAATGGTCAGCACACTGAGCCGGTATTTCAGAGGTCCGCGGTTCGATCCCGGCGAAGGCAATGCATATTTTTCATCGTTCCTGCTTCCAAAAAAACCTAATGTCTCTACAACCTATGTTATATTTTTACTACGTAGCCGTTATTACCCGTTTTATTTGGACAAACTTTTTCAAACATTTAACATCTGCAGCAATACTTAGTCTTTTTCTCCATTTGCGTTGGAAATAAAAACTAAGACATAGATAATGAAAATGATTATCATATCTATCTTCATTTTTTGTAAACTTGCTGAATTTTTAAAATACTCTTCTCCAAATGCAAAATTTCTAGAGAGTTTCAATACCATCTTTTTCGATCTGTGCGATATGCGATTGAAGAGAGATCAGTAACATTTTGGTTCCATTTTCAGGGTTGTACAAGTATGCAAATTATAATTCCCTGAAAAGGAATAAGGATACTTAGCCAGAGCAACAATGTAGGATACGTCTACATGTACCACATGTTGGTAAACTGGGAATACACCAAGCAGATATCCGTACTTAGATACAGGTGTATCAGTACAGTGGCGACGAACTTTCAGGAGAAGTAGAGTACACCTAGACGATAGAAAATCACATAGAAATGCACATTGGAAACGCTTTCCTGGCGCGGTAGTGACGACATAAAAATTAAGAAAGAAAACACAGGAACGGGGTGCGAAAACATGTTTATTATTGGGGGTACAGCAAAAACAAAGAAAAAAGAACTTAAAGAGACAACGATATTTATCATAGAAGGTATTCGAAATTGCGACTCGGACCGTGATGCAAGAACCGTACGTCATGCATCTTCCATGCGATTTTCCATTCATAAAGCAACTCATGAACTTTCATGCAGGAGAAATGAGGCCTGCATCACGGCAGGGGTCGTAATTGCGAACACCTTCTTTAATGACGACCGTTGTTTGTTTTTGTTCTTATTTCTAGATTTCTGCTGTACTAACCTCACGGGGCATGCTAGCGCCATGCTCGGGCATATTTAGTGCAGTGAGGCGATACCGGTTTTGCCCATGGCGATGTTTTGGTGTCCCCTGCACTTCTTTCTGTCTGTCTGTGCTAAACATAATAAAACATTCTTTGCCTCATTGTTTCTGTCCTTCCTTTTTTGCGTGCTCCAGGAAAATGCGATAGTGACGCATGCATTGCTATGTGATTTCCCATCATCTAGATGTACTCTATGTCTCCTGAAAGTTTGTCACCGCTCTACTCACACATCCCTTATACATTAGTTATTACGCATCTATATGCATACATGCATTTGATCAGTATGTAAAGAAGAATACCTTTTTGCTAGTTTGTGTGTGCACAATTAAGAAAAATCAACAGTTTTATTCCGATCTTGATGATATTTTGCACACCTAAGCTCCAAACAAGAGGAAAGTCACTGTCTATATTAAGTTTCAAAAATCTACTCGACAAGACTCCCACTCAGAGCGTTGTTTTAAAACGCCAAACAATACCAATTTTACCTACACGTCGCCAGTTTTGCTTCCGTGTTACCAATGAATATCTGCTAAACATAGAATTTATATTTGTTTACCAAAAATGTTGGTATTTCTACACAATTTCAATTATGAAATGACACTCTGTATCCTATATTCACGTCGCCATTGTTGCAATCCCGCTTTCAGTTCTCAGTAGTATTAGATGGCACAGGGTTAGTTATCTTCTTAGAAGAGTGTAGAACTTTTTAGAAGAATTCAAAACATTTAAAACAGAATTTAAGTTAGGTCTCCATCAATTTTTGTTTCTTCAAATCCTCATTGATGAACATTTTCTGAATTCTGATGTCATGATGATCTGTTCCGAACACATTCTCTCGTTCTTTCTTCTTAATGAACAACCGTTTCCAGTTTCCATTTCGTTGTTTTTGTCCCTGTTATACTTTAAAATGTCTGCTTTAAAACTTTCTGCGATTTTCCACTGAGGTATGCAATTTTCTTCTCAAATGGCTGTTCCAAAGCCATTTAAATAGCACGGGATTGTTTGAATCGTCGTTCTACATTTGACTGCAGCTTACGCATAGTCGTCAGCTATGATTCCGATATATCAGCTAAGTCATCTTTGGTTTTATGCAAAATTTTAGTGCTTTTAAGTGCTGGTTTGCAGCCATTTTGTTTTCTTTTTCTTTTATTTTTTCCTTAGGTAAGTATGTTGTACGTTTATGCCATCATCAAATGGAAATTTTAAAGGGGATTTTTCAGAAATCACGATAGGCAGAATTAATTTATGCAAGTTGATAAAGTTAAGCCAAATATAAATTCATACACATCGAAATACCTCCGAAGAAAAAAAAGCGTTTTCGAATTTCAAATTTTTGCCGTATGATCAAGTCACTCAACGATCTAAAAGCCAAATTGTTTTCAGATGTAAGGAAAACTTACAACACGCATCGATGGCTGTCAAAAATTATTTTCGTTTCAAATATCGACAGCATCAAATATGTAAACAAGCTTTCCGAGGAAACGTTATAAGGTATTTCTCCGGCCTTCTTCGCATTCCTTCGTGGTTTAATGGTCAGCACGCTCGGCGCGTATTCGAGAGGTCCGTGGTTCGAGTCTCGGCGAGGGCATTGCTCATTTTTCACAAATCCTGCTTTCAAAAAATTTCTAATATCTCTACAAGTGGCACCCGAGCTAAAGAGATAGTGCATGATGATTCTCCACCACCAGCATTTGGAGATTGGTTCCCCCTAATCCCCAGTCGCCCTTTAAAAAGGGAAGTATATGCCACGAAGGCATGCAAATAAGGCGGGGTTTTTTCTCCCGCCTTCTTGGCATGCCTTCGTGCTGCAATGGTCAGCAGCTCAGTGCGTATTCGAGAGATCCGTGATTCGAGTCCCCGAGGACGTTGCTCATTTTTCATCTCTCCTCCTTCGAAATAACCTAATGTCTCTATAATGTTTCCCGGCAAATTTGTCAGTTTTCCGTCGATTATTTCTGTAATGAATACAGAGTAAGTTTTGCATTATCCGACAGAATCTTTAAATGTTCTTGAGTCCCCAAGAATACCGACAAGCAAGATCACTTTAAACGTAGCATCGATCATCCGCTGCTGTTTCTTTTGGAACAAGACTTACCGTCAAGATTCTTTTGGCGAACGTAATAGACGCCACTTTCATCACGGGGAATGCCGCAGGTGAAGACGTATTCATTCTTCGCATTCCTTTGATATCCAGCGATTCAAATATGCCCTTCGATTTCAAGCGACTACTATTTTCTATGCTGCTGGCTTTCGCTATAAAATTTGATTTCGAACAAAGCACAGATATTGTTACTGTGTGGCAGGCATTTACTTGGAAACGGCATGTTTTCCTCGTAGCCAGTTATATGTTGCTTGCTAGATAGTTTGTTTGTTTGCAGTCCGGATGGACAAATAAAAACCATTGTTACATTTAAGCTTTGCGAAAAACGGCCAGCAGTTATTACAATGGAGGGATTGCTGAATGCTCTGTTGCGTTTTGTACTGAACTTTCTATTACTAATGTTGTGTTTTCATGGCATATATGAGATTATCTCATTTGGCACTAATAGTTTATAAACTTTAGATCGCATTCTACAATATATATGAAACAACTATTAAGAAGCAGGTATTTCAAAGAGGCCCACCAGCGGCCGAGCGGTAAAAGCCGCTGGACACTGGTATGTCGATCTGGGCATCGAGTCCCGGCGAACGGGCTGGCTGTTCGTGGCTTTCCCCGTGTGGATATGCGAAATACAGACATGCGACGTACCTACGTACGTATAGACGCCACGATAAATATCTTCTGAATCTGCTTTCAACCAGTTTATAATTTGTTTGGGGAAACCAAGTCCATTATTCTGTCTGTACATACATATGTGACGCAAAAACATCGTTAAATTGCATTCGGTAGCAGTGAAAATAGATGGTACACCCGAAATGTTTCGCGATTACAAAGCTCCCTTCGTACAAGGAACAAAATGTACCAAAGGGTTATTTTTACAAAAATTTCTATTGCGAGAGAAATAACTGTTTTTTGCCCAGAAACAGCGAAGTTTCATCTACAATACGCAGAAATGTTAACGAAAGAAACACTATTTAAAAGAGGAAAAAAACATCGTCTAATTTTGCGAAAACGCAACATCAGTCGGAAATGGATTTTTTGTACTAATGAAGAGCCAACTCTGCAGTTACCAGATGTCGAAGAAAGACCATCGAAGAAATCAATCAAAATGTTATTCAATTAATCTTAATGTCTTATGCAAATAATATAACTTCATTTCATGAAAACATTAAAATGTTGGTTGCTCAGAAACAATAACTGATCGAAAATGAAATCACTGCAAATCTTTTGAATATCTGAAGTCCCTGTAACCCTATATGCTAAATTATTTTGGATTTTCACAGAATTAGCACTGGTGAAAATTACAAATTGATCTTTTAAATATTATTTTCAACTTAAAGACATACAAAGAGCTAATCATGGAAACTAACATAGTGCAAAAGAAAAACGTGTGTACTTAAGCTGATTTTCAAAACGTTATATTTAGCAAATTCTGGCAGCAGCGATCTATTTCACTCAATAGAAAGAACAAGTAAGCGACCGAGAGACGATGAATATATTAATTTATTTTTTTGACTTTATAAAATATTATGTCCTTGTATGCAAACGTTTTACTTTTCCATGAATGGAAGATAATAGTGGTAAGTGCTTTACATGTAGCAATGATTATAGCTTATTTTTTCTTGGAGAGGGGCACATAAAATTAGCGGTCCTGTCTTACGGAGTATTTTACTACATGGTATGAAAAATATTCAAAGAATGGCTTTGAAATAATTACAAAAATACAAGTGCCTCCAGATATATAGAAAAAAAGTATTTATTTAAAGACAATTACGCGGCTATTCTTCCACACTGTTAGCTTATCATAAGCAACAATGTTACATCTTTTTCAGCTTCTACCACGTATGACTGAAAGGCAAGACTTGTAGAAATCAATAAGAAAACGATACATATATATTCATTTACACGAAATATGTTCTAAGTAACCAAACATGACGTATCATTTAAACAATTTTTTCCATCTTTGAAATTATGAGCAACAAAGTTTCTATTAGGGAACTCAGTCTTAAAATCGCATAAATAAATAATTCTTAAAGTGTTTTTTTTCTCATTTTTATTTTAAATTGCGCATGAAAGATAAATTTTGCTTTCTATTAAGAAATGAAATCTTAAACTCATCGAGTCTTGCTAAAAGAGTAACAAACGCATGCTATTATTATTTACATGTTCCGCCATAAGGCACTAAACGAAGAGATGGATGTCTCCTTGGAGGACTTTCTAAGGGAAACTAGCTCGTATTAACACGCTAAACGTAGGAAAATCACGAAAACGCCTATGCAGCCAGCCTGTTCGCTGGGTTCGAACATCGAACAGAACTACCCTCGCTTAGAGACCGCTCGACCGCTGTGGGCCAACAAACGCCTGTTAACTCAAAAATTTTATTAAACTTAAGGATTTTTAATCAAGTGAAACTGCACAAAATGATCCTATTTACACTTATTTGTTAGCACGATTTATATTCGCCGCTTTTAATACTTTCGTATGAATTTAAAAAATTATATACTTTTTTATTAATTTATGAAAAATACAGCATATTTTTATATCGCCACACAAAGATAAAAGCATTTGAAATAAAAAATTTAATATTCAATGACTTCATGTATCATGTTTAATCTTTTTTTAACTTTTTTAGTAGCTTTTGTCTTTAAACATTTATTTTAGCATTCTGTGAAGCTGAATTTAGATAACATTTTCATTTTCCTCCCAGACATTCGCAAGTTAATATCGGGTAGAATTAATTTCATAGTAGTATTTATTTATGACAACAAAATGTTCTTTTCTGGTAGATACTGCTGTCTGTATAACTTGTGTTTCGAGCATCCTTTGAGGACTTCGTAAAGCATAAAAAATGAAGTTTTTGTTATACGTATTTAAATTTTAAAATGCTTTTTACCATTTACGGTATTTTTCTTTCACTTAAAGTCAGTGTTTATATAAAGCAGTATTTTGTGCTCTGGAAATTAACTCCAATTTTTAAGGAGATTTCAGAGGAAGCTGGAAAAATATTCAGAAATATTACCAGCTTAAAATATCGACGTCATCATTCAAATTATCTTATGTATGAATTTCCAAATTATCTTACGTATGAAATGATACCATTTAGCATCGAAGCATTGGAGAGTATGCAAAAGTTCAAATTTCTCTAGTTTCCATTTGTATTCATATTTAATGCATATTGGAAATAGTTTTTTTTCACACTGCTACCCATCATATGAAATATGTTTGCTCTATAGATCCCAAAGCCTACATTTAAATTGTTACAGAATTATTGCAGCATATTTGCTAAAGACTGAGAATTAATTCCATATTTTCCATACAATACCTTGTGTTCTAAAGTGTAATATATTTTCTTTCATGCATTTCATAATAAACGTTTGATTCATAGCAAAATTGTTATTATAATCTTTTTAACTTTATTATTTTTATATACTGTTAATAATAAAACAATCTTTTAATAATTAAAATGGTTTAGTGAGTGATGTAATTTTAAATTTTAGGAATTCAGTGATTGTTTTCAGTTTAGTTGAATTATTAAATTAAAATTAGTAATCGTAAAGCCTAGCTTAAGTAAGGCAAAGAAGATATCATTTTAAAGGTTAGGAATGAAATGATTATTTTCTGTTCAACTGAATGCCTAAGTAACTGGTATTTATCTCATAAATCTGGGATATTAATCTTTCAAATCTGAAATGAAAGAAGGTAAAGATATTAGAAATTAAATGATTATTTTCAGCTCAACGGAAAACTAAAAGAGAATTGGAAATTATTTCTAATCTCATCAATATGATTTGAAACGAAGTTGTGATTGTCCCTACCCGTATTTTTCTATACAGTATATGACACCGACCACCACAACTTACGCTCTTAATTTATTCTTACTGATCACATAGAAATAAATAAATATACACTAAATTATGAGTTGGTTCTAATATTTCCGAGACCCGTAACAAATCAGGCCAAGGGAATATTGGACTTGATCCAACCTCGGAACACAAGAAAGCACTCACAGCACGGTCTTCACAATAAATCACATGCAGATATTAATATGAATGACTAATGAAAATGGCTGACTCTTAGCCATCGGATTATTGATTAGGAAATAGAAAAAAATGTATGAAATCGACCAGATGTTGTTCGGGAAGTGAAGAAAAGTGATAACAATTTGTTCTCCTGTACGGTGCAATGTAACACAGGCCATAGGTAATCTCATCTGGTTCAAACGATAGCTATATTTCAGTGTGGTACTAATCATAAAAGTCAACGGGCTAAAAGACTAAAGTTAGCAGATGGGAAGAAAGAAACACAGCTAGAAAGACTTGTTGTCTTGTTGGTACATTGTTCTAAAGAACGATAATCCGTAAAGTGGTATAATGCTATATATTAAACTTTAGGATATAAATGATAAATGATTCCAATCGATAACTAAATAAGATTTAATGGAAATTGGTACATCAATATTTGCAATAATACATCAGGTTTATGTACCCATTCCATTCAAAATAGAAAGAAATTCAGAAAACAAATGAGAACTTTTAATTTCTTGTATGAAATAAAAGGAAAGTATCGTAATTGCGAAAAATTTCAGGTATCGCATTTCAACGAAAGTACCCATTTTGACCGCTATCCAATGCAATTTAAATATGTTCTTGCATGCTATCTTAACGTAAGGACAGAATAAAGGCCTCTTTTCCCCCCAAAAAATTATTAAACTGTTTTAAAATGGATTTTGAAGAGATTTTTTCGTGGCGTCTATGGGTACGTACGTACGTAAGTGCGTAGGTACATATGTATATATTTATTTCGCATAACTCAAAAACCAGTCGCCTCAGAATTTAGTAGCCTGCAATTTTGCATATAGCACTACAATAACATGTAGATGTGCACCTCCTATTTTGGTTGCAATCGCTCGCATCAAAAGTACATAAATATATGTATAATGTTATATATATATATATATATATATACTATTCTGTTACTATACTATTCTGAGCTCAGTTTCTTTATTCTTATATGCTTCTAAATTGTGCATTTTTTGCTTTACAAATGATTGAATTATGTTGTTTTTATCTTCCGAATAAGGTTTTTATGCCTTTAGTTAATCTATATGCTATAACTGCAGAGTTACCAACAATTTAAAAGCTGTTTAAGTGCAGTTAAGCCTAATTATTTCGGTCATAGCGGCCATATTTGTTTACGTTTGAAACTTAGCAGAATAGCGGATGTTTTGCCAATGTAGAGAAAAAAAAGCTTCGTAACAACAAAGATAATGCCTTCTTTTTGTTATTGCGAATTAAATATCTTAATCAATTCTGGAATTTATTTGAGGAAATAAGTGCTTAATATTTATTTACTTCGTAATTTTTAATGTAGGCATTTTGAGTTTTTATGTATTTTTGCTTTGTCGCGAAGTGAGGACTGAATTAACTAAATGAGAAATACTAAATCATCTGTGGAAAAACTCTTCCTTTTTTGTTGTTTAATTTTTTATACATTAGCATTCTTTTATAGATCAACATTTCTGTTATACATACATGTTGCAACGATTAGATAATTCTTCAGATGATAGACATAACTTTTGTGCATTCTGAATAATAAAATGAATGAGATGTAACGCTGTTAAGTGGGCGTAGCTCCAGAGTGTCGCTATGGTAAACAAATATAAAGACTTTTAAAGAGTGTATTTATTCTATTGTGGTTTATGCGCTATCGACGAAGTAGATTTAATTCAATCCAATAAATATAAGCCGCGGGAAAGCGCATGCGCGTATCATACCCCAAGTCTACAAAAAAAATGGAATATTCCTAACTTGTGAAACTGAAATTCTGTACTACATTCAGTATCTGAGTTTCTAGTAGTGAGTTACTTTCAGAACCGCTTTTCCGTTGCCTGTGTATTTCAGAAAAAGATTTGTCGGTATTTTATTGCATCTGGGGTGTGACATACCCCACGCGCCTGTCCACGTAAGTGTTTTTTGGACTGAATATTTATTTTAAAAATTTATTTCTAGAATGTAACAGTAAAAATTTCTACTCGCAAGCGATTTTAAAGTATTCAAAATTAAATTTTAAAAGATTTCTAAGCGCATTATGGCAAAAAGAATGAATCCCTATGAATTGGAAATGCAGCGGCTGTGAGACTGATTAGAGATATTTGAAAGTGAAGAAGATTACATTTCGGAAACTGAAGATGAAAATAGGAATATTTTCTACACTGTTTGGTTCCGAAAAAGATAAAGCATTAATTTATTTTGCTCCTAAAAAAGGAAAACTATTTTTATGCTTTTAACGTTACGTAACGATGATTAGATGACACTACTGGCGAAGAGAAAAGGCCAGAAATTATATATTTTTATAGCACGTCTAAGGAAGCAGTGGATATTGTGGATGAAATGGCAGCAAGTTATTCAAATGCCAGAATAACAAGGAAATGGCCAATGGTAATTTTTCTTTCTGCACTGAATATTGCTGCAATAAGTGCTCGAATTATGTTACTTTCAACTGCTAATCCACCAACCAGATACAGAAGCAGATGTCTGTTTCTGAGGGACTTAGCATTACAATTAATAAAAAAAACTAAACAAAGATCGGGGATTGATACTTTACTGAGAAACTTACGTACTGAATGCAAAAGAAGAGCAGAAGTTTCGAGAATTAAGTTAAAAGAATATACGAAATTCCAAGCAACTAAGTATAAAAGTTGTGATGATTCTGTGCTAAGAACACGTGAATTAATTTTCTTCAAAGGGTAAACAAATAAAATAAGTTGCATTGTGTATCAGGGATGCAATAAAACTTAGAGGTATAATTTTTATTTTATTATTATTTTCATTTATTTTAATTTTAACTGTCTATAACTTTATTTTGGAAATTTATTTTTTGTAACCCAAGTCTTATTCGCGTATTATAAAAGCAAAATAGCTTTAAAACCAAATAAAACTGTTCGAACCGTATTTTGGTACGTGGTATGTGATATTTTGGTATTGGTATGTGAACGTTGGCGTATATGATACCCCATGCGCCCACTCTAGTAACTTTTCTTGATGCGCCTTCCGCAGTGTTAAATGAAATGCAAAATGCGTATAATTTAATATTCCGTACTAGGAAGCCATGTGGTGTACACATCAAAATTTTTTTTCAGTAATCATTAGTTATACCATCAAGTTACGACAGATCCCAGCGCTTTTTATTCCAGCGCAGAAGTGACTGACAATAAATACATTCTTGCTTTGCACTGATTTCGAATAAAACAGTGCATTCTAAGAATCAGATACGATATCTCCATTTTTTAAGATCATATTATTCTATTCATAAATTCTGTGCAAAGAGGGAAACAACAGTTTAATGAGGTACAAGCTGTCACTCGGAACCGAAAACTCTAATCAAAACTGCTAACTCCAAATTTAAGAGATTTCAAAATTATTCAGCTTGAAACTGACGCCATAGACAGATGCAACGCAGTTTGCACAGAGGAAATTAAACAGCATTTATAACTTATTATAATCTAATTTATTTTTATGGTAATTTGAATATGACTTAAGAGTCAAGATAATAAAAATTAATGAAAATAACAAAATTAATAAAATAATTAATAAATTAATAACACTTTGAACTGAAATACTTCGAAGATTGCATATTCTTATTATGTAGTCTTTTTTAAAATCTGCTGATATTCATTAGCTAATTAGAAAGAATTAAACATGTTTTTTGTTTTCTAGCATTTTTTATTTAATTTATTCTTTACAAATAACACAGTGAAGTATCAAGCTAGAAAAAACGTTTTCTAAGCCATTATTAAATTAATGTTTAAGATAACTTTGCTATGGCAACACTTTTAAAAGTGTACTTTTCTACATCTTATAATTAACAGAAATAATTGTAGGACATAGTAATAATTCAAAAATGTTCTTAATCCATTTCTTTTATGATTTCTTTCATATTAGTCTTATAAAATACATAAAATCTGAAAGCTTTATAAAGTATTTCTCCCGCCATCTTCGCATGTCTTCGTGGTTTAATGGTCAGCACGCTCGGCGCGTATTTGGAGAGGTCCGTGGTTCGAGTTCCGCCGACGGCATTGCTCATTTCTTCATGTCTTCTGCTTTCAAAAAATACCACCTAATGTCTCTAGAAGTGGTGCTCGAGCTAAAAAGGTGGTGATGGTTCTCCACCACCACGATTTGGCGATTGGTTCCCCTAATTCCCAGTCGCCCTTTAGTAGGAAGAGTATATAAGGTATTTCTCCCGCCTTCTTCGCATGCCTTCGTAGTGTAGTGGTCAGCACGCTCGTCGCGTATTCGAGAGTTCCTTAGTTCGAGTACCGGCGTTGCTCATTTTTCATCTCACGTGCTTTCAAAAAAATGTCTCTTTTTTTTAAACAAAAAGAACATTTTTTTGAAAGCACGTGAGATGAAAAATGAGCGACTCTATTTTTTCCTGTACCCACACGAAAAAATACCCGTCTCTATCAGACTTTATATTATGTCCAAAGAGCCGTTATTTTCACTGGGGATTCAAAAGGGATTTGAAATGTTAATAGACATTCAGAGTCATTCAACTCAAAAACCGTTAGACGTTGTAACATCTCTACGTTGCTATGTTGCCAACATAACACCAATCAGAAATGAAAAAACAACTCACGCATGAAATATCCGTGGTTGCAGATGCAAGCGATGTTAATGTTAATGAAACACTCTGAAATCGTTGAGTTTGTTAATCGAAAATTCGTTAAAATTTTACAAAATACAATTCACAACATACATACAACTTCCATACATTCCATAAGAGTTGAATACATTACAAAATAACTTCCAAATTTCCAAATTTGGGCTTCCAGAGGCCCATTTTCGAGGGAAGGATTACGTTATTCAAAATTTGATGTTCCTAGATACCGTTGTTTTTTTACAATACGAAAAACATGCATATATTCATGCAGATTATTCCTTATTTAATTTCTTTAAACTTAATGCAGGGCTCTAATATTAAGTAGTAACAATTTAAAAAGTGATTCAGACTTTCATAGCGAACCAACACAAAATGCCAAACGAAATTAATAGCTCTTCTGGGCTAACGCCCTTTGGGTTAATAAAATATTTCACTATTTCGTAATCATTGCTAAGCAAATAGTTTTATAAGATGAACCACATGATTTATCTTAATACAGCTGAGCACTTCAATTAGTTTTAAAGTGCAAGTACTTTATTTTTTTAATTTAATACATCTCCACGAAAATCAATGAAAAATTGTTTACTTAAAGCGATGATTGCGTGAGTAAATTTTGACAAAAGTGCCTTCTGAATGTTTCCAGTATTTCTTTTCACAAAGGATTAGTATCACAAAAGAAAAAATAAGAAAATTCCTGTAAATTGGGCTTAAACTTTCATTTATTGATGATCTGGAATGCACAGTAATTTAAATAAAAAAGACTAATCAGTGAATGAAATCCATTAAAGAAAATTAAGTGAAAAGATGTATGAAACAAAATTCAGCATAAAATTTTCTTTTCATAATCTTGCATTGTCTTTTCATTTAGAATCATTAAAAGTTACAAAAAAATTAAGAAATACGGTCCACTAATCATTCTTTGAGTAATCATTTAATATTTACGATATTCCGTAATTAATTATTAGATTCTGTTACTTATTTTTTATTTTTAATTTATATTATCTTCAGTCGGGTTTCCTTAATTACATTTATTGAATTAAATTCGTTGAAGTAATTTGTTGGAAATTAAAAAATAAGACAGTTTCTTTTTTATATCTTAAAATTATTTTGAATTTACAAAAATAAATTCTTTCATTCATATATTTCAAAGCCAAATCACGCACCTGAGATTCTGTATCTCCAATATTGCAGCAGATTACAGTATGCAGAGTCATTAAGTTTTTTTCGAAGCACGATATGAGAAAAATATCCAATAGCCTCACCGGGAATCGAACCTGAACTCTCCGATACGCTCCGAGTGTGTTACCATTACACCACCCAGGCATGCTGAAAGGAGGGAGGAATTACTTTTATATTTCCCCTTTTTAAAGAGCGACTGATGATAAAGGGACCCAGATGCCAAATTCTGGAGAGGATGAATTATTGCCCACCACCTTTCAGTTATGGCGTCATTTGTTGAGTCATAGGTTTTTTTGAAGCATGAGATGTGAAAAATATATTTTGCCCTGGCCGAGACTCAAACCTCTACTTTTTGATACGCACCGAGTGTGCTACCGTTATACCACGAAGGCATGGCAAGGGAGAGAATACTTTATATATATTTTTCTCTTTCACGTTCATTGCTCTCTTATCAGTTTTAATTATTCACTTTACTCTTACAACTGTTTCTTCTAAATATATAATTTCTTCGACACTAAAAATATTTCTGATGAAACTAACTAAGCATTTGTTGAAAACTACGCGTCCTCACTATCAAACAGCTGAATATTTACTCTAAAATTTAAAAAAAATATGTATGTGTGTATATATCAGACATAAGGAAGGCTCTTAAAGAAATAATCCTGAACCACTCACTTTAGGTAATTCTTATAACTTTTTAAATAATATATTGGAGCTTTATTTTCTCAGTTAAATATATTTTACTAATGATAAATTTTAAAAAATAATTTTTGTCAGCATATATTCCTTAATTTTATGTACATTAAACATTCCAAGAGCATAAAATCGAACTTGTCAGTTATCAGCAGGATAGTTGATGTACGAAAGAAGTAAGAGAAATCAATTCTTTACAGCTTCTAAATTCACAACGATTATAGACTTTATCAGAATTCCAATTGTTATAACCTCTGTTTCTGAGTATACGCCCTGGCCGAGCTCATTGTGACCAATTCTTCTCTGTAATGTGGACATTTCCATGCGCTTGCTGGATTTTGCGTGTCGAAGGAGCTATCTTCTTCTCGTTCGCGAGGCTGCAGTTGATACAGTTAGTGGCGACTAAGCGACACCTTTCTATCGGATGTCCTTTGCCACACTTGGAGTAGTAGGCTGTATTCCACTTACAGTATCGTCTTCAGTGCCCAAATTCTTGGCAGTTGTAATACCGTCTCAGCTGGGGATATTCTTTGAATTTGCAGGCGCTGAGTCCAATGTAGTAGATTCCTTTCTTTTCTAATAATTGCTCGGTCTGTTCCTTCGAAACACCCACTAGCCAATGGCAGGTGTTAGCCACCTTTGGGTAAGAACGTATAGGGTATATAAACGCTTTCATGTTACCTGGGAATAAGTTGGAGAAAGCCTCTGTGATATCTGTACCTGTACTGTCTCGTAGCACATCAAAGACTATTATGGTAAACCCTGAGCTGACCTGGGCACTATTAAACTTAATGAGTTTCTAATTCCAGAATTTCACTGATGGTGGTTTTCAGTTTGTGCAGATCTGTGAGGATATCAATATAACATGTAAAGATGAAAACAAATTCCAATTTTGAAATTTTTCTCTTTTTGTTACATAAATAAGCGATGCTTTTGCATTGAACAGTATGGTTTTTTTAGGTTATGACCACCAAATGCTTACATAAATTCCATACTTTTGTACTCTTACTATGTTTCTTGCCCACTCTTTGCCCACGAGCAGGGTAAAAAATAGCCCTTCGACCGTATTCAAATGCAGGCGAACAGGCTGGCTATGCGTACGTGCCATGGTTTTTTCTATACGTGATATGAATACGTGCATGTCCATCGTAAAAACGTTTTCCACAAAGGCAGCCTTTTCATCAAGCAGATAATGTTTACTTCTTTGCCATAATCCAAAGATTCCAATCCAAACCATTTCTAACATTTCTTCCTGATTATGTGACATTCTAAAGAAACATTTGACTTCCCCCCCCCAAAAAAAAAGACAGTCATATATTTCCTGTTCTACTGGGCCGATTGACGAAATTCAACTTGCATTTTTCATGTTACGAAAGCGCGACTTAGGATATGCATTAGATTTGTATGTATATCATTTCTTAACACAAAATTGGACTTTTTCCTAAATGATATATTCATTTATTTCCATATTTGATTCTAAGACTCAAATTATATCTAAATATTAAATTTGTTGAGAAACTTACCGAAAAATTAGAAAAATTATCTTGGCGCACTTTTTTCACTTTGCACCAAGAAGAAGTCACTCGGCAAAAGTATTAATTTATGATAACCAATTTTCCTTTCGCTTTCATTGTGCATGACAAGAATAACGATGCATCATTCATTCTTTCAAATAATTATAAAAAAGGTGCGTTTATCATATTTGGCGTTATTACCGCTTATAACAAATATGCCAAATTTCAAAACGCACCAGTTTATAAATTCACATATATCTTCGAAAATTTTGAACAAAACATTCCAGTTGTTTGCAAGTAACCATAAAAGCAGATCTACTATACGACGATGCCAAAAATGTTATAGGTTATAATACAAAAATTGTTTCAAAAAATTTATAAAAATTACAAATTTTAAAAACAAATCATAAAACAGCTGCGAATTTTATTTGGATTAAACCTAAATTTCGAATTATGAAATAATGAATCAAGTAGGTTCATTAAAAAAGATATATTAATAAATATGTATCAAATTCAATTAATATTGAGGAGCTGAAATTTTGAGTGAGAACGTTTTAAAAATAGCTCGCACGATTTTTACAAAGCCTGGCATTTTGGCATAATTTGAGTCGCAAAATCGAAAAACGAAAAAGATAGGTATGTGACATCAGAAAAAATCAAATTTTGTGTCAAAATACCTATGTTAGAGCTATGTTACATGTAAATGTAATATATATCATAACTCGTGCTTTCGAGACGTGAAAAACGCAAGATAAATTCCTCAAGTTGGCCCAAAGGAACAGAAGATAAAGAACTGTCCTCTTTTACTTCCTTATGTGAAGTAAAAGAAGTATTGCAATCACAAAAAATTCCGAATATCACATTTCAACGAAAAATTTCCATTTTGATCCTTATCGAATGCAATTTAACGATGTTTTTGCCTGGCATCTGTACGTAAGGACAGAATGACGGATTCGTTTTTCCCAAACGAATTATAAAACTAATTTAAAATGGATTCAGAAGATATTTTTTCGTGGCGTCTGTACGTATGTATATATCTGGCATGAGTCAAAAACCAGTAGCCTCAAAACTAAGAAATTTTGTATATACGACTGCTGCAACGTGTAGATGTGCACCTCGTATTTTGATTGCAATCGGCCGCACCAAAAGTATATAAGTATATGTATATATATATATATCCATTATATGTTGGTAAACTGCACATTTTATTAAATCTTTGAATTATGTTGTTCTTATCTTCCGGTTAACGTTTTTATGCCTTTAACTAATCTGCATGTAATAGTGATAAAATTATCAACGATTTAAAAGCTGTTTAATTGCTGTTAAGTCTAATTTTTGTTTACCATAGCAGCCATATTTGTTTACATTTGAAACATATCAAAATAGGGAATTTAATTTCTGCACATCCAGTTGCTTTTTCTGAGTAAGACCAAAATTAAACTCATTTTTGTACAACGAAAAATGCCTTGTTGCCTGTTGCCGAATTGCTTGTTTCTGCGTGGAAACTAATTTTAATTGTAAAAATTGTTTTTTTTATTGAATTATCTGCATTTGGTGTTTTATTTTTTCCTATATTTTTAAATTTTTAATGAATATATTTTGAGATTTTATGTGTTTTTGCCTTGTCGTGAACTGAGAACAAAATTAATTGAATGAAAAATATATCTCTAATGAAATTCGAGGAAATAAATGCTTCCTATTAGCAGCAAATATTGTCGCCAGTCTATCTCGGGCAGAGGAGCATGTTTACGAGTACCTCATGTGCATTATGCAAGCGGAGCTGAATCGTCTGTGAAAAACTGTTCCTTTTTTATGTTTTTAATTTCTTTTAGATTTATTATAGTATTTTTATAGAACATGTGGTAGCGATTAGATAATTCATCAGATGATGTAATTTTTGTGCATTCTGAGTTATAAAATGAACGACATGTAACGCTGTTAAGTGGACCTAGCGCCAGAGTGTCGCTACAGGAAACAAATACAAGGAATTTAAAGAAACGCATTCATTCTTTGTGTTTTATGCGCTATCGACGAAGCAGATTTAATTCAATCCAATTAAGAATAAATGAAATGCAGGAAAAATGCGTAGAATTTATTATTCCATTCAAGGAAGTCATGTGGTGTACACATAAGATTTCTTTTTGTTTATGAATCCCATAAGATGGAGTATATAGAGCAAAACACTCAAATCTATATTTTTGAACTGACTCAGTTGGTTTGGTTGTAAAAACCCTTAAAAAATCTATTGTTTTTAATCATGAATCAAAAATTTCACATTTGTTTGCACCAGAGCTGCTTCTTATCTTTACCAGAGAGCATCAACAATTGGTATCATAAATCAGATAAGTATATTCTTCTTAAACGCGTAAGAAAAGATGCTTCTACGTCAATGCCTTCCTCACTCCCTCACTCGATCTCTTACCATGCTGACCTGGGTCCCTATAGACCATTCCACTCTGAGAACTGTCAGTGCATGATGGATAGCTAGTTCAGGGCCAAGCCAACCGGTCATTGTCATCTCAGATAAGCATAATCCACTTTGAAACTAACGGAAATGATGGCGTGAAACTAAGATAGCCCTCTCAGTGGGTTCACTTTGAACATATCGTGCGTAATTTCAATACCTATGCAAACATATAATGACAAGCATGTGCAAGTATATGTTGTATATTATTGTTATCACTAATTTCATATTGTTTAGTGTTATGGAGAGAAACAAAAATATTTTCTTCCTAGTCTGCCCCTGAAAATGGAGATTTCTTTTCAAATGATTTCGGTTTATTTATAATGTTTATCTACTGATTCATTGGCCATACACTGGATAATTGCATATATTACTGCACGGTATATTATATATCTCTCAACATGAATTATTAAATGAGTGAATCGTGGATTTGTTGTTATCTCTGTGAGAAGAGAAACATGAGGCAAATGTTACATCACCAAGTTCACGAAGAAAATTCAAACCCACTGACAAGTGTCTCTACCATCGTACTGACAAATCTCTTAATGATTGGTGTTTCTTCACTTTGTTTATCGTACTTCTGTCTCTCCGTTTTTAATTCTTAAACGATGCATGAGTTGTTAAGCTTGCAAAAATAAGACTGCTTGCAAGAAGATCTAGTAATCAATCTGCGTAAAATAATCTGGATTATTGCGAAGGACCTTTTCTCAAGGCTGAGTCTGTATGTCGGGTTGGTATTGTTGTGTTCTACGGGTTCGTGGACTTGGAATAACTGATGATAACTCTTAATAAAGAATCAAAACACAATTTATTCGTCAGTATTACAGAAGAGAGTTTCAAAGACACGTTTGCAGCCCTCGAAAAACTACTGTAAACACGCTGAAACAATCAGCAACACAGCCTTCAGGCTATCAGGCTATAACGGTAAAGACAGCTTCACAGCAAAGCACTAAAAACAGCTTCCGACTCTATTGCTCTCGAGCTAATCTCTGAGCTCAAGGCACTACTACGGAACTCAACATACTACTCGATACTCGGCGTACAGGCAGGGTATATATGGTTTTGACCTGCTTTCGGGAACATTCTCTGGAAAACTGGTAAGAATTTGTTTAGAATGTTCTCGCTCCGTCTGTGGCAAATCGCCAATTTTGCCTCTAAATATCGCCAACTAGGCGATTTCGCGCCAAATCTGGCAATTCTCCTTTTTTACTACTTTATGTCAACCCTACCCGCTTTACAGAGAAGCTATGCTACCGCAGTTGGATATTTCGCAACAGTATATTTTAAAACTTACAATATACTGTAGTTCACTGAAATTATGCTGCACTCTTGTACGCCTCAGCACACAGAAAGTTGGATGCGTCTGCCTGTTGGTGTTGCAAGTTATGACGAATTTTTTTAAGGGGATAAATTCCAAAATATTATTTCTATGAAAGTAATTAAAATAAATAACAGATCATGTATTATCAAATTTTCGGAAGTTTTCCTGCTTCATATTAAGCAGTCTTGTGAAAGTACAATTCACATAAAGCCCTGACAAAATAACTGTGTTTTAAAATAAACCTTCAAATGATTGACTTTTGCTGATACTACATAATCGAAATTAAAGTTAAATTATGCGGTGGCAAATAGGTCAAGCGAATCAAACCTCTGGCGTAGGATTTACGTAAGTAGTAGTTGCTGAACCTGACTGCTGTACCGATGGGCCTGGGTTCGAATCTCGGAAAAGGCATGGATGTAAGTTGTCCGACCCTTCAGAGTAGGCAACGGTGGGTCACCTATTAGGTGCTTCCATAGTAAAGAGACACCGCTTCCGGCCTTAATGGTGGTCAATGCCTATAAACGGCTATAGCCCGCCATTGGCAAAAAAATTGCGTAATTCTTTTAGATAAACAAATACATAAAATCCTTAAAACAATGTTGGTAGCTTTCTCTTTCACGCTATAGGGTTCTACTTAGAGTTTCTGCCCTAACCCTAGAGTTACTGCTATGGCTGAGATAATACGATAATGACCTACGAAGGTTTTCAACAACCTCTTTATCTAAATTGAACATTTAACAAAACAGGGCACTGCTCTTGCTCCAGGTAAGCACTGCTTGTGGCAACCAACCAAATAAATTTAAAATGTTTATCAGTAGGATAAGACTCTATAATTAAACACTAAGCTACAAGTTGGCTAAATAATTATCAGATAAATAAAGAAAAATACCTAAATAATTATCATATATCTTAAATACATCTGCCAAGATATATTTAAGATTGCAGAGTCATTAGGTTATTTGGAAGCAGGAGATGTGAAAAATGAGCAATGCCCTCGCCGGAACTCGAACCACGGACCTCTGGAACACGCATCGAGCGTGCGGACCACTACACCACGAAAGTAGGCGAAGAAGGCACGAGATATACCTTATATACTCTCACTTTTAAAGGGAGACTGCGAATTAGGGGACACAATTGCCAAATCTCGGTGGTGGATAATCATCATCCACCACCGTTTTTGGTCCGGCGCCACTTGTAGAGTCATTAGGTACTTTTTTAAAGAAGGAGCGATGAAAATAAACAATGCCCTCGCCGGAATTCGTACCACGGACCTCTCGAAAACGCAACGAGTGTGCTGACCACTACACCACAAAGGCATGCGAAGAAGGCGTGAGAAATGCCTTATGAGAAAACATGATTATCAGTACAATAGAGTGAACCACAGTTTTAATAATATTCCGTTAATGTCATTAAGATTAATAATAAATCATCGGTCATCTAAACTGACGGCTTCATATCGTAATTTCATTCTTATTTACAATCATTATTGTGCCTCTGTACAACTTTTGCATAAAAACAGAGGAAGTAAACGAAATCATAGCCCCTGACTACTAATAATATTATTTGGAAAAGCGTGAAAATGTTCGATGGTTGATTTTACGCATAAAAACCAAGTGAGTTTTCTATGAAACAAAATTTTTAATTGGTGTTTTTTTTTGCAAAAAAAATATCATTTCAAATAACTTTAATAGTCAATCCAAGGCTAAAATCCAAGGCAATGAAAGGCGTCTTTGCGAATCTAATATTCTTGAACATTTCAAGCAAATAAATGCCAATAAAAAACTGCTAAACATTCCTTAAAAATTAACGGTCTTTTACGTTTGAATCTTGCATAATTTTCGAGCACTCAAGGAATATGGTGGGAGCGAGATTATGAAAGATGGAAAATAGTCATTTAAAAGAAGCGATATCAGTGAAAACCATTAAGTACGTAATGTTAGTAAATCAAACGGGGCATAAGCGACGTGGTAATAGATTTATTCCTCTTTTTTATATTTCATTACATTGAAAGCCTATTTTCAAAAGCATATCCTACCTTATTGCCAAACGATTTAATGCTTTACGCATTAACATTTAGGTATCAACACCAAACGACTTTCCGATTTCATACAAAATTACTTTACCTATTCATATATTATTAACAAACAGAATATTGAAAAATAGCCTCCAGGAATGGAAGCAAAATTGATTTCAGAAAAAGGAAGATGAGTCGTTTAAAAATCGTGTCATGTTGATGAAGGTGTCTGATCTGAATCAAATTCTTTTAAGCTAAATTCTGTAATAATAGAAGAATGCAATCTGATATAGAAATATATAGTTACAAAATACAAACATAAACGAATTTTTTAAGTTACACAGTTTGTAAGGTTTTAGTTAAACTAACAACGTTTTATTTTAATTTAAATCTTTCTATCTCTTCTCATTTTCAACTTCCCGTTAGAAGAAGCGCGCGTTTTCAGCTTATGCTAATTTGAAGTAGAGCCAAGTTCTATTTAAACCAGAGGTAGAAACCTCTCAGTGTGAGAGAGCTTTTAGTCTCAGACCACGATCATTCTATTCGACGTTCGCCTGACCAGCTAGCAGTTAAATTCTAAGCCATAGTGCTTGTTACGTGATTGCTTATTGAAATAAATCCAAGTGCGTTAGTATTAGTAAATCTTGTTACGCACCATTTAGTTAGAGGCTAACCTCGCGTATAGCTCTGTGAGCAAAGATTAATTTAACTTCTATTTAGTTTTAGTTTAAATTTGATTGTTCATTTTAGACCCAAGTGTGGTCTTTACTTTCTGTATCCCTCCCGAGTTGGGAAGTGGCTTGTAAATAATATTGATTTAATAAAAGAGGATTTTAAATCCCTTTCAAGTGCAGTTATTCGCCAACTCAATCACAGTATCTACCACCGAACATAGCTGCATTCAGCTCCGTGTTCCAGATCAGGACTTAAGGAGTTCACGAAGATGTTTGCCAAGAATATGCACCGAACACTCAGTCCTAAAACGTTTTAATCAAATGCACTTAAAGATAAAAATAATATTAAGCTATTATATTCTTGACTATATATGAGTAAAATTAAAATTCTAGAGCTGCTAACAATGACAGCATTTAAATAAAAATCATCAAAGAGAAATTTGCAAGAAGTGGAAATATTCATTCTTGTTTATGCCATTGCCTTTGAATTACATCTAATGTTTCTTCAAAATCTATTAATATACCAGTATCATGCTTAGGAACGTCACGATTTTAATATTCAATATATGTGTTAAAGAAAGGTACAGGATTGAAAAATATTTTTAACATTTTAGTGTATTTGATTAAAGCCACGTAAATTAAAAAGGATTTTTTATTTTATCAAATTTATACCTTTTAGAATACAGAATGTGCAAAGAAGTTACATAGTCTCATTCCTTTTGGTAACATAAACTAAAGAGCTCTTCAAGTCTATGAGAAATCATCCTCAGGTCTTAGGACAACAAACAAAGTCAAAAGAAAGGTGTAAAGAAATCTTTATTCAATCACATAAAGTTGAACAGACGGCCACACTTGGGCTTACATATGTAAAATGTAACTTAACTAGCTTAACGGTTCACAGGTTAATTTAAACGCGTAGCAAGAGTAGTAGACTCGTAGAAGCCGGGGAAACAAGACTAATGGCTAG
Source organism: Stegodyphus mimosarum (assembly GCA_000611955.2). Lineage (NCBI taxonomy): Eukaryota > Metazoa > Arthropoda > Arachnida > Araneae > Eresidae > Stegodyphus > Stegodyphus mimosarum. Next base: position 324,471 of record KK117454.1, on the reverse strand, counting down.
AAGAATTCAGCTCCACGAAATCAAACGGCTAGTAAGTCTGTAAGGTTTTAGTGAAACTAACCAAGTTTTATTTTAATTTAAATCTTTCTATCTCCTCTCTGTTTCAACTTCCCGTCAGAAGAAGCGCGCGTTTTCAGCTTATGCTAATTTTGAAGTACAACGAAGTACTATTTAAGCCAGAGGTAGAAACCTCTCAATGTGAAAGAGCTTAGTCTCAGATCACGGACACTCTGCTCGTACGGACACTCTGCTCAACGTTCGTCTGACCAGCTAGCAGTTAAAATTTATAAGCCGTAGTGCTTGCTACGCAATTGCATATTGAAGCAATTTGAAGTGCGCTAGTATTAGTATATCTTGCTACGCACCATTTAGTGAGAGGCCAACTTCCGCGAATTGCTCTGCGAAGCAAAGTTTGATTTAAGTTCTATTTTAGGTTTAGTATTAAATTTATTTGATTGTTAAGTTCGACCCAAGTGCGGTCTTTTACTTTCTGTATCTCTCCCGAGTTGGGAAGTGTGTAAATAATAGTGATTTAATAAAAGAGGATTTCAAATCCCTTTCAAGTGCAGTTATTCGCCAACTCAGCATCTACATCAGAACAAAGCTAACTTTTCATCAGCTCACTGTTCCAGTTCAGGACTTGAGAAGAAACACCCTGGTAAATATTTCACAATGTCTGTAAAGAGCATGCACAGAGCACTCAGTCCTGACAAGTCAAAGCTACAATGTGGCCTCGAAGAGGGAATAACATGCCCTAAACACACATTCCGAAACTTTCGCTTAAATAGCACTTCGTTTTACTTTAATTTGTATAACCGCGAGCTATCTGATTAACATTCTGGAAGGAAAATCGTGGGTGAAAATTGCTTTAATTAAAAATTAACTATTATTCGAAATAAACAAATAAATCCTCACAAAATAAAGACAGAAAATCATTTAATGTGGGAAAACTGTTCTTCCTAATCTGTCATAATTTTGTATCCAGTTCATTTAAATTTTTATTTGGTTTAGAAATCCAATATTTCGATCATTTAAAACATTGAGGTTGCTACAGCAACAAGAAAAATAGAGCTTTATTTAGGGAATCAGTTATTTTTAGCAACCACAACGTAACATTTAAAATATAGATTGGAATATCACTTTTGAAATTTCGAAAAACATTCATCAGGAAATATATTTCTGGAACTATCTGACAGTATAAATCAAATCAAAATTTTGCTTCGATTGTATTGACTGTAAAACAAGGCTGTGTTTGAAAAATTCAACTCTAAATTAGAAAGAAATGTATATTTCGAATTTTGTAAAAGACTGCCAAAAATTAGATTCAAAGTTTCCCTCCGATAAACATATAAGAAATCAAGTGAAATAAAATTACATGATAAATAAGATAAAATTATTTCAAAGCTAGAAAATAATTTGTTTATTTAAATGAATTCTGTTTGATACCTCGACCCACAATTTTTGATAACATTTTGGCAGATCGTAATGACAGCGTGATTGTTATTAAATTATCTACGATTTGAATAGCAGCTTTCATAAGTGGATTAATTGCTATTAACAAACATCTCCATTGTAGTTATTTCTGTTACTCAAATGACATTGCAAAAGAATGTAGTTAATGCACGAATTCATTGCTCACCTAATTTACAATAATTTTAGTTGAAAAAGTATTCAGTGATAGATTTAAGACCTAAGCAATGTTTTAATATGTAGTAGTTTACTTAACCCTTTGACCTATGCAGTAGTTTACTTAACCCTTTTTGATTAACATCGTACCTAAGTGGTATGTGTCTATTTCGGAAAATAAAAATTAATACATCTAAATGCAGTACATCCGTTTTAGAAGGCAAACATGCAATTAAGATATTAATAATAGAGTCCAAGAGTAATCATTATCCAAGACATTCAATTCCAAAAAGAAGGCAGTTATTTAGGAATAATTCTTGCCAGCAAACTATTGCATAGAATTCGTATTGAATATTGTAAGCACAAGGAATCAGTATTTATCTTTACTCAAAAGGAAATCTGAACTGGCAACTGAAATTTAAAAAAAAAATTATGAAACAATGGTTCTGTCAATTCTTCTCCGAAATGAGCTATTGTAGTTCCTAATCACAGAAAGAGGACACAAGTTGTTCAGAATAAGATCCAGAGATATCACCTTAATACGCTATGGTATGCGACAGTTTATAAATCCACTATGATTAAAAATTTGATCCTTTTGACTGCAAAATACATTTACACAATTTCTCTTAGAAACTGTGAATCGCTTTATGTCAAGAAATTAGGTTTTTAGCAAACTGTGCTCCAACACTTCATTACAGATAGAAAAAATCTAAAATCATCTTCCACGATGTAAATAGAGAAACTTTGATTTTAAATTTCACCAAATATTGCTGCATCGTTTCATAGATGACGTCACTTGTATCATATGCTGTAGATTAGCGCAATGGTTAGAATACTAAATTTTAATTTCTGTCACCTTTCGACAGTGTTTTTAACTTAAAAGTTCTTATTTCTATAGTGTCTAATGGATTATTTCTAATCAGTTTTGTAACTCGTTCAGCAACTTGGCATTCCTCAAACAAAGTAATAACTTCGATTTCGGTGATCATAAAAATTCCGATTTCGACGCATAGATTTTCGGTAACAACTATTAGATCTGGTATCTTATAAATCGAAAAAAGGCTTTTATTAAAATGGGAATAAAATTTACAAGACAAAATATTCGGTATTCGATAAGTATACAAATGAAAAATCAAATTTGTTCATAGCAAAACTGTCCGTGAAAGTAAGTAGAATAATCGTACACTGCGAAAAAAAATCAAAGGAAAAAATTCTGAAAGGTTTCAGATTTTAAATTACGTCCAAAGGGGCGTTTCTTTAACATTTTCAGTGTTATCTTTGCACTTAAAACATAAAATTCAGTTCAACAGCAATATCGCACAACAATTACACAGTGTCGTGCGCTGGTGATAAAAATGTTTTTTCTGTACAATGTCGCCATTGTTCGCTTTGAAATCGTTGAGTTTATTAATCAAAAATTCGTTAAAGGTTTACAAAATATAAAATCGATAATAAAATAAATTCCAAATTCCAAATTTGGGCTTCCAGATACCCATATTCGGGAGAAAACTTACGTTATTCAAAATTTGATATGGCTCTAGGTACCGTTGTTTTATCACAATGCGAGAAACATATATACATTTATGCAGATTCTTCATTATTTAATTTCTTTAAATATAATACAAGGCGATAATATTTGGTAGCAACAATTTGAAAAGTGAAACAACACTTGTAGTGATCACCGCAAAATGCTAAAAGGAAATTAGGAGTTCTGGGCAAATTGCCTCTTCGGACTAAAAAAAAGACATTTCGTATCTTCCGTTCTACTGGGCTGAGTGACGAAATTCAAATTGCGTTTCCCACTTCTCGACTTGGGAGACATATATTAGATTTATTTATAGCATTGTTCTAATATAGGAATTTTCACACAAAATCCGATTTTTTCTGAAATGGTATGCGAATTTTGTTTTCCATATTTCGATTCTAAGACTCAAATTATGCCTAAATATTAAATTTTGTAAATTTTTTGCGAAATTATGGAGAAATTCTAAAATTGATCTTAGCGCATTTTTTCCGGCTTGCTCCAAAAATAAGTCCTTCGGTAAAATTCTTAATATAAGGCAATCTATTTTCCTTTCTCTTTTTACATTGTGTTTGAGCTGAAAAAAAGTCGCATCGTTCCTACTTTCAAGTAATTTTAACAAAATGCATAAACCAGATTTGATGTTATTTTCGATTTGACAAATATACCAAGTTTCGAAATGCGCCAATATACAAATTAACGTATATCTTCGAAAATTTTGAATAAAATCTTTAATAGCTTGCAGGTATGCTTAGAAATATATCTGCTTTATGGTAAAAATTTGATGGTAAATATTTTATAGATTATAAATCAAAATTCCTTTAAAAAATTTATAAAAATTACTTGAAAATACAAATTGTGAAAATAAATCATTAAAAATAGGGGAATTTTGTTTGGAATGAACCTAAATTTCGAAATGTGAAAGAAATAATCAAATAAGTTTAACAAGGAAAAGAGCGATTAATAAATATATACTAAATTCGATTAGCATTGTGGAGCTAAAATTTTGAGAGCTAATTTTTTAAAAACTACTATTGCGAATTTTACAAAACTTGACAGTTTGGCATAATTTGAATCTTAGAATCGAAAACAGAAAAAAAACTGGCATGTCATTTCAAAAGAAGTACGATTTTTGTTCCAAAATACCTGTATTAGAACAATGCTATATATAAATCTAATACACATCGTAAGTCTCGCTTTCCAGACATGAAAAATCGATGTTGAATTTCGTCAAACAGCACAGTAGAACGGGAGATGTAGAATTGCTCCTCGCCCTTTTTTAATCCAAAGGAGCTTTGTCCCTGAAGGACTTTGTTTTCGTTTTGCGATTTTGCGTCGGAAACATTAAAAGTATGTATCACTTTTCAAACTGTTGCCACAAAATATTGCAGCCCTGTATAATATTGAAAGAAATTAAATAATGAAGAATGTGCATAAATGTATGTACGTTTCTCGCATTGTGATAAAACGACGGTACCTAAAGCCATCGAATTTTGAATGCCGTAATCCTGCTGCGAATATAGGCATCTGGAAGCCCAAATTTGTTTTATTAACGATTTCATATTTTGTAAAACTTTAACGAATTTTTGATTAACAAACTGAAGGATTTCAAAGCAAGCAATGGCAACGTTGTACAGAAAAAAATATTTTTATCTGCGGCGCGTGAGACTGTGTGTAGGAAATTCTAAAGATATGGTCAGTTTAAAATTATTTTGCGATGTTGTTCTTTAACTGAATTTTATGGTTTAAATGCGAAGAACATGATATTCAATAAATAAAAGTAACATACAAAATGTTTAAAAAAACACCTCTTTGGACGTAATTTAAAATCTGAAACCTTTCAGATTTTATTTTTTTTAACAATATTTTTTTGTGTTTGTGTGCGTAGTGAACGGAAAATGTTATGAAACATTCCAAAATTCCAAGTTAGCTCTTTAGTTCGCTTAATAATATTTCGTGCTGTACAAATATAATTTTTAACATAAATTACATATCATACACACAACGATAAGAATTAAGTAATATTTATGTTCATAGAAAATTTTAATTTCCAACCTAATTTTAAATGAAATAGGATAATGTACAAGTATTATTGTACACATCCATTGTATACATCCATTCTGTACAGTTTAATACCTAAAAGTATGAATAAATATTTCAGTGTACAATCGTACGTAATTAAACCCGAACTCGTTATTTCAGGACTATCTAGTAAATAAATACATATAATAAAACATGAAAATGAAATCCCGCTCATATACCATATATGAATGCATGAATTTTTAAAAATATGCAATATTTCAATGTAAATATGCAAATTATATAAATCCAATTATATATATATTTCAATGTAAATTCAATGTATATTTCAATGCAAATTATATATATACACTCACGTTTGTGAAAATTGCAACACTAAGAAGGAATCGTCATAATTGAATGCAATTTAATACACAGTTGAGTGGTAGTGGTACAAATAAATGATTAAATGTTCAAAGCAAACAAACAAGAACAAGAGATCAGAATCAGTATTTTGTGTGGCCACCACGCGCCGCAATAAGTGCTGCTACACGACGTGGCATGGAGTCAAACAAAGTTTGAATGTCTGACTGAGGAAGAGCATTCCATATCGTTTGTACGCGTACCCAAAGTTCGTCTGCAGACGCAACAGGACGAGGATCACGAGCAAGACGCCGACCAATGACATCCCACACATGTTCAATTGGCGACATATCCGGGGAACACGCAGGCCAAGGAAGAAGCTGTACCTGCTGCGCTGCAAAGAAGGATTTAACAATCCGAGCAGTATGAGGGCGGGCATTGTCCTGTTGAAATACAGCGCCTGGCAAGCTTTGAAGGAAGGGAACAGCTTCGGGCTGTAGAACTTCACGGATATACCGGTTGCTGTTCAGATTGCCCACAATTCGTAGCAATTGAGATCGTCTATGATATGCTATGGCGCCCCAGACCATAACTCCGGGTGTTCGTCCACTGTGGCGTTCGATAATGCACTCCGGAAGGTGGCGTTCACCGGCATAGCGTCTGACACGAATGCGGCCATCATGGTACCACAAATTAAAGCGGGATTCGTCAGAAAACACGACATGCTGCCAATCAGCACGCCAGTCTCTATGCTGATTGGCCCATTGTAGCCGCAGGCGGCGATGGTCGTGCGTTAGGGGGATCCTGTATAAAGGAGTCCGTGCGCGCAGTCCACACTGCAGCAGACGTCTACGAATTGATGAAGCACACAATGAAACACCTGTAGCTATTGACCACAGTGCTGCCAATTGTCTAGAGGAAGCTGTACGGTCCGTCCGCGCCATGCGGACCAGGTGTCTATCATCGCGAGCTGACGTCACATTTCGGGGTCCACTCCCGGATTTCCGAGTTGTCCGACACTCGTCCGTCCACTGCTTCCAAACGCGCATCACTGTGCTGCTGTTACGCTGCACACGAGAGGCTACTGCACGATACGACAATCCAGCTTCACGAAGGCCGATGATTCTCCCTCGTTCAAACTCTGTAAGTTGTTCAAATCTCGCTCTCTTTCGTCGACGAGGCATAAGTACAGATTGAGTTAACGTTTACCACTAGCAGATAACCACCGATAACCATACACGCCTCGCTACAGCCGTCTATTTATTCGGATCCATCAGCCGTTCAGAGGGCGCTGCTCAGCATACGCATGCGCTACGGATTTGCAATTCTAATCATTTGCATATCATGCGCTACTTTGCATTTCATGAAAATTTCAGCTCACTCGCGTAAGTCCTTCATGGTGTTGCAATTTTCACAAACGCGAGTGTATATTTCAATGTAAAAATGCAAAATTAAACACAAGTGCTTAATACCTAAATATAGTAAACAGATTTTATTTAATGAAATTTATAATTTAACAAAAAATTAAAATTTAATAGATAAAAATTTAATTTTAAGAGTTGATAAATTTGAGTCTCGAGAAACAGTATTTTAATGGGTTTTATCCAAGTGATACATAAAGGAATCATGTCTCTCGTTCATGGTTTGCCATGTCAAAAGAATCCTTCTTATGTCTACCATTAGTAATTATTCCAATCTAATTTGAAAGGTAATCATAATCCAATCAACTCTTTATAAAATGTCTTTGTGATAATACAGGAGAAAATCCCTTTTCATAAAACTGGCAAGACAAATAATTCAGCACTGAAAATTGAAATAAATGCTTTCAATTATATTTAGCAGCAGAGGAAAACTAATCAAAGAAGTATTTTTTACGATTTTTGTGCAAGGATTTTGATAATAATTTTGATTGTTATGAGCATCGTACATATGCTTGCTCATTATGGGTTCATTCGTTGAGTTCTTAAGAAGAAGTGGGTGTGTCAAAAAATAACTTGATCTTACAAATTAAATCGCCCGTTCTATTTATTTTCCTCAAGTATGACACAGCGACAGCAGTTTCTCATTACCGATATTTTACGTCTTCCAAGACATTATCGATTCTTAATTATCTATTTATGGATTTACCCCCAAAGAAATTGGATTGTATCTGAAAAGATTTTATCTGAGATTTCGAGAACTAAGTTTGATTCGCTAAATTTCGAATGAATTTTAGATTAGATGAAATATAGAGAATTATCCAACGTTTCAAGAACATTCATAATTATTTAAAATGGAGCCAATCACATGATCAGAAACCCATTAGGTATCATGTGAAAAATAATAATTTTCATTATGGCAATGAATCACGAAAAATGAGACTCATAAAAAATTTAAATGCTTTGCTTCGAAGTATTTCTTTTTGCACAGCATTAAAATACTTTTCTTTTATTCATTACAAAGCATTTTATCAACTGTTGTTTTTAAACTGCGTTTAACTGTTTTATCAACTGTTGTTAATATCTTCCGTAAAATAATATATAATATTTATTTTGAAGATTTTAACAAAAAGAATATTAATTGTAGTTCGAAAAAGTGTCACAGTAATACTTTTATTACGAATTTAAAAATAACCCTTTCTTAATTGGAAGGCTTGATTTGTTTTATGTCAATATGCCAAAGCCTCTATGTGCCTAAGAGGAGGGCTACCTTCGTGGAGGACTTTCTAAGAGAAATTGGCTCGTATACACTTTACAGATTGGGGAAATGCACGAAAACACCCATACAGCCTGCCCGTTTGCGGGATTCGAACCTCGAACCGAACTACCAGTGCTCAGCAACTTCAGTGTTCAGCCGCTGGTGGGCTTCTTAATTGGAAGATTTTTACGAACTCGCAACAAAATGCTGTAAAATGACTTTATGTGTGTGACTAGTATATTGAATTTCAATGGTTTTAGCATTCAAATCTATAAATTAAATTAATGCATTATAATTCAATCTGAACGCCACTTATATTATTTTGTAAATAAAATTAATTCTTTTTTAATTTCATTGACTTAATGCAATAAATAGTCTTCCTCCTTATTAAACTTCTCTATTCCAGCATTCGAAAGTAGTAACATACGTTACCTGCTTCAACAGAAAAAGTTACATTATAGAGTCATTAGGTTTTCTTGATACGGGAGACGTTAAAAATTAATAGTGTCCTCGCTGGAACTACAACTTGAACCTCTCGAATATGCGCCGAGTGTGTTATGATTACACCACGAAGACATACCGAAAGGAAAGAGAAAATACTTGTTTCGGCAGTACGTATACCTTATATACTACCTCTTTTAAACGGCGACTGAAAAATCATCATTCACCAACTTTTAGTTCGGGTGCCACTGTAGAGACATTAGGCTATTTCAAGTAGGAAATATGAACATTTAGTAATGGCATCGCTGTAACTGAAACCTGGACATATTGGATACGCTTTTTAACCGTTACATCACGAAAGCATGCAGAAAGGAGGTAGTAAATACCTTATTGCATAGGGTTGAGTAATTTAGGAAAACACATAGGCTGAGAGTTTTGCTGCGACGAAATTGCCTTAATATAATCCTTCTGAAAGTCAAATATCTTCATAATCGTATTTGTTACAGATGCAGGAAATTTCGAAAGCTCACGTATCGTTTGATAAAAAAGCGGAAATAGGCAGCTAAGCTCGTTCAAAATCGAAACACTAATGAAATTAAATATAGTTACATCTTTACGTTATTATTAATGTTTTCTTTTCCAAACTTCAGAAATATTCGCTTATTTGATTACCAAAATTAAGCAGGACTCCCAACTAGTGAATGCTTTTTATGTTTAAATTCAAAATAAATTCCAATGTTCATCCTTAAGTGAAAAATTTAATTTAAACCTCTAATGCGACGAGTTAGCTTAAAATGCTGCAGACCATTTTCTTCTAATGAATAATACGCACATACATCAAAAAGCTTACATAGATTTTTATAAATAATATTACCTTTAACTAATCAAGAAATCCTTGGTTTAGAGAAATGAGATTCCCCAAGGGGAGGAAGTTACCACCATTTATCTCCCATCACAATTTCTCAACTTTAATTCAAACTGCAATAACATTAAAAATGTGTTACTTTTTTTTCTCTTCACTTAACTGTTTAATTTAAATTTCGACGATGCGAACGAAGTGTACATAAAATAATCCACACCATTTCCATAAATTGCGTAGGCCTGCATTCCCAACCCTGTCGACTAACATATACCTACTACTACCTCTACCTCCATCAAGAAGCCTAATAAACGAGCAAGAGCTTGACGACGGCACATAGCATTACCGCTGCATCGTCCCATGAATCCCTTGCGTCCCAAATTTAATGAGTATCTCGAATCAAGTAAACATTAACTGTAAGCTTCCCTCTCTTCCTGGATAAAAGCGAAGCGGATCCTTTTTCGAATAAAGAATAAGTACCTCATCCGCACAAAGGAGTGATTTAATTCCTACTCAAGCTGCTTCTCCTGTGATGTCTTTTTCTACTTCGCCGGGTTGATTAAATATGTATAAAAATCCTATTCTCGAGGCTGCGAGATGAGGAGGGGCGTTCCAAGCCTTCCAGTAATGAAGCTGGAGCATTCCGTAATTGAATATCGACGAGGCACCCGAGAAGATTTTCTTCTTTTCTCTTTTCGTTACTGTAGCTTCACGGTTTGCGGTTAAGAGGGTGGAACCTGTTGCGCTGCGAGGAATTATTCTGCGATTCCAGGGTTACAGAGATAACCAGTATGTGTTATGCATCCGTAAACATCTGAGATATGTGTAGGGGAAGGTAAAGAGTATGTAATCCTCTCAGTCTTTGTGCTGCCATTTTGCCAGGAAAATGATACTTTCGCGAAACAAAGCTGTAGCTTATTTTTAATACAGTGTGAATTAACATCCATTTTATATGTGCAAATTTTTTTTAAATGGTATTTATTAGTCCAAAGAAGCATTACTTTAGAAAGGCTAATAGTTTCGTTTTGACATTTTGAGTCAATTCACTGTATGTCCGTATCACCTTTTCAAACTGTTGCCACCAAATATAACAGGCTTGGGTTATATTTAAGAGGACGGTGGACTTTAAAAATTAGTTTTTTAAGTTTTCGTGTTTTCAACAAGAATTTTTGTACATATACATGTTATAACATCAGTTTATAAAATATATGTTTAAAATTTCAATTTATTTTAAATTAAAAATTTTTAAAACAAATAATTAATTATTTAATTAAAGATTTAAAATGCTCCTTGCGCTCTATTTTATGATATTTTTTCAATATTTTTTCCTAAATTTTCCTTTTATTTATAAAGACTTTACAAAAGTTTTTCTGTATCCGTTATTGAATATGATGGGTCAGAAATTTTTAAAAAGGATTTTTGTGAATTTATATCCAGTTTTCGGAAAAATTAAAAAACATTATCACAAGTTTAAGCTTCTTAATAACATCATATCCAAAAATGCATACACAGATATACTGTAACATCTAACAAGATAGTTTCTTCCAAATATCATTCAGTTTTAAATAAAAATGTGTCGCATGGAGCATTTTCAAAACACACGAACTGCGAAAAAGATTTCTTTTGAGAAAACCGGATTTAAGGTTTTTCTTCAGACTTATCTTTAATAGATGGTCATGAGAAACAGCAAATTAACTTTAAATATAAATTTGTAAAAACTAGATAACATTTTCGTATCATTTAACTATTTTTAACCTCACAATATTAAATACGACAAAACTAAACATACTGCAAATAGGTATGTGATTCGAAGTTATAGGTAAAAACAGTTTATGAATTATATCAAATGAAACATTTAAAATTCAGCCGTACTATATATTTTACCTTCAAATGTTACATTTACATTACCTTTTCATGCTTTACAATATTTTTTACTATTTCTGTTTTTTTTTCCAAGCAGCGAAACTTCTCTTTTTGCTTTGGTTCAAGCGACGTTGATCACGCATTTTTGCAACAAGTTTGTTTCCTCCTGTTCTACACATAAATCATTTGCAAAAATCAAAGTTAAATTCATAGTTGTCAATCCTGACATTTCTAGCTATTCTTTTAGGCAAATATATAAATTATAACATCAGTACGTAACTGTTAAAATACATTTTTTTACATTTTCTCTAAAGTTTAAAGGGCAAAGTTTACGTTTTTTACACATTTTAAATGCTTGTAACTTTTTTAAAAATTAGAATATTTGAACTCGGGGTTTTGCATACGATGAAGTTACGCATATGGAATATTACGAGAGTAAAAAACAAATTCAATATTTTGATTGATTTTTAGCTACTTTAAAGTCCACCGTTCCCTTAAAGAAATTAAATAATGAAGAATCTGCATAAATGTATGTATTTTTCTCACATTGTTATAAAACAACGGTACCTAGAGACATCAAATTTTGAATAACGTAATCCTCCTCCGAATAAGGGCATCTGAAAGCCCAAATTTGGAATTTGCTTTATTATCGATTTCTTTTGTTGTAACACTCTAACGAATTTTTTACTAAGAAACTCAACAATTTTAAAGCGGGCAATGGCAACACTGTACAGGAAAAAATTATCTGCAACGCGAAAGACTGTGTCTCAAATTCTAAAGATATGCTCATTTTAAAATTATTTTGCGATATTGCCGTGGAGCTGAATTTAATGGTTTAAGTGCGAGGAACATGATATTTAATTAATAAAAGTAACGCAGAAAACGTTGCAAAAAGCCCATTTGGAAGTATTGTAAAATCTGAGAGCTTTCAAATGTTTTTTGGTTACATAAATTATATTTAGTTCTAACGGATGATTTAACGATATTTATATGTTTTGTATTACGTGGAGTCAAATCAGATGCATTTAAGGATTAAAAGGGTCTTCCAAATAGTATGAGATCGTTTGTAATTTAAATTAATAAATTTTCACCTCTAAGTTCAATTAACCTTTTGCACTTACGAACATTAACGCAAAATTTCGCAGTATTTGGATATTGAATGTGCTCTAGTTAGGCCAATAACTAAAAATAAATGCAGGAAAGTGCACAAATTTGTTTACTCAGGATCATTTCAAAGTAAAACATTCATTTCAAGATTTAGTAGTAAACTGTGACCTGACAATAAATGATTGCCATAGCTCATTTCCAGATAAAAAATGATAATGCTTTGAATTTTTTTTTACGTTCTTGAGATTTTCCAAGTATAAAATACAATGTGTAATAAGGTTTGTAATAATTTAGTAAATCGACCAGCATTTGTAAAAATGTTTAACAAAAGACTCTATATTAATCATGACTGGTAATTATTTGGAAACTATTAGAAATGGCAAACACCGCAGATTTTTATAAAGCATAATTAATCAAAATATATTTAGAGTGGAAAATAAAAGTATAATATATGAAAATATCATAAATTTCAGAAAAAACTGTATTTGCAAATAGATCTTCGCATAAAAAAATAATAATGTCATTGTTTTTTTTTCTAACTGAATGAATTATAATTAGCTCGGTCATTTAAAAATAAATTAAAGATCTTAACTCTAAGTACGTTTTTTTTTGTTATAAATTCGATATGGTTTTATTTGATTCAAATTTTAAGGATTTTTTGTCCACAATAAATATCTTAAAAGATTAACATTTGTAAAAGGAATTAATATCATTTTTTCCTAGAAAATTTGCAAATTGTAAAAGCATTACAACCGTTTAATACTTTACTAAGTGTTAATCATTTCGGTCATATTTCTATCTATTAAATGCGTAACATTTGGCTAATAAGAAAAAAAAGAGAGATTTGAAAGGTTTCAGATTTTAATTACGTCCAAAGAGGCGTTTTTTAACATTTTGTGTGTTATCTTTATTTATTAAATATCATGTTCTTCGCACTTAAAACATAAAATTCAGTTTAAGGGCAATATCGCAAAATAATTTTAAACTGAACATATCTTTAGAATTTCCGATACACAGTCTCGTGCGCTGCAGATAAAAATGTTTTCTCTGTACAATGCATTGCTCGCTTTGAAATCATTGAGATTGTTAATCAAAAATTCCTTAAAAGGTTTACAAAATATGAAATCGTTAATAAAAGAAATTTCAAATTTGGTCTTCCCGATGCACCATATTCGGGTGGAAACGTTCAGTATTCAAAATTGGATGGCTCTCGGTACCGTTTTTTACCACAATGCGAGAAACATATATGCATTTATGCAGATTCTTCATTATTTAATTTCTTTAAATATAATACAGGACTCTAATATTTGGTGGCAACAATTTGAAAAGTGAAACAACGTGTCAGGATTGAGTGTTCTATGCATACACTTGGCGAACTTATTCGTGAGTTAGTTGAAGTCCTGATCTTGAACAGGGAGCTGAATGCAGCTATGTTTTGTTGTAGAATACTGTGGTTAAGTGGTAGAATAACTGCGCGTAAGAAGGCTTTAAAATCCCCTTTTATTAAACCACAATTATGTACAGCCATTTCCCAACTCGGGAGGGATAACAGAAAATAATGACCGCACTTGGGTCTAAACTGAACAATCAAATAATTTAAAGTAAAGTTAGCAATTAAGTAGTCGTTGCTCACAGAGCTATAAAACTCGAGGTTGGTCTCTATGCTAAATGATCAAAGGCGCGTAGCAAGATTTAGCTAACACTAACGCACTTAGATTATTTCAATAAGTAATAGCGTGCTAAGGCTTAGAATTTAAATACTAGCTAGTCAGGCGAACGTCGAACAGAGCAGCAGTGATCTGAGACTAAAAGCTCTCTCACACCGAGAAGTTCCTCGCTAATGTTTAAACACCAAAACTTGGCTCCACTTCAAATTAGCATAAAGCTGAAACGCGCGCTCATTCTAACGAGAAGTTGAAATAAGAAATCATAGGAAAGGAAAATTAAAAAAATACGGGAGGATTAATGCATTGAGAAAGACTACATAAAACATGAATTAAAAATTCATAGCAGTGCACCACATAAGTCGGTTTAAAGAACTGAAATAATGACACAGCTAATCGTTTTGGAAACAAATAAACAGAAACATTTCATTTAAATAATAATTAAGGAATACATGTAGATTTTAAACTAGTAAAAAGATCATAAATAAAATTAAAAAAATCTGAAAGATTTCAGATTTTAAATTACGTCCAAAGGCGCGTTTTTTTAACGTTTCGTGTGCTACCTTTTTTTATTAAATATCATGTACTACGTACTCAAACCATAAAATTCAGTTCAAAATCAATATCGCAAAATCATTTTAAAATGAACATATCTTTAGAATTTCCGTAAGTCTCGTGCGCTGGAGATAAAAATGTTTTTCTTTTTCCGTACAGTGTTGCCATTGCTCGCTTTGAAATCATTTAGTTTGTTAATCAGAAATTCGTTGAAATGTTACAAAACATAAAATCGATAATAAAGCAAATTTCAAATTCAAAATTAGGGCTTCCAGATGCCCATATTCGCAGTAGGATTACGTCATTCAAAATTCGATGGCTCTAGGTTTTATCACAATGCGAGAAACATGCATACATTTATGCAGATTTTTCATTTTTTAAACTTTAATGCAGAGCGATAACATTTAGTGGCAACAATTTGAAAAGTGAAACGGGCATTCAGAGTGATTCAACGCAAAATCGCAAAACGAAAGTAATAGTCCTTCGGGACTAAATCCCTTTGGACTAATAAAACTTTGTTAAACTAAAACGTTACAAACGATCCCCTTTGAACTAAAAACCTTCTTTTGGACTTCGAATTTTAATAAAATATTATCGTTTGACTTAGAGTTTTAATTAAATACCATCGATTGCGAGGACACGAGGGACAGTAGCGTGGGCAGAGTACCAGAACCTAGCCTATGAATTTACCGAATTTTGTTCCATCGAGTTTCTGTTCTAGCACAGCATTCATCAAGGGGAATAAAGCGCACTGCCTACGGAACTAGCACAGCAAAGAATCCATCACACAAAAGTAAGTTCTCACCTTTCTCATACTGGGCGACCCTTCCATGTTGTGGGCCTCCATCATGTTTTCTGCTTTTCTTTATCTATAATTTTAATTATTTTATTTTGAATAACCAGTTGGTATTTTGATAATGCGTTTGGTGTCTATTTATAGTTCGTTGTTCAGAGGTTACATAAAATATCATATTGTATGCATTTATGAATATTTCATTTCATTAGTTTGGGCATATTTCTGTTCTATCATATGCCATGAGCTACATGATAATTTTCTCGAGATTTTTTTTTTGCTTTGATTACTTAACATTCATATATCCGATTCTTTGTGGTGTGATTGGTTGCCTGGTTTTGCAGTAGTTTTCTGCTGTGAGCTGACAACTAAATATATAATGGTCGGGTCGCCCCTTTTCTCACATATGAGTGTATCTGTTTCGGTTAGATTTCGACCAAAAGAGTATGTAATAAAAGGGCCATTTACAGTAATGAATGGATTTTAAAGAAATTATATGAGATATGATCATACGAGGAGCATAAGAACAGCAATTTTATATACTCTCTTTTCTTCTTTTGCTTCATGCCATTTTCATTCATATAGTTTTCCACATTTCAAGTGTTCTTTTTTTAGGAGCTCTTGATATGTGTTCTTGGAAGTAGTATTTCTACTGTACGTAGAGAATCATTCTGTGCTGTGTGAGTATCTGCTTTTTCATCACATGCTTTACAAGCATCGGCATTTATTACTGTTTTAGTGCTGGTTTTATCCAGTGCGAATCTCTTGTATAACTGGAGATTTATTTCTGTAACCTGCAATTGTCTGAATCGCTGCCTAATTGTTCGTAAGAATGGTAACTAAGTTCAAGTTTCAATATGTTACCCAAATAATTGCTCGTTTTATATATGTCAACTCGGCTTGGTATACGCTGTTATATTCAAGCAGGTTGCCTTTCCAGACTTCGTCTTCATGTTCTAAAAATAGAATAACATGGGCACTCCCGATTTTGTTGTCAGTTTTCGACCCGTCTTTATAGGCCTCTGGGTATTTGATTACTGCTTTCATTTCTGCTTTGATGCCAGTTTTGATATTCGAATCTGATGCTGGATGCCATAAGCACGAGTTCCTTTGAAATTCATAATATAATGGGTTTATTTCTTGATCATTATGTGTATTAGATGTTTCAGTTGTAGAATATTTCATAAGTCAGCTTCTTCTTCTGTTCTAATGCGTGGTGGGGGAATACCTGTACGTAAACATAATAAGACAATTCGTCTTATACGAAACCCCTTTGCTATTTGAAGGAGGAATTGTGGTTGGACTAATGCTAGTGTTCTTCGTTTGAGTATGTTCATTGGTAAAAATGTAATCCGTTGTTTGCGTATGTTCATTGGTAATTATGTCAAATGGCTATTCCGTATAGCAAAATCTTTACTAACCGATAAAGGATATTTGATATTTTTGATCGAAGACCCCACGAGATTACCTGCATTCCTTGAAAGGCTCTTGAGATTTCCTGATTGATTTTCCTATTTTTTTCTGATTTTTTCCTTCTTTGGCATATATTGTAAATATGTGGTAATGAGGAAATCTTGGGCTCTAATATTAATCTTAACAATTTTATTTCCTTAACCATTTAATTTTTTATTATGCATTTATTATTTTCTGATGCATGGATGGCTTGCAAAATTTTATCTGATTTTGTGTTTCTAATTTTGCATCCGAAATGATTAGTTTTTTTTTAACTCAGAGATCACTGAATTTGGAAAGGGTTTCACCCCAGTTGCCCCGCAGAATATCCCTCGAATGCCTTTTCACAAAAAAGGCTGCATCATCTGCAACTGCAATCATTTGTGTATGCTCTTTATAATTACAAGTAGTAATCTTCTTGAATATAGGTCGGCGAAAAAGGCAAAAACCCTGTGTACACCTGAGCAGTTATTTATGATAATGCTAGACCTATTTGAGAGATAGTTTTGTTTTGCAATTATTTAACTCTTCTTTGAGCTTTGATGTCTTTAAATGTTTCTAAGATACCGAAACGTACCAGAATACCGAAACAAATGAGTTCTTCTATTTCATACACATGATGGTTGAATTCTGATTTTACATTTTAATGTGATGAATACCTTGATGATTAGAGATTGCGCGCTGTGTTGGTTTTAGAGTTCTGCATCTACACGAGTTATTATTTCGCTCGATATGGGATGTATTCTATCAGCAATGGCTCTTTCTAAAACTTTCCC
This sequence comes from Stegodyphus mimosarum, assembly GCA_000611955.2. Classification (NCBI taxonomy): domain Eukaryota; kingdom Metazoa; phylum Arthropoda; class Arachnida; order Araneae; family Eresidae; genus Stegodyphus; species Stegodyphus mimosarum. The sequence goes on along the minus strand of KK117454.1, from coordinate 306,755 downwards.
T
>KK117454.1:272777-306738 GCA_000611955.2 Stegodyphus mimosarum | reverse complement strand
GTTGAGGGGATGAAACGACCCTAGGTCTGAAGAGTTTTTATTACGTTTTCTGAACAATATGAATTACCCTGTTGGAGAACATGATGGCAACATATGGAACCTTATACATTTCTTAAATATATGAAAAAAATGGTGGGAACTGCGTGATGAACTGGTTTTTTTTTGTAATTCTTTGTCAATATCATCCGGCCTTGGTGCTTTCTTGCTGGATAAGTTCTTTATGATCCGCAAGATATCCGATTGCTTGAATTGCCTCTTTTGTCCGGTAAAGAACTATTATTTCTCTTTTCTCTGTATTGTGGATGGCCACCTTTTGAAGAATTTTTAAGAACTGTTGCGTCTGATATTTTATTGATTACAAAAGCTGTTGTGTTTCCAATTGAATTTTCTCCTGACAGGAGGTCTTGCAAGAGGGTGATGTTAGCTGGTTGATATGTTTTAATTGTGGTCATTTTATAAAGTTGGCGATAGGTTTCATGGTAGTTAGTACAAAATATTTTCCAGCTTCTCATTTTTTCTTATCTTCATTTGCAGGATGATGTGCTTTATACTTTAATTGGCTTGTTTCTACTCTTCAGGAAAACGTTTCGTTTTAAGTCTTAGCTTTGGTGTAAGGTTTTTCTCTCCCCTCAGTAACATATTTAGTCTCATTTTGCTTTGGATTTCTCGTCATTATATCTTAGCTTCAAATGTGGTCTTCATTATAGGTTATTGTTGCTTTTTTGCAAAGTTGGCATCTGTATATTCGTTTAGGTATGGTCAGATACAGGTTCTCTTTCAGGAGGTTTACAAATTTTCATGGAAGGGTTACAGTTCATACCAGGCTTTCCTAACCTTTTTTTAGCAACGAGCTCTTTAAAAATATCTTTTCTTAATCTACCCCCCTTGCAGATAAAAATTTGACTAAGAATATGAACAAGAATTTTGAAACCAGATAGTTTAGCAAATTTATTTCATAATTTTTCTCTTAATATTAGTTCAAATTTAACAAATATAAAGAAGTTTTCAGATACAAAATCAGCCTAATTGCCCGAAAGTTTAATTTTAATTAATGTGATGACTGTTTTTGATGTATTGAAGCAGTGTTTTCGTATATTTGGCTGAACATTATTTAACTTCATTTTTAAATCATTTTGATCATAAATTTTCAACCTGTTTCTAGTTTTCTGTAGTACGTTATTACTTGATTCAAGCCTGCTTCCTCTGGGTAAGTAAAAGGAAAAGACATGAATGTTGATCTTGTAACAAATGTAATTTGGGAATATTTCCCCGATGACTTTTAAATTAGTGTAGCCATCTACTATTTTGAATACGTTTTAATTTATTTTATGGTAAATAAATAAATAAATTTTATTAATACATTTTTTGTAATTAGTGGTTATGCTATCAGTAATTTGATTATGCCTGTCAATAGTTAATGTATATTCGACTCTCGGACAGCAATAGGCCCGTTGGTCATCACGGATCCCCTCCAGAATTTTACCAAATCATATTGACTCCGCTGAGAAACACAGGTTTATATAGAAAGTAATAACTACAACGAACGAAGCACCATCTGGCGAAGCATCTAGCAACGAAATTTGAAAAAAAAATGATAATTGAATTCGAAACCGTTAGGAAGAACTGAATTTGAACTAATATCTTTAATTAAGGAAATTGCTTTTTTCTGAATGTAAAAAACTTTGGAAATTCAAAAAAGGAAAGTCAATGTAAGAAATGAAAACGCCTTATGGATGAATTTTCAAAACCCTCTAGATAAAAGCATGATACGTGCAATACTAACAATGATTTTGTCTTAAGTTAGCTATGGAAGATTTGTTTTTATCCTGTTAAAATTTATAATTCGTGTTTAAAGACGCGAAATATCATTGATCTTTTAGTTTTCCAAATAGATGCCAAACTACAGTCTAGGGATATGTTATAAATTTCTCAACAATTAAAATAAAAAATTATATATTCAAGAATTGGAGAATGAATTTGATTTACAGTTAAGAAAATAACCTGTTTACTTTAATTAACCGCAATTAAATTTATTTGAGCCGCATTGTTTATAGTAAATCTATTTTTGCTTGCCTGTCTGAGCATATTAAAGCATGTTACCCAACTAAACGCGATTTTTTCCCCTCATTCATATCGTACTCTTCCATTCTCATCTTCAGACTGTTTGATTTCTCATGAACGTAATAAAACCAAAAAATATTTTTATCATGCTGTCTTGGAAGTGGAAATATATTTAATGAATTCATTAATAACAATAACAAAACTCGAAATTTTGGGGAAACAAATTAGTCTCAAAAATGATAAATTATTCTTTAAAATATAATAATTAAATAACAGTTTCTTTTTTTAACAGAATGGTAATTGTACAATTATTTCCAATTTCAGAGCATTAATGATTGTTGCTGGAAAGAAATTGTCAAATATACAGGGTATTTATAAAGTCCTGGACGCATTTTGATGTTTAATAACTCATAAAATAATGAAGATATAAACAAACTTGTGGCATTTATTGATGGAATAACTTATACATTTTCCTTTTCAAGTTTTAATATCTTTGCTTTTGTAAATATCGTCTGCGCGTGTGGTTAATTTCAGTCGTTTTCAGTTTCAGTTTAATTTTGCAGTCTAAATATCTGTACTTTCTAAATAGCGTCTGCTTATTAATTGTATTTTTCTTTTTTTTTTGTTTTTGGGAATGTTATGTTTACTTTTGATGTGTTTGCTCTAGTACTTTTGTATGTGATGTTTTATAAAAGCCAGAACTAATACCGCAAAAGCCTCTGTGGATGCCGACATGCTTGCCGGTACCTGGCGTGAAATTGAATATCGACATGATATTCTCCGTGCGACGAAGGGGGGGGCACACGTGGAAGTTCATTAACAAGGGTCATGAAACTTTTTGAGTCTATCTAACCATTTATGTTATTCATTTTAATCTATCTTTATTATTTTATGAATTAGTAAACATCAAAATGGGTCCGGGACTTATAAACACACTGTATAATTTACCCACAAAGTACGTGAAGCTACTTTAGCATAAGTAGTTCCTAAAATATGCAGAAAGAAAGAACTCGTAATGCATTAATGGTTATTAACCATTTGAAGAGAAATTCTTAACAATTGTCTTTAATAATTACGTATTATGTTACAAAGTTAGGAAAAGGACTAAGGATGGAATTCTATACTAATGTGAGACAATAATAATAATAAATTCATAGCAGTGACTCCGTAATTAACAAGCTTTATGAAGGCCAATGTTTGACATTTATTACCATCATCAAAAACGTTAAGAGTATTATTGATTGACATTGTTTGGCAACACAAAAAATACCTGAAATTAATAATGGATAAAAAACGTAACTGGCAAATCCCTCATAAAGATGATTATTTCAATAATATCTTTCGTCCACCCTACCTGCGATTATGGTGAGTTAGAAAGGAGTTTTGTAGATTCCATGTTTTCTTCTTTTCACCCACGTGTACCCAGCTGATTGCTCAAAGTTCCTGCCTATTTCCTTGTAATTTACGTCTGAACAGCTTCTGCAATGATAATTATTCCAAATCTTAGGAATATCTGCTAGCAAACGGATGCTTAGTACTATTTTTTGGCATATACTTTCGAAGGGTTGCGTATTACAGATGTATTTGTTATTTCACGGTGTCAAGAATGACTCTTCAAATTTAATATTCACATTTTCTTTTATACATGGTAGATAAAGCGGCATGCGATTATAAAATTCCTCACAGTCCTTCTAAAGCACAAGAATTTTCATTAAGTTCATTGGTCATAAACGTTTTAGCGAATTTCGATTTTCCATTTGAATCACTTGTGAAGTAAATATCACACGTGAAAATGCAAACTCTCTGTTATCAAAAAGGATCACTGAATTCGTTCAAAGTTATTTTATTGAGTGAACAATGGTAGTTAGAGCCAGGTTTGAATCTCAGTGTATATTGTGGTTGTATGGGTTTTCTGAGATTTTCTGCATATACAATGTTAATACGAGTCAGTTTCCTAAAGAAAGTCCTCAACGTAGGTATCCTTTCCTCTGGTGTATAGCTAAAGTGTGCTTTAGCTATACGCCAGAGGAAAGGACACCTACGACTACCTACACCTACTCTAATCGATTAATAATAAAACGTTTGAGTAGATATCCATGAAGATTGTAGAAACTATACGTGTACCTTGCTAAATCTGGCTTTTTTACATTCTTGTACGAAGTAAAAAGGAAGTATTGTAATTGCGAAAAATTTCGGGTACCATATTTCAACGAAAATATCAATTCTGACTGCTATCGAATGCATTTTAACGATGTTTTTGACTGACATCTGTACGTAAGGACAAAATAAAGAACTCTTTTCCTTCCAAATAATTATAAAACTAATTTGATATGTATGTGTCTAGCATAACTCAAAAACGAGTAGCCTCAGAACGTTAACATTTTGTATATAGGGCTGCTATAACATGTAGATGTGCACCTCGTACTATGGTTGCAATCGGTCGCAGCAAAAATATATAATTATATGTATATATATATCCACGTTGTTACTCGGCTTAGAGAGCTCAGTTTCTTTATTCTTATAAGTTCGTACAGTGTGCATTTTTTGCTTTAAAAATGATTGAATTATATTGTTCTTATCTTCCGGTTAAGATTTTTATGCCCTTAGTTAACCTGCATGCAATAATTGTGGAATTATCAACAATTTAAAAGTTTTCGAATTGCGGCTAAGCCTAATTTTTGGTTATGATAGCGGACATATTTGTTTACATTTGAAGCTTAGCAGAATAGTGAATTTGTTGCCAACCTATGGAAACTAAGCTTCGCAAAAACAAAGTAACTTCTTCTTTTTTTTATTGCGAATTAAATTATGCTTAATCGCTTCTGAAATTATAAGTTAATTATCCCGTATATTGATTCAGCATAGCATCCACAACAAATTAAGTCAGTTTCTAGCCTTCAGTGTCTTTTTGATAAGTGAAACCAAAAGTAAACTTTCAATTTTGGGGACCGAAACATTTTCTCACCGAATTGCTTGTTTTTGCGTAGAAACTGTAATTTTAATTACGAAATGTTTTTTAATTGTTTTAACTGTATTTGGTGTTTTATGTTTTCCTATATCTTTCCATTTTTAATATAGATATTTTGAGTTTTTATGTATTTTTGCCTTGTCGCGAAATGAGAATTGAATTAATTGAATGAAAAATCGATGAAATTCTAGAAAATAAGTTTAAATGAAAGGCAGGAAATATGCGTATAATTTAATATTCCGTACAAGTCATGTGTTGTACACATCAGAATTTTTATCTTGTGGAATGATCAGGCTTGAAGTTTTACCAACGAGTACTATCCAGCTTATGCATTAAAGGTTCATCAGAAGTTTTAAATCAAACTTTCTTCCAAGCATTTCATTTTGATGCTCAGCGATAGAAGAGAAAACATAGGACAACGTCAAATACTAATAAATATACATATGTAAGAAAAAGGTACTCGAAAGTGATATATTTAATGAATGAAGCATCGAAAAACATTACATCATCATACGTTACCAATTGCTTCAGTAAGGCTGGACTGAGCATTTCTCAAAGGGATCAGATCGCTGAGGAAGAAGAAGTAGACTTCTTGTAAAAATTGGAAATGAGTAGAAAATAATTTGAAAATTATCTGTTGACTTCAATGTTATTCCTTTCCAGGCTGTCGACGATAATATTGTAGCAGAAATTCAAGCTAAAGCAACTGAACAAAATGATGAACGCGCCGAATGTGAGAATGTGAAGAATTTCAAGCTGAATCCTTTTCTCAACTCCCAAACACACTCAGTCTCTTTTAAGTATGCAGAAGAACGTCAAACGTTTTTCGAAGCCAGAAGGTGCAAATGATGATGTTTCTCGAACTGTGAATCTTCTGCAAAGAAAAATAACACAAGAAAGAGAGCTCAAAGCAAATAATTAACCAAATTCTTTTTTACTGTACAGAAATAAAAAATATAATATATATATATATATAGTGTATGTGTGTGATGATTTCAATGAACATTGAAGGAAGAATTAGCTTGCAGTCGTCGTAGCTGAGCGTGAAGGCTTACAGATGAAGATTATAAAACATGAACTTGAAAAATTTCAAGTCTTTATTTTCACGCATATAAAATCATCTCCATAGATGTTTATCCAATCATAAATCCGATACCTTTCTATGATTCAATCATAATGAAAGATGATAAATTGCTATTTACATTCGTTCTTAGAATTTAGATACAGGCACTTTAGACGGGAAAGCAAAGTGAGGAGCTATTAGCAAGGTGGAAGCTAGCAGAAGGGTAGAACGGTAATTAGCTCACCAGAGTATTTCTACCAGAGTCGGTGCTATTCTAGAGACAGCTTTGATTGGTTAATATTAGTTTTGGTTTGCTTTTTTCAAGTAGCATTACGTAACGTCGAAAGATCTTGAATTCGGGAGAACAGATGAATTAAAGGGGACAGCACCAAATTTACAATGTCAATTTTGAGATCGCCAATTAGTTTTTAAAGCAGCTATCGTATTTTCTTACATCTTACATATATATATATATAGTAAATATGCATGAATTTTTATGATTTTCTCACGAACGCATTTCTTACAAGCACTCGATTATTAAGAGCGAATATTGCGATGCCTTCACCTTCGTTATAATCGAGTTCGACTGTAAAATACTACACTCCAAGTAAAAAGTACATGTAAAAATACAGAATGATTTTTTGATAGATCACTGTGTTTCTTTCATTGCACTTTAGTTTTTGTGCAGCAGTATATTTAAAAGCTTGGATAATAGACGCTTAAAAAGCGATAAAGAAATAAGTAGTTGAGTAGGCAGTGAGTATCCTTTTTTTACTTTAACACAGTTTTATGCTTTCTGTATTTTATACCTCGAGTTTACATTTTGGTGAATTTATCTGCGCTTGCATGAAATGGAAAGCATGCAATCTTATTATTTATTTGATGGGAAATATAAAGCCTTATTACTTATTTAAATAATTTATATTTGAGTTTACAAGTCTCGATTGCTTCTCATGCCTGGAAAAGAGCAAAATGCCAGCAAACCCGGGAAAATGGGTATCTAAAAACAACACCAGCCATTTATTTCGGTGTCCAATAGGAAACGAGAAGAACATAGATATGAAAAAAGAAGGTACAAGACGCCGCAGAGATTTTTATAATGTACGAAAAATCAAAGGAGAAAAATATCTCGGTATGTATCTAGAAGGCTGAATGCAGAACAACGACGCAGCGCGCGCTAAGTAACACCCCTGTACCGCCTTCAACAGGTAGCGGCGAAATTGGAACGACCTTTAACAGATGCGCTAGCCCCGCCCCATTACGTCAAAGGGATTACTATTTATGAGAGACGTGTTTAGCTGCCTCCGCAGCCGTTTTCCTCCCAAAAAGGATTATAGAGAGTAAAGGAGCTAGATGAAATAAGAATTAGATCTCAGTTTCGGGTATCTTCTTTCTCTCCCTCTCTTGGAAAAAGGGACGAAGGCGCGGCGTTCGGGATAGAGCTGAACGCTGAATAACATGTCGAGGGACCATCTGCAAATTGAAATTATTCTGCTTTTTCTTGTTACAGTTTTTTTTTTTTTGAAACTTTAAACTAGTTCAGATAAAAGTTAATTTGCCTCAAAATAAGACAGTGATTCTTTCCGTTAAAGTACCTTTTTGTAAACTATACCAATATTTGCAGGGATAGACTAAAGTATAAAAACATATATTGCATAATTTATCACTCCCCCATTAAAGTGTACTTTAACAGGAAGAATATTTACTTAATACGCAGAGCTATTTAATAAGTCGCAGAGCTATTTAATTATTTAGCTCTCTTTCCTGCAGAAAACCCTCGTACCAAGCCCACACATATTAGGCTGTTTTTTATTCAAAGATATTTTTATTCCAGTAAAATCTCTTCAATATTTCAGGGCTGTCTTACATTTAAAACTGCTTTGTTATTGGTTCAATATTACATTTTAATATTGTGGTAAAATAAAAGAAAATTTGAAAGCTTTTTATATTTTGTATTACGCCTAAAAGGGTGTTTTTTAACGTTTTATGTGTCACTTTTATTTATTAACAATCATATTCTTCGCACTTAAACCACAAAAAAAATCCGTTCAACAACAATATCACACAGTATTTAAAAACAGTATATCTGTAGAATATCTGAGACACAGTCTCGCGAGCTAGAGATAAAAATGTCTCTTTTTTCGTACAGTGTTGCCATTGCTCGCTTTGAAATCGTTGAGTTTGTTAATCAAATATTCTTTAAAGTTTTATAAAATTTGAAATAGATAATAAAACAAATTCGAAACTTAAAATTAGGACTTCCAAGTGCCTATGTTCTGTTGGAGGACTACGTTATCCATAATCTGATGGCTCTGGGTACCGTCGATTTTTTACAGTGCGAGAAACATTCATGCATTCATGCATATTCCTCATTATTTAATTTCTTTCAATATAATTAATACATGGCGATAATATTAGGTGGCAACAGTTTGAAAATTGAATCAACGCAGGAAGTAAAACGACTGGTAATAAGCAAATAGCAATATAGTAGTTTCGTTCATTCGCGCAAGAAGGTAAAATTGCACTTGAAATTTCGAAACTTTCCTTTTCCGTTTTCGCTTCCGTTATACCAGTCTTTCATTAACAGTGCTTATTTATACATATTTACATAGACAGCGTCTTCGTAACACTTCATTACCCATATTTCTACTTTGGCACCAGTACGATAGTTACATACCCCTATTATATTTACAATATTAATGTTTTATGAATGAATACACTGTTTGAAATAATATTTCTGACCGTATAATCAATGCGTTTATAAATATTGCATAATATCGTACTGAATTTATGATCAGAAATATTACATGAAAGTACTTACGGAGCATGCCTCAACTATTATAATAACATTAATTTAAGAGTCAAACAACAAAAATCAGCGTTATATTTGTAAATTTTCACAGGACCAGCTTTGATGGCTTTGCCGAACCATCATCCTTATCATAAATCGTTTCGAATCAACATCTGTGATACTTTCAATCAATTCTTGATTTTTTGAAAAAGACCAGAAGTCTTCCTACAAGAAGTAGCATCGAATTTTCAATATTTTTTAAATGCATTTTTGATAGCCATTTTTAATTCTTATCTACCGACTTTTCCCGATTTCCCAGCAACTGAATATCTATTATTCGACCGAAATATTGATTACTGGACGGTAGCTGTATAGGGTCCTGACTGTTCAGACAATACAGATGACAAAAATGTTTATATGTTGCAAATTTTGCTCATTGTAGATTTTATTCATGCTCAAACATGTCATTGAATTGTACAATGCTTTCAGCTGAGTTTATCCTAAGGAATACTAAAATATACGTTCTGAATGGATTTTCGAATTACATCTGGACATATGTGCTTTTAACACCAGATTATTCAGATTTTAAAGATATTGTAGCAGCGAGACTAAGCCTAAGCTGATTCTTCTCGTCATAATACCTTAAATATCTGTTTTTCGGCTTGCTACTTATCTTTTAATCTTTTCTTTGCAAATCTTTCGTGGAAATATCTACAGTATTCGCAAAAGAAGTTAAAATATATTGAACTGAATACTGAAAATTGGTTGTCAACGATCTGATAACATGAAACTTTCGTTATTATTTTCTTGCTCAAAGTATGAGATTTCGTTTAAATTTTGCTCAACAAATTCGAGATGCATGGAATGAGGCGCATCTTTAAACGATATCTGCTCGAATGTGATCTTGTAAATTTGTGATTTTTGCTTAGTAGCAATATTAAATGATTATACGTTTTATCCGTTCCGTAAATGATAAAAATATCATATTCAGTATTTTAAGTCCATATATGCGATACAGTTACAGTTTGTAAAAAACAAATTCCGATCATGAAGTACGTTAAATAATTTGTTATCAGTGCCTAATGCATTTAGATTTTTAATTGAAAAATGTTGTATTTTCTATACATATGTAACTTTGTCTTTTCTGTTAAATTACCTTGGAATTACGTATAACATATTTGCCATTTTCCTTTTAATTGATGAGCTGCAAAAACGTGTTATTTCAGTTAGTAATTCAAATTAGTTTAGTTATGTAAGATACAACATAGAGTTTCGTGAATTTAATTTTTAAAATGTTTATTAAGAAATACAAATATTCTTTTCATGACCAGACAATAAAATCATACAAATTATTAATTATTAGTTGCTGAATTGTTAACCTCCGCTCTATCTATGTATATAAAGAAAGAATGTCTGTTTATTTGTTCGCTAATAACTCAGTCACTACTACAGCTATCCTCACCAAACTATGTACCATTCTTTTGTGTGTCTTGGGAAGGTCGACATCCACTTTTGTCCAAAAAAAGTAGCTAAAATCAGAGATATTAATAAAACTTCAGGAAAACGATAATTTCCGCCCTCATTTTTTTGAGTGGCAACAGTCTCGCTCGTTGGAGACAAAAATGCTTTATTTCGAAAAGTGTTGCTACTGCTCGCTTTTAAATCGTAGAGTTTGTTAATCAAAAATTTGTAAATTTTACAAAATCTATACGTATAAAGAAGAACGCCTGTTTGTTTGTTTGTTTGTTTGCGGTATTGATTTCTGATCAATTATGATAAATTGTTTGCCATATTTAATTGACTAAAATTAAATATTGGATGGATTGGATTTCCAAGTGGCAACAGTGACGGGCTATGGAGATAAAAATACTTTATTTCGAAATGTGTTGCTCGCTTTCAAAACGTTGAGTTTGTTAATAAAAAATTTGTAAATTTTACAAAATAAGTACATATAAAGAAGAATTTCTGTTTGAGCGTTTGCTTGTTTGTTTGCGTTATTGATTTCTGATCGATTATGATAAATGTTTTGCCACATTTAATAGACAAAAATTCAGCATAGGTGAAATATTAGATGGAAATTGAGCTTTTACGACCATTTCATTAGAAAGACGAAAATCATTAAAACCTGCGTGCCATTGTTGCTGATATAATGAGAGAAAATTAGCCTATTTTTTTTATCGAAATTTTTTATATGGGTTCCATATCTCATCAGACTGAAAAATGTATGACTATGAATCACACCTTTTGCATCGTTATTAGAGAAGGATTACAGCGGTATCGTTCTCTCTGTTGTTATATATATTACTCTGAATCTAACTTAACTGGCATCGGGTATTTCCGCTAGTAATCTATAAAACAAAGTATCAACTTTAGTAATTTCACTAAATTGTCGAACGTTGGGTTCTATTATATATGTAAAGTTGAAAGTAATATTTTTCAAACATTAATTTACGGTTTAATCATGTTTATTTCTACTAATCCTATGGCTCTATGATTACAATTATTAGATATATAACACACGTTTCATGATAAATTTTACTAAAATGAAAGAAATATGTATATAGCAAAAGGCAGTTTCTCTGGAACTCCATATCTCTGCACTTTAAATTCTTCGCATCACATACTCTTCCATCGAATAAAATTTAACTACTTATATATTTTAATTCTTTTGTTGATTTAAGCAAGACAAAAGGATAATAAAATTGAGTGTATAACTCATTTAATAAACTGAAATTAATAAACCGGCTGGAATTCTACTAAATGGATAAGATATGACAAATGTAAACTACTCACATATTCATTTTAATCTTTAATCCTGAAGGAAAAAGATAAAAAGTAAGTATCAATTTACTGAATAGATGGTATTATAATTAATACATTAGTTTATACTCTAATATTATTTAAATTAAGAGGATTAAAGAATAATTTAAATGCTTTAATTAACTATAAACATCAAAAGCCCAAATTATATTTTAAAGATCTCGAATAAGCTTCTTTCAAGTTGTTTGAAAAAAAATATATTCGTGTATTTCGTAGCATTTTTATTAAGCGTTTTGTAAGTTTAGACTGGGTAAGTCATTTGTAGGCAACGCTCATTTTGGAATGAAACAAGTACTGTTAGAAGTTATGCATAGTTAACGTCTAACAGTACTTGCTTCAAGTACTGTTAAAACTGAGAAGAAGGTTAGAAGTTAACTATAGTTAACTTCTAACAGTACTTGTTTCATCTATGCTGCCTCTCTTATGTGATTATATTATATATGTGTTATGTATTTTATGCGATTTTAAAAGATTATTTAAGATCAAATACTTCTATCAACATCTATATTCAGATTTACTTCGTGCATAAATTTTGTAATAAAGAAATCCTAAGCGTAACAGCTTTTAAAAAATTGCAAAATAGTTCGTTTCGTAAAATTATAAATTCAGTGCGTTTCGTTATGAAACGAATCCAGTTAATTCAATAGTGATTACGAATGAGAATATTTTACAGCATTCAGACTTACAGCATTTAGATATTTTAATTCTGTACTTTTGATTTTCCTACACAGTTAACGTTTCAATTTTCATTTCTTATCTTCCTTCGTTGTTCCAACTTCAGCACAGAAGAACTTGAGTATGTGTAAAATAAAACTGAGCAGAAATGCAGGATAATATATCGTTCGAATTGCAAAACTATTTTCGGTTTGATTACATAATTTACGTGGTATTTTCTCCCTCCTTGCCCCGTGCCTTAGGTGCATAACTACAAGCGTACTTGACGCGTATTCGAGAGGTCCAGGGTTCGAATCCTGATGAAAGCCATGCATAATTTTCATGTCTCCTGCTTCAAAATAACCTAATGTCTATATAGTGCGCCCAAACTAAAAGGAGGTAGATGAGAACTCGTCATTACAAGAATTTGGCGACTGTGTCTCCTCCTCCCCAATCGCTCTTGAAAAAGGGGAACGTATTAAGGTAATTTCTTCCTCCTTTCTGTATATCTTCGTCGTCATGTAAAAGCACACTCGACGAGTATCCGGGGAAGGGGGAAGAGTCTAGATTTTGAATCCCGGCGAAGGTACTGCATATTGTTCATGACTTCAGCATCAAAACATCTAATGACTCTACAACTTTGTCTATCATTTGCTATATGGTCACCGTAAGAACATCATAGTAAAGAGGGATTTAGTGGTAAATCCCATAGGTATGGTTTTTATGCAAGTTACCTGGTTTCATAAATTCCTCTACCCTTAACTTTTATTTGATGAGTAAATTAAAATTTTTACACCAAACGTACACCCAATCACATTTATCACAATCAGTTGGTATTCATTTGTTTCAACCCAAATGAAAATAAAACATGTAAACACACTTACATCTTCAAAGTGAAATTTTATTGCTGGGCGCCAAGCCATATTGGCATAAAAGGAAACGAACTGGCGGATATCGCTGCAAAATTCGTCTGTGGGACATCCAACCGACCCGTTCCCTATTCAGAAATTAACACTCTGATTGGGAGGAACATTCTGAGGAAATGGCAAAAGCTTTGGGATGCACAGTGAACCAATAAATTACAAATGTACAACCTAAAATAGAACATTGGGCATATGTTCTAAAACGAAAGGAGAAGGTCCTTCTGACCCGAAAATTAAAAATCAGTCTCACAAGGCTACCATTGAAATCTATGCATAATACTTATTGATGGGCAAAACTGAACCACTGTGTGCTGAATGCAGCACTATTTTAACCACTAAACATACTTTAATTGATTGTATAAATTTTAATTGCTTTCGAAATTTTTATTTCAATATTTGTGAGATTTTAGAAAAAGATTTGGTTGGAAAAGAACCACATTCTAACATTTTTAACTTTTTAAGAGCTACAATATATTACCACGTTATTTGAATGCCCTGAATTCAATTTGGGTTTCAGAAGATCTAACCGGGATATAGCTACATTTATATCATCAAAATTTATCTTTTGACTACAGAGTTTTCTATCTATAGTTCATGGTTTTCATGTTTTAGTTTCCCGTAAAAGAATTTTATGTGTTTGAATTTATTGCTTGTTATTTATACCTATATATGTAACGTTGTCTTAAATTTCCATCGTGAGTATCCACTGAATGGTGCATGTGTTCTTGTCCTTATTATTTTAAGTTTTGAAAATACACAACCTTCTGTTTGGCGCAACATAACCCCCATGGGTTTTGTGCCAAAACCTCGAATCAACCAACCAACCTTCTGCGTGAAGCTTCAAGGATGGTTACGGTAAATAAAAAAGCTTGTCTTCGTAAAAACAATGGTAATATGTCCAAGGTACAGTCAACAGTCTGCCTCTGATCTCTCAGCAATCTGATTATATTTCATAATCATATAAAAGCAATCACATATTGTAGCACTGGCCATCTTTTTCTTTATTTGCATAATCTTCTAATTAGTAATGCCATAATTAAGAGCACATTATTCCTTTCATCAAATGATTTTTCTCAAAACCTCTAAACAAAAATGCACCATCAACTGCATAATATAACTGTGCAGGCAAGCCACATTATTCAAGCGTCATGTTTTTTTAATCGCAACCGCAGGATGACAAATCCAAAAAGAATGCAACAACCGGTTTTTCCTTCTCTTTCTGCTGCTGGAGTTCGGAGGTGTAGGACGGCCTTCGGGCTTGTTCCTCTCCTGCCGACGTGACGAGCCATTTTTTTGTTCTTCTTCCTTGAATGTGAGGGATAATACCTTGCAAATTTTGTGAGAAGAATTCGACTTGATGTTACAACGCAAGGAAAGTATTTCTCCAGATCCTTATAATATCGCTGCTGTTGATAATCTTCTGTCCTGCTACATTGTCGGTTAAGATGTTTTCGACTCGCTGTCGATCTCCGCGCACACGTGTTTCCTCTTCTTTCGATATAGAAGAAATACGATCGTTTACCGAATATGCTTATTCACTGACTGAATATTTGATGCTTCCTATCCCTCTAGAACTTTCATTTTGCATAGATGGAACTTGATTGACTATATTGAAGAGCTCAGCGTTAGATTCTTAATTTTTTGTAAACTCACGTGTAACATGTTCCAGGTGTATGTTGTATAAGTACCTGCGTTTGTCTGTCTGGCAAATACCTTCTTTATTATTCCTTAATGCCTTTTCTGAAGTGGTAATTCTGAAAGAAAAATGAAAAATAATTGATTTTCTTGTGACATATTTGAGTCATCATCTTTTCGGGTAAGTTTACTTTGATCTTATATTTCCTTCATGGATCACACATTTCTAATCTCACATATGTATATATCTATAGGTTATTGCGGGTTATCAACACAACATATTCTCAGTAATTTTAATCTTAATTGATGATTTAAGAATCTAAATAAATTCTACCTTTAGTACCCACTTTCGATCCCAATTCTATCACACACTTTTCTCCATTTCCTATTACAGTTACAACGAATATTACAGATTAATTAATAATTACTCTCAAGCAAATGCTGTTAGATATGCATTATACCTACATTATACCTACCGAATGGAAAAAAGAGATACCCCACAAAATGTTTTTAGCAAATAACACTTATTTTGTTGGAAGGATGTAATAATCCTGCTGTATGAAAATTATGTTCAAAACGTCTTAGACTTTTATTAACCCTTTGACCGGCAAGGGTTTTCGTTAAGAAAGCAGAAATTTCCCAAAACTGTTATGATAAAACATATTTTGTTCAATTTAATGCCTGGTATTTTATACCTGGATTTGTGTATTTTCAATATATTTCTTTAATTTCTTTGACATATTTTAATATGCCAGTATATATACGTTCTTACAGATATCACAAATATATTTTAGGCCGTATATATACGGCCTTGCCGGTTAGAGGATTTTAACTTCGTTTTGGCTTTCAATTCAAAGTTTGGTTTTCTAACCCTAATATTCAGCTGAAAGCGATTTAGTAAGTAGAAACTAAATATAGGACCATTTTTACCCATTTTAAAGTAAGTGAGATTAATTTGAAGTACTTTTATTAGCAGTGTAGGTGATTTTTTTAATTAGTAATTGGATTAGGCTTGCATAACTACGTGTTTTACTTTGCTAATTGATGTTGTTAAACTAAAGTTGTTCTTGCTTATCTTGATTACAAGTTGCAATAATGTTTCTTATTATAATTTGTAAATCTAAGAGGTTGTAAAACATTGTTTTGTTATATTGTTCTTTGGTTATTTGAATATCAAGGCTATACTTTTCATTTCGACATCTCTAGCCTTAATTTGTCATTTTTTTCAAACAATTTTGTTTGAAATTACTAATTAGTGTCCAGACATATAATTAATAACAGGAAAATTATTAAGAACACTAACACAAATTCAATTGATATTATACATTTTTTCTTTGAACTTGTTACAAACTTCCTTTAGGTTAAAAATGGATATCAAATGCATTTATTAAACTCACCATGCCAATTCCAGATGCAAGATTATTTCTGATATAAATCGGATCAAAATGTCTTTCCGTTATCGACATTTTGATTTCACTGCTTGTAAGGTTGCAATCAATAAAATTTCTATCGTTTTGGTATGACAGCTTATTGATTATCGGTATCTAAATAATGGAATGTGTAAGAAAATTTCTGTATTTTGCAGGAAAAATAGAACCATTTTTAATACGTAAACCAACATAATCAACGCCTGAATTTCAATTCAGTTTCAAAATGTAGACAGATACTTAATACTGAAATGTGGCTAATAGATGTCAGAATAAGAATAACTACTCTAAATAATTAAGATAAGAAAATTAAAGAAATGGCTAATAAGAATTAATATATATATATAAATGTTCGCCTTCTGTACTTCGGTAATTTACTTTCATTCTGCTTTTATTCCGCCATGTTTTTACTGTCTGAGTTTCCTCTTATTTTTAGTTGAATTGTAAATTGCATTTTCTGTCACAGCAACTAACGACTAAGTTGTAAGTAAACCACTGCTTGAGAATGATGTCATTGTAAATGCCTAAATCTATTAACCAAAAAAGCCTTTCTTATAATATTGTATGGAAAATAATGTTAACAGAACTTTCTATCACTAAATATTAAAATCGCAATACATAGAACTTTACACAGTCTCATATTCTGAAAGATCTGTAGACAACTCAAGCTATCCACTTAAAATTATTCATTTGGCCTCTACATTTGTTTAAAGCGGAGATTAGGATAAAAGAAAACATATTTGTTTCATTTGGAGTAAAGGGAAGACAGCTGTTAAACCAGGCATTATACTGAAAATATAAAATTCTGCTGAAGAATATAACGAAGACACTTCTTTCTTAAAATAAACAGTTTGATGCCGCCACTAGCCATATGTAACGTACTTTTCTCTCAATCTTTCTATTTTTAATTAATTAATGTCGTTTTCTTTTTGTTCAGTGTTTATCATATCTTTCCTTTAGACCCGCGGTTCTCAATCGTTTGACTAACGCGTACCATCTAAACAAGAATTGAAAAGCTTTTGTACCACCACTACAAAGTACTACTACCGCCATCACTCTTGAATAAAGCTCAGATCGCATAAATTTACGATTATTAGAGAAAATCCTTAATCAGGTTGTTGGGGTTTTAATTTTTGAACTTAATAGTTAAAAATACTTTGCTTGTTTGCGTACCACCTATTTTTCTCTTGCGTGCCACCGGTTGAGGATTAGTTTTTTCTATGTAGACGTATTTTCATTTTCTTCCAAAATCTGAAAATAATTTCAGAAATACCTGTACAGAAATTTCAAAAATAGCTATAGGTATTTTTTCCATTTTAACGTGTAGAGATATAAGTTATTTCGATGCTGAAGAACTGAGAAATAAGCAATGCCCTCGCCAGGATTGCGCACAGTGCGAGAAACATATATACATTTATGCAGATTCTTCATTATTTAATGTCTTTAAATGTAACGTAGTAACGCAGGATGCTAATATTGAGTGGTAACAATTTGAAAACTGATTGTCCGGTTATAGCGAATCGACGCAAAATACCGAAAAGAAATTAATAGCCCCTCTAAGCTAACTCCTTTTGGGCTAAAAAGACTGAAAAATCAGACATACTGAGATATTGTTCATACTCAAAATGTAGCATCTGCATTTTATTCTTTCTGGACCTTGTGTTTTTTAATTACCAGATTCTAACCTGCCAGAAGTAGTTATGCAAAACGCAATAAATATTAATTGGTCTTTTAGCTTTTTAATGTAACAGATTACAAATTGAAAGTGATTCTTGAGTAATAACATTAAGCAGTTTTAAACAAAATTGAAACTTAATAAGATTAAGGTAAACTTTGATTGATTAGTAATAATTTCAGCCCTAAATTAATCTTTTGATCTTACACAGACTGCTTATCATCTTAAAAGCACATTTTAAAATTAGAAGTATTTATAAAGCGGTCAGATCTTATTAATTCTAATATTAGACTGTCAAAAGAACGTTTCTAGGGCAACTAACAAACTTCTTTCCAACGTGGCATAAACGAAGGCGGGGGGCAATTATTTTTTTTTCTTTTCACTGTAACATTCTAATTTACCGAATCTGTGATGAAGCTTGTTTTAAGACTCATCAATATTTATAACTTTTTTATCTTAATTTATTTTTAAATACCTACAATATTGTCATACATTTCATATAAAACTTTTAGATTAATTTTAAGGCACGTTTAGTAACACTATAAAAAATCTCATTTTAGATTAATTTAAAAATATCAAGCTCCGTGTCTCAAAATCAAACTGAAAGCACAGCTTTAAATTTAATGAAATGGAAATAATTCTGTAAGTTGAAAAATTTGTATATCTCTCACTGTTTTACTTTGTTTTATGCATCTTAATAACAGAGAGAGTTTCTGTACTCAGCAACTCAAGAGCTAAACGAAAATTAAGAAAGGAATAATTATTAAAAACTCAAACATAAAATGTTGGTAACCAGTTCAGGAAAATTTTTAAGAGCTCTAATTCACAATCAAATTCCTGTTTTCTTAATTTCCAGCAAGACCTTAGTGATGTGCAGTTGAATATTGTGAATGTTCTCATTTCTAAAATATTTTTAATGTTGTTGATAGAATGTCTGAAATCCGTTTATTTTAACCATTGTATAATACCGGGTGACCCAAAAGTCTATTAACATTTGAAAATTCAATAATTCAC
The DNA here is from genome assembly GCA_000611955.2 of Stegodyphus mimosarum. NCBI lineage: Eukaryota > Metazoa > Arthropoda > Arachnida > Araneae > Eresidae > Stegodyphus > Stegodyphus mimosarum. The sequence goes on along the minus strand of KK117454.1, from coordinate 287,707 downwards.
TGAATAATGTAGGCAGAGAGGTATTTTTGATACAGATGCTTGAAATATCATGGAGTTTTACTGAACCCAAAAAGTGCTTAAAACGACTAACAGATGGCGCTTCATATGATACTAAAAGTAATAATAAGCGTAGCAACTGATTTTTAGCAAAGACTATGTTCTTTATAGCAAATGCTCAACATGTTCGGCAGTCATTCATAAAAAATACCTGTAGTCGAGGGGACAATGTTGTGAACAACTCTGTACAGCTAATCTGTAGGTATGATGAGAAACTACCATCAGATGTTGTCTTCTAGCATCCCTAACGAGTCTGGATGATCGCTGTAGACTTGTGATTTCAGGTCATCCCACAACCCATAATCACACGAGTTGAGGTCTGGAGACCTGAGCGGCCAAGTATGACGGAAGTGGAGGCTCAACAGGAGATCCTCACCATACGATGTGTGCAAGGGATCTTTCACACATGTAGCAATATGGAACGGAGCGTCATCCTGCATAAAAGTCATATCTTTCAACAGGCATTTAGCAGCCTGACTAGGTATAATGCTCTGTAAAATAACAGCGTGTTTCGTAGACGTCACACTGACAGTTTGAATAGCAGAACTATGCATTTCGTCGAAGAAAAAAAGTCTGATGAGGATTGGCGTGATAAACCCTCATTACACGGTGACCAACAGCGGGAATTGAAGATAAAAAAGTGACAAAGTCATAAAGAACCTGATTCCATCTTTCACTACAGCTCATTTCATACACAATTCTCATGCAGAGTCACTAACATTTAAGAAGAGAAAAAAAGACATATGGCCCAGCGCCATATGTCTTTTAACATATGGCGCTGTCTTTTCACTTTTTTTTCACTTTTTTTTTCTTTCAATAACAAAGTCCATGTCATTTCAAACATGTGTGTCAGTTTTTACCTGTCTACCTGCATTATTCCGAAAATTAGTGAATTTTCAATCTGTATCACGATTTTTATCAATAACAGGAAAATTATATACTACAATAATTAAAATTTAAATAATTTAATGAATTATAGAAACATTAGGTTATTTTGACACAAGAGACATGAAAAATGAGCAATTCCTAGGTGGGACTCGAGCCTCGAACCACCCGAATACGCGTCGAGTGTACTGACCATTACACCACGAACGCATGCTAAGAAGGCGCCAGAAATACCTTATATACTCCCCCCTTTTGAAGGGCAACTGGAGATTAGGGAACCCAATTGCTAAATCCTGGTAGTGGAAAATCATCGTCTACCAACCTTTCAGTTCGAGCGCTGCTGTAGAGACATAACGTTATTTCGAAGCAGGAGACATAAAAAAGGCGCAATGCCTTCACCAGGACTCGGAGAATACGATCCAAGTGTGCTGACCGTTATACCACGAAGGCAGCTAAGAAGGCGGGAAGAATACCTTCTAAAATCATAATAAAAACAAGAACTGAAGGAATTGCATGAAATAGGAATTTTGGCTAAAAGAATGAGGGAAATGATATTTAGTACCTTCACTGTTCGGTATCACCAAGTCAGTGTTACAGAGATAGGAATGACGCTGAAAAGAGTATGAGCTATTTGTATAAGTCGAAAAGCAATTCTTCTGTCCTTGACAACATTTTCGAATTTCAATCATCGCTTCTTTGCTGCTGTTAGCAATTAATGTCAATATTTATTTTTTTCCATACATGATTTATATTTCAAGCTTTTTAATGGGCTGTTTGATTTTTCTGTTTCTTCGGTTGCTTCCATCAAAATTAAAACAGATAATTTATTATTACATGTACTTTAAAAATCAATTCATATTTTAAGTTTGTTTAAACGAATAAAAAATATACGATAGATTTTGATTGTATTTTTGGTCCAACGTTATCAAGACATATTAAATTACTCAATATTTTTCTTATTATTATACTTTTCTATTAAAATTGAATCATTTCTTTCATAAAATTAAAATATTTCCAACTATAATCGAATCTAAAATATATATTGGTCCTTAGTTTAAAATTTGTTTGCAGTTTTCGAATGAAAATTAGAATGTATCATTTGGTCACTTTTTAAATTGTCAATGGAACTCAATTTTACCAAAAACCAAAATCATATCCAATTGTAATTGCAGATAATTTGAAACTATTTCAAACTATTGATTTTTTCAAATAAAAGATAAATATATGACAGTCGTTTAACTATATTTTTTGTCTCAAATCTATCAAGAGATATTTTGTCTTTTTCGTATTCATGTGGACCATTTCTTTAAAAACACTGAAAGCTTTTATTAACTTAGAAGCAATCCAAACGAAATGTGAGGGAGTCTGAAATAATTAATAATTAATAATTTGGATCTTTTACAATTTTTAATTAAAAAATGGTTACGTATTACTGGTTAAATATATCTGTGAACTTTTAAACAATCATAAGATTTAATTTTCATCACAGTGACTAAAACTTATTTAATTTAACTGTAACTGCAGTTAATTTCTTTTTGGATTTTGCATTTATACGACGTAATATATTTAATATTTTATGAACGATTTCTATATCCTTTTCTTTTTTATTTCCTTGTACGAAATCAAGGAAGTACTATAAACGCGAAAGATTTCGCGTATCATATTTCAAAGAAAACATTCATCTCAATCCCTCTCGAAAGCATATGAACGATGTTTTTTGCTTGACATCTGTACGTACGGACAGAATAAACGACTGTTTTTGCCAAAAAACGATTGTAAATTGGATTTAAAATGGGTTCAGAAGAGATTTTTTATTCACGTCTATACGTACGTATGTATGTATGTATCTCGCATAACTCAAGAACGATTATCTTAGAACGATGGAATTTTTGAAATGTTGTATATGGGACTGCTGTAATATATGGCTGTGCACCTCTCCTTTTCGTTACAATCGTCTGCTCCAATTGTCTATAAATATATATGTATATATATACCCACTCTGTTAACTGGTTCGGTGAGCTTAGAAAGTTTATTCTCATATGTCGGTAAATTGGGCATTTTCGGCTTTTTAAAAAGTGGATGAATTATGTAGTTTTTATGTGCCGGTTACGGTTTTTATGCCTTTAGTTAATGTGCATGTAATAGTTGCAGAATTATCAACAATTTAAAAGTAAAGTGGCGAGTTAAGCCTAACGAGCTGTCGCATGATAACATTTGAATCCCAGTACAGTAGTGAATGAAGTCAATTTATGCACCTTGAGTGTCTTTTTGCCGAGTGGGATCAAAACTTAACTTTTTGTTTCGTGCATAGAAATATCTACCTTGTCTCCCGCTGAATAAATTGCTTGTTTTTGCGTAGAAACTCCAATTTTAATTCTAGAAGTTATTTTATTCACTTTTTAATCTGCATTTAGTGTTTTATGTTTTTCTGTATTTCAGAATTTTTAATGAAGATGTTTTGAGTTCTTATGTCTTCTTTTAGCTTTCCCGCGATGTGAGAACTGAATTAATTGAATGAGAAATATAACTGTAAGTAAATTCGAGGAGATGAGTTTAAATGAAATGCTGCAACAAATGTGTATAGTTTAATAGGCCATAGAAGGAAGTCGTGGTGTGCACACCAGATTTTTTTAATAAACCGTCACAAGTTTCCGTCACTGAGTTTGAATCAGCAGACATAAGCCAAAAATTGAAATATCTAAATATTTCATTGTAATGACACTAATATCTGATTTAAGAAACAAACTCAGTTTAATTCTTTATAAAACCAGAAGAAACGTTTGATATTAATGAAGCTGATATTCTGTGAATAAAGAAATTCGTGCAGCTACTCAAAAATCAATCAATAAATGGGACAGTTCTATGTCTCCTGTTCTACCCGGACGGCTGACAAAATTTAGCTTGCCTTTCCCATGTCTCGAAAGCGCTGCTTAGGATATATATTGGATTTAATTACATCCACTGATCTAATTTACGTATTGTAACACAAAATCGCACTTTTCTTAAATAACATGTCAATATTTTTCTATATTTCGCTTCTATGACTCAAATTATTCCTAAATATCAAATTTTGCAAAAAGTTGTGAGAAACTTGAGGAAAACTTCTAAGCTTTCTTCTAAGCCTGTCAAATGACTACTGGTCGTAATTTCGAACTCCTGTTTTAGTACAAACTTTCAATAAAATGTTTTCTGTCCCATTAATGTGTTTCTGTTTTTGTTCTTTTTCTCTGCTTCTTTGCACTATACCTCGCAACTACGGCGTTTGCGAATCAGAATTCCTGCATGATTCCGAGTCGTCTCTTTAACCCCCTACATACCCTGCAAGTTTGTTGGTCTGGTGGCGAATAAACCTGTATATAGAAAGGTTGCCTCTCGCACGTAGAGAAATAAATTTTCTATTTATTTACGTCATGTAAATGAAAACTTTTGTTGTTGAAATTAATATATATTTAAAATTCTTATTAAATTAATATAAAATAATAAATAATACACCACTGTCCACCCAAATTGCAACACCAAGAAAGACAAGAGATCTCACAGCAAAATTTATTTAGTAGATAACATGTTGACCAAGTATCAAATGATTAAATTTATAGACTTCTGTGAAGTGTGGTTCCTTCTAGAATCAGTAGCCAGAGTAGCCTCCATTGTTGGAGATCACCTCTGCCACATGCCTCGGAATTGATTCAAATAGACTTTGGATGTGTTCTTGGGGTACAGCAGACCAAGCAGCTTCCACACGTTGCCAAAGTTGAACTGGTGTGGCAGCTTGGGATGTAATCTTTGTCAATCGTTCAGCAACCATGGACCACATGTTTCCTATCGGCGAAAGATCCGCAGGGCGAGTGCAAGCGCCGAAGGTAAGAAAGGACAACTGGCTCCAACACCTCGAAGATGTAGCGCTGGTTGTTTAAAGCACCGGCAATGCGTACTAGAGGAGGGCGAGAGTGATATCCAATACCGCCCCATACCATAATACCCGGTGCAGGACCAGTGGGGCGGTGCATAGCGCAGCTGTTCAGCATCCTCTCTAAACGGTGTGTCCAGACTCGAATCCGATCATCGCGGTGTTGCAGACAGAAGCGTGACTCGTCAGTAAAGACAATTTCATTCCATTCTGCCGTCCGCATTCTTCTTTCATCGCACCATTGGCGGCGGAGACGTCTGTGGTTCTGCGTCAAGGGTAGACGAAGCAATGGACGTTTTGCGGACAAACCACTCTGCTGTAAACGGCGTCGAATGGTACGCGCAGACACTGGAGGTCGATGCGATCGAACACGTCTGTCCGTCGTACCCTCCTGCATCCAGCGGTCACATATCCGCGTTACAGTTGTTTGGTTTCGTCCAACACGACTACCGATTTCCATGAAAGATAACCCACACTCTCGATAGGCCGCTATCCTTCCTTTGTAGAACTCGGATACTTGATCAAACGATGATCACTGTTTACTATAAGGCATGATTGATCGTTTTTTCTTTGAAAAAACCACAAAAAAACACAATTGCCGAACTTGAAATCGTCGGAAACTCCAAGCCTTAAATAGCGCTTTGAAGTGGCGCCACAGGCGCGCGTGATGTGCGTCTGCGCTGAAATTATTATCATTTGCATATATCGCCTCCTAATGCATATTGTAAATTTCATGTTATTTGCATGCTTTGTTCAGGGTGTTGCATTTACGGTGGCCAGCAGTGTAGATCACCCGAGTTGTCAAAAGGTAGAGTGAAACAAGGAGATCTGATTTCATTGTTCAAGAAGAAATTACGAATCTTCTGTAACACTTTTTTTTCTTTTTATTAAGTACCTGATAATAAAGAGAATGCAGAAATAGAAATGTTTAATTTATTAAGGGGTGTTGGTAGCCAAAAATCTTTAAAAAATGAGGATTTGGGATTTTTGCATTTTCAAATTCTCTACACTTCTAGCTTTCTAAAAATACCATACTGTAATTCTATGAAAATTAGAACTCTAAAAAATCTAGTTTTAATTTATCATCGAATTCGTTGATCAATGAGGATTTTTACATGATAATGCGTTTTTCTAGGAATGTGATTTTTTATATTCGATGTACCTTTTCTCAGGAACTACTACTCATATTTATGTCACTTTTTGTGGTTTATATATTATGTTTCCTAATATTTACTGAAATCAGTTTTTGTGATAAACTAAGGAATAAAGAAATCACATTTTTTTTTGTGAGATAAGTGCTAAATTTTACTACGCCTAATACTAAATTCTATAGATTTCTCTAAAGCCCAAAATGTTTCAAAAGTTTACTTCAGTATAATCAGACAGGTGTACTTTAATTACACAAAAAATTTCAAACGTGTATCTACAGCAGATTTTGAGAATAGGTCCATCGAAAAGGGCCAATTAAACATTGTCGGTACAGGGCTTCCGAATCCCTTTAAAATACATTTGACTAAAAGCGACCTAAAAGCAGTCCCCGAATTACAAGTTTGAAGGATCGGATCAATCTCCTCATGGAAACATGCTCTCTCTCTCTCTTCCCTTTCCTTAATTCTTTTCAGTTCAATAGCTATAGACAATGAAAATTATTCAAAGCATTTCATTAAATAACCTAATATATTCCTATTTTTCATATAAACTTATTTAAACAAAAGTAAGTGTTAGCTTCTTATATACATTCTCTCCAGAAATTCAGTTTATAATGTGTAGTAGAAGATATAAAATTTTACATTTTACAAGGCTTATACAATTTATACAAAGTTTTTAGCTAAAGGAGAGTTAGCCCAGAAGGACTATTTTTCTCCAAACGGCACTTTGCGTCAGTTCACTATAAACGGCATACTCTTTTTGAATTGTTACCACCAAATATTACCGCCTTGTATTATATCTAAGGAGATTTAAATAATGAAGAATCTGCATAAATGTATATGTGTTTGTCGCACTGTAAAAAGCCGACGGTAACTAGAGCTATCAAATTTTGAATAACGTAATCCTCTACATTTATGTGGGCACTTAGAAGACAGAATCTTGAATTTCAAATTTGTTTTATCACCTATTTCACAATTTTGGAAGGTTTTAAAGATTTTTTATTAATAAACTCCACTATTTCAAGGCGAGCAATGGCAAAACTGTACGAAAAAAACACATTTGTATCTCCAGCGCGCTAGACTTTCTATCCAAAGTCCTAAATATATTCTGTTTTTAAATATTTTTTTGAAATTTCTGCTGAAATGAATTTTATATGGTGAAAAACCTAAAAAATTCTTATTGATTTTATTACAAACATTAATTTATTAAGTTACACAGATAAACCTAAAAGAATGCCGAAAACTCTTTATCAGTTTAATAATAAATATATGTCCATTACTATAATAATCAAGATTCTCCTGTTACCTTCATATTGTGAGCTTCGTATAATAGCAGACATTATCTGTGCACGTTGGGTCTATTTTACATGTCGACGCTTTTATGAACTGTGTTAACAAGCAATGACAACAAGAAATCCAGTGGCTGATTTTTGAAGAAAATTATAAGAAATTAAAATATTTAATTTAAAAACTTGTTCTTGCTTTTAATTTCATATTCTTAAAACCTAAAATTGGAAACGCTATATAAAATGTTGCATGATTTAAATTCTGTAGAAAGATACACTGTACTCTGGAAATGGAGGCCTAAGGTACATACCCCTTTTATCGCTGCACAGATTAGGCCCTGCATAAAAGACACATTTTAAGACAAACATAGACAGCAAGAAATGAAATTTCATTAGAAGTAAATGTGAAAAATGCATTATTATAATTTTTGAACTGAACAACGACTAGAACTTCTTTTACCGTTTATATTTGCATGGAATTCAATTCAAAATCCTTTTACGTAACGTGGTGCTCAGAGAATATTCCAAACTCTAGTAAAGAAGGTATAATGGTAATGAATATACAAAGGAGCTTACATCGTGAGTTTTATTTTGGACTCGATACTTCATCTTACACTATTAAACGAATGTACAGCCCCAGAGAAATAGACGAGAGTTTTCATACCGATGAAGGGAGAGGGGGTGGGTTGAAGCGGCAGGTGGGAAATATGTTTGCGCGCTGCAACGTCCCCATAATTATCCCGGATCGCTGTATGATTTGTGTATGCCAACAACTCACCTCTGGGACTCTACACCGTCGCGACGAAAATTACGGAGAGCTGTCAGGAATTATACTCTTCGACGGTGCGCTATGTTAATTTAGATGTTTACTGTTTTCCCCTAAACCATTTTTTTTGGACGAAGGAAATACTCTTTCCTTATTTTCTAATTTGCGTCAAACTCAAATTTTTCTGCTTTCGGCACTCTGCTGCTTCGACTAACGTACCTCTCAACTCCACCTGGAAATGGAGTGATTCGATTTACTTAATTCTCCTAGAAAAGGGGAGCGAATGATTTTTTTTAAATAAATGCTAAGCTACGTATTTTTACTCAGTTCTGTAAACTTTCAAACGATATGTTTAGTTTCAATCCCTTGTGAATAACACAGAAAAGTGTGAAAACACCTCCAACACATGCGATACCTCGTATGCAAAAATTGTTATTTTAATTATACTTTGTTTCCTGTTTTTTCAATTTTTTAAAAACATTAGAACAATAATGTACCATTTTGCTTTGCAGATCAGCTAAAAATTAAACGCGCTTTGCAGCCTTTTATATTGAATATTATTCGAAATGCATTCTATTATACTTAAGTGGTTTTCAGTAACTTTTTTTATTGTTTGCAATTAAAAAAAAATTCAGACCTTCTTTTGAATTTCTCAGTTACACTCTCGCTGCGTTCCAGGTGAAGAAAAAAACATTAAAACGTTATACCTATACACGAGAGGGAAAACAAGTTATACTCAAACGAAACAGTTAACGTGAGCATAAAATATTTACGTTCCGTATCACGAATGGAACTCTGAGGCATAAATATGTAAAGAGAGTTCTATGTTGAGAGAATATCTCACGCTACCCAATCCGTGACTTAAATTCACAGATGGAGTGCTTTTTCCTCTTCATTGAGAATGATACATTTAACATTCTATTTTTTGGCGTACGTATCGCAAAATTCCCATACATAAAATGCATACACACACACATATATATATATATCTATATATATATATATATACATTTATTTCTAAGTGAGCAAAACCCGAAGCACATGAGAAAGTAACAATAAATATAGATAGAGGTATACATATTTATATAGAAAATGTTTCGCTTTTCAAAAGCGGAATAGCTAAAAACATATGTATAAAAAGGCCATTTATAAATATTATTTAAAGATCACCGAAGATAGATAGACGTATGGGGGATACTTAATATGCACAAATAGTAAACAGGTATCATGTCTCCATACTATTTCATTAGTACAAAATGTTAAATTGATAGTTTAAACTTCTATGGCGGTACTTACTGTTGGATTCTTAGAATACATTATTTAAAATCTTTTCAAATGTAAGTGTAGAAATGAGATATTTTCTTTGGATTATCATAATAAATATCGAGTGCTCTCCATTTCATGTTCCTTTTCATTTTTCGCAAAATTTCCTATTCACACCAACATTAGCAAATATTACACTTAGTATTTATTTTACAAATTTGCTGTTATGACTCTAGGTATTAAAACTGCCGTTATATCACTACGTATTAAGGTCCAACAAATCCTAAGGAATGCGTCAAAAAAGTTAGAGAAGGAAGTGCAGTTTGGTTACTATCTATAGACAACACTGTAAGACAGTACTATAGGATGGAGAAGCGTCATTATTTTAATTATTTTGCATTTTATATGCTTGGTTTCTACTAGATACTCTGCGCAAAAAAAAAATGGCAAAGTTCTATATCTTCCGTTCTACTGGGCTGATTGACAAAATTCAAATTGCGTTTTTCATGTCTCGAAAGCGCGACTTAGAATATGTATTAGATTTATGTATAGCATTGTTAAAATATAGGTTTTTTGACACAAAATTGGACTTTTTCTGAAATGACATGCCAATTTGTTTCCATATTTCGATTCTACAACTCAAATTATGCCAAACTGCCAAGTTTTGTAAAAGTCGCACATGTAGTTTTTTTAAAAAAAATTAGTTCTCAAAACTTTAGCTCCTCAATATTAAATGAAATTAATATATATTGTTTAATATCTTTTTTATTAAACTTACATGATTCCTTCTTTCAAAATTCGAAATTTAGGCTTAATCCAGATATAATTCGCACATGTTTTAGGATTTATTTTTAACATTTTGTATTTTAAATATTTTTATTAATTTTTCGAAAGCATTTTTGTATTATAACCAATAAAAGTTTTAACATTATATTAAAGTTGATGTATTTCTAACCATACCTGCAAAAAATTAGTTCTCAAAACTTTAGCTCCTCAATATTAAATGAAATTCATATATATTGTTTAATATCTTTTTTATTAAACTTACATGATTCCTTCTTTCAAAATTCGATTAGGCTTAATTAGGATTTATTTTTAACATTTTGTATTTTAAATATTTTTATTAATTTTTCGAAAGCATTTTTGTATTATAACCAATAAAAGTTTTAACATTATATTAAAGTTGATGTATTTCTAACCATACCTGCAAAAAATTAGAATTTTTTATTCAAAATTTCCTAAAATATATGTGAATTTACCTTTTGGTGCGTTATAAAATTTGGTGTAATTAAAAGGAGCGATAATAACGAAAATGTGGTTCACGCGCTTTGTTAAAATTATTTGAAAGAATGAACGATGGGTCTTTTATCCTCTCGTGCATCAATGGAAAAAAGGAAAGCAAGCAGGTTACTATAAATTAAGAATTCCAAAAATAACAAAATTTTGTATCTGCGAATAATTTGAGTCGTAGAACCGAAATACAGAAAAAAATAATATGTTATTTTAGAAAAAGTCCGATTTTGTATCAAAACACCTATGGTAGAATAATGCTATATATAAATATAATTTATATCCTAAATCGCGCTTTCGAGACATGAAAAACGTAATTTGAATTTCGTCAATTGGTCAAGTAAAACGAAGATATAGAAGTGTCCCATTTTTTTTTGTCGCAGTGTACAAATACGGCTGAGCGTAATAGATTCATGAAAGAAGTAGCCAGAACGCAAGCATTCGCCACTAAGGATTCCTAAGCACTCCCTTTCGAACTAATTTTAACTTTCCTTGAATACATCTTTTAACGCATTTGCATTCAACGTAATTCTAAAATCGCATTCTGGTAAAGAGTTGTTGTAAGTGGGAAATAAGAACTAAAAGGAAAGAGTTAAAAATTTAATGTTAACTGTTATAAAATCAACATACAATTTACAGCTTGAATTTCTCAAAAACAACATTTTTAACTCCGGAACTTACAGCTTCGTAAAAGCAGAGTGTTTAGCACTCCTGAAACCATTAAAATATTTATTAACTAATTTATAGTCCTCATGAAACAAAATTACATATGCTGCTTTCTCAAAATAGAACTCGACAAAATTTATTTTCCCTGTAAAAGGGTATGTTTAGATATAAGCAAAAGCATAAAAATTCATGTTATGAATTTTATTTTGCAAGTTAAAATAGAAAAATAATTATACTGCCATGTTTTTAAGAGCATTTCCGAAATCTGACAAAGGTTTTGACAAATAATATCTTTCTGAATGAAGTATTCATCTTATTTGTTCAACTTATCATTTGGTTTCCCTGCTGGTGAATAAAAAGTATAAAGATTTAAAATGTGTCATATTTCATGACACCGTTATATATAATTCAACAAAATACAAACAGAAGTAGACATTTTCTTCTATAAACTGATAAATCTTTGAATATTTAAGAACAGGTCATTTAATATATTTATTTCGTTTCACTTATTCTCATTAATAAACCTTTCTTGCCTTCGAATTTAGTTTTTGTTCACTTTTTCAGAAACATCGTCATTCTTTATATCGTGATATATATATCGATTTGGAGCAACCTTCCAGGGCAGGATCTGTCGTTGACAAATCTTATTTTGGAATGTCCTGAAGAAAAGAGTGAAAAATTGGAAATATCAATGCTTTAACGTCCAAGATACTTTTGCTCCCTTTTCTTTTGATACATTTTCAAGAGTGCTATAGCACTTCGTTATCTGAAGGTGCTTCAGTGTATGATTCCCTTTTTGCAGGGAAGTCAGAAAACAAAATCTTCGCAATGTTAGTACTAAAATACAGAAGTATAATAACAGAAGTTTTAAACTCAAAATATAAAGGAAGATTTATTTGTTAAAAGGAGCACTTTTGAGTCGGTTTATTCACTTGATGTTTGTGAGACGTAATCTTAGAAATACGGTTTATAAAATTATAAGGTATTTTCTCTCTCCTTCCAGCATGACTTCGTGGTGTAACGGTAGCACACTCGGTGCGTATTCGAGAGGACCAAGGTTGAATCCCAGCGAGAGCATTGCATATTTTTCACGTCTCCTGCTTCGAAAATCCTAAAGTCTCTACAGTGGCACCCGAAGTACAGATGGTAGTGGACAATAATTCTTCACGACCAAAATTTGGGGACTGGGTCCCCTAATCCCCCCCTGTAAAAGGGGGAGATTATACGGTATTTGCTCCCTCCTTCCAGCATGCTTTCGTCATATAACTGTAGCACACTTAGCACGTATTCGAACGATACAAGTTCGAATCCCAGCGAGGGCATTACATATTTTTCACGTCTCCTATTTCAAAATAACCTAATGACTCTACAAAATCAAGGTCTCCAAGAGAGGTTTAACTCATTTCACCTTTCCCAGAGAAACGATTATTATCCTACACCGTAACTGGATATCAATGTTTGAAAAATGTATGTATTTGTAACGTTTTATATCAATTTTTTTTGTTCTTCGTTTTTCCATCCTTATAATAACCAGTTAGTGTTTGCTAAGCTCTTGTACCTGGCAATAAATTTTGACGGATCGCTCAAAGTTGAGCTACAATACTGCTGTCAGTATTGTCCCAAAAAGTAATTTTGAATACTTAAAAGCCTACATAGAATCGTGTTAATAAATTTAAGAGAATGTTCACACGATAATACTCAAATATACCTCACCATTCAAAGCTGACCACATCATTCGTCTATTGATTTGTGAAAAAGATCTGATTTAAATTAAACAGTGTAGCAAACTGCTCGAAACTAATCGTTTCTATTATACTCTTATCTTTAACAAAGTGGAATATTAAATAATTATGTATCAACTCGAGAAAAATTCATACGCAGTTTTGTAGCTATCATAAATTCAAATTGGTACGAAAGAGCTGATAAATAATTTTTAAGACTAAAGACAGCGTTTCCAAAATTTTTAATATTGTTACAAGCTATACAAAATTTATAAATATTAAATCTCAATACATAATGATCATGCTAATATAATATACTGTATATAATAGTTAAATGTTATACCTTATATGAGTGCTGTATATGCAAATGATTAGTATACATATATTACATCAATAGAATGCCTAATGTAGTATTTGCGTGAACAGAATACTCAAGCCGTAAACTGCAGGAACACTATATTTAAACTGCATGAAAGTGATGTATGAATGTGTTAAACACTGCAAAACGAATTCATATTTTTTAAGGTCATTTAATGTCCGTAGTTTTAAATATGTCCATAATAAACATACCAGATATCTGGAATATTTCTGTTACAATTTACTACACTATATTTTAACTGTTATTAATGTACTTAAGTTCAATGGCCTGTACGAAAATATATTTATCTTCCTGGTGTAAGGGCTTTATAAAGACATGATTGCTTGTATGATCAATGTTATAAACGTTTGATTAAACTTTATGGAGTCTGTGAACTGTGGATTTCATGCACTCCATTTTAATGCACTGTCATTTTATTTTCATTTTAGTTTTCACTCCTCTTTTATATAAATATATTTCAGAATTTATGCACTTCAATTACGCATTGTAATATGAAACCGAAAAACAACTATTTTATTATTATTGAAAAATTAAAATATATCTACTTAATGATAGACATAGACAATACCTGTTAATCATTGGTAAAGACCAGGTGTCCTCATTCAAAGTCAACCTAACCGAAATGTGCCATTTAACTGACATTAAACGGTATCTTCTAAACATTACTAATTGGTCCAGTGTGGATCCTGGCACTGTTGTATAAAATGTGATTACATTGCTTAAGACATTTTAAAAGTCTCAGCCAATATTTAATCTTCCAACACAGCAACTTTCCAGCTGATTTTGCTCGAATTCTCCAAGAATTTTCTGATGAAGAAATAGAAGACAAGGAAACCTTTGGATATAAGAACAATACAGATTTTAGCGAGGGAAATATAGAGATAAATAACATCAGCAGTGAATCTGAACAATATATTTCGGACGATGATGATAATAGCGATATAGAAAAAAGGAATGACGATGATATGGTCTATATCGGTAAGGATAAGTCTTCTAAGTCGCAAAAACAGAAGTATGCACACTGCTCAAATACGAAAGTGATGAATATTGTGAAAGTGTTACCAGGCCTAAAACACTATGCCAAGTAAACAGAGGATGAAATAGGATCATTTTTGAAAATTATTGATATAAATATGCTTGTTGAAATTTTGGAATATACAAATAAATATATAAGTTTGCTAAAAGGCAAATGCTCAAGAGACAGAAACTGCACGATTACTTCAAGATTGGAAATGATGGCATACTTTGGATTGCTATATATCATAGGAACAAAAAAAGGACACCATGTAAATATAAAAGAGTTGTTTTTAAGTAATGGCACTGGAAAATATAATAAAATATAATTATTAAATTATAAATTTTAAATTTTGTATAATGAAATATATCATTGCATTTCCACCTGACTAACATAAGAACTTAAAAAAATAATTTACTTATATTTGAATGTGATATCATTTGTATTTTGCATTAATAAGGTTAATATTTTATTCCTTAACAAACTTATTATAACAGATGTCGTAAAAAGTACGACGTGCGCGTATTGGAAGGTTAATATACTAAAT
>KK117454.1:247550-266427 GCA_000611955.2 Stegodyphus mimosarum | reverse complement strand
TTTCATGTGTTCTTGTTTCAAGATAACCTAATGACTCTACGAGATCATTAAATAAACGAACTTCATGATTCTAAGAACAATTTAGGAAATAACTTTTGAATATGTACAATTAGATTCAATGTTTTCCGAATTTTTAATTGTAACTTAGGAGACATATATTGAATGTTATAATACTAATTTCAAACTGTCAAAGAATGGGACTGAATAAAATAATAATCCTAAGTTTTCTTGGGAAATTAACGTTTACAATGAAAACTCTAGATTCTGTTTTCTTTCCTCTATTTTATTGAAAAATTATTAAATTTATTTTTAACTAAGTTCTCATTAGGATGAATACATTCTACAACGTATAATTTGGGTTAAGAACACTTGAAAATTTTCAGCTGGTGAAGAGTTCAAAAAACGTGAAAATAATGAATCCGATACAAATCTGTTTATTATTCCAAAGAGGCAATTTGTCCAGAGGACTATTAATTTCGTTTTGGCATTTTGCGTAGATTCAGTAAAAGCGTTGTTTCACATTTCAAATTGTTGCCACTAAATATTATCGCCCTGCATTGTATTTAAAGGAATTAAAAATGAAGAATCTGCATAAATGTATGTATGTTTCTTGCACGGTAATAAAACAACTGTACCATCAAGTTTTGAATATTGAACGTTTCCCCCGAAACCCAAATTTGAAATTTGGAATTTGTTTTATCATCGATTTCATATGTTGTAAATCTTTAACGATTTTTTTATCAACAAACTCAAGAATTTTAAAGCGAGGAAGTTGTACAGAAAAAACACATTTATCTCCAGCGCGCGAGACTGTGTATCGAAAATTCTATAGATATGCCCACTTTAAAATTATTTTGCAAAATTCCTCTTGAACTGAATTTTATGGTTTAAGTGCGAAAAACATGATAATTAATAAATAAAGGCAACAGACAAAATGTTAAATAAACGACGCTTTGGGCGTAATTTAAAATCTGAAATCGTTCAGATTTTTTTTTATTTATTATTTCATTTTGTATTAACTGTTCACATTTACAAATGAAGGAGCCCTTCAAGTGTGCAATCACTTTTGTTTTTAATTACAGCACCTGAACGGGAAAGTCACAGCATTTTAATTTGAAACAAAACGCGTTATATGAACATACGAGAATAAAATCGCAAAGCTTAGGAAAAAAATCAGTGAAATATTTAGAGATACGAAGATTTACGAGTTATTTACACTTACAGTTTATATTACAACGCATTTTTTTAAATGTGACCAGCAAATGAAATTATTTGTTTTACATTAAACACAAATATTGACGTCTGCAAGTTATATTTAGTAACGCATATGATAAATATTATTTGTTTTAAATTTGAGCATTACTTTTATGAGGTTCAACTATTGAAATCTAAAGTTCTAGCTTAGAACCCCACGAACACTAATAAGCGAATAATCGTTTAAGTGTGTGAGCAGAATACGTAAGACTTGAGAAGGGTTTAAAACCCTTTATTATTCAGTATAGTATTTACAATCAGTTCCGACTTGGAACTTTACATAAAGCCGCCACTCGGTCTTGAACTTAAATACTAATAATTTGAACTAAAATTAGCTTAACTAAAGCTCTTAAAGGATATAGCCGAAGCTATCAGAATCTAACTAGTTGGCCCCTAAGTATTAATTATATCGGTTAAGCCTAGCAAGGGCTTAAGATAGGAAAGAAACAAAACTTAAAATAACTGTTAATTAACATAATGTAAACCTTATACTTTAATAAAACAAATACATTTTTGCTATAATGCTATAATTAATATTCAAATTTTGTTTTCATATCTGTATTTAGTATGATTACTTTTAGAAACCCTAAATATGTACTCAAAAGTGCGCTTAATTTAATCACATGTAAAATTTCATGTAGCTTTGTCAGGACTTAGTGTTCTGTGCATTTTTTTGGAAACATTGTAAATTCTGGAAAGGGTTTTTAACCTTACGTTCTAAGTCCTGAACTGGAATAGAGAGCAGAAGGTACGCTATGTTCTGATGTAACTGCTGGGCTGGAGAATAACTGCACGTGAAGGGATTTGAAATCCTCTTTTATTCAATCACTATTAAATACAAACCTCCCAATTCGGGAGAGATACAGAACGTAACAGACCACACTTTGGTCGAACTTAACAATCAAATAAATTTGAATAAATTAAAATAGAACTTAAATTAAACTTTGCTTCGCAGAGCAATTCGCGGAAGTTGGCCTCTATCGAAAAGGGTGCGTAGCAAGGTATACTAAATACTACCGCACTTTAATTTGTTTTACAAAGCAATCACGTAGTAAGCACTATGGCTTATAAATTTAAACTGCTAGCTGGTCAGGCGAAAGTTGAGCAGCGTGACCGTGATCTGAGGCAAAGCTCTCACACACCGAGAGGTTTCTACCTCTGGCTTAAATAGTGCTTGGCTGAACTTCAAAAATTAGCATAAGCTAAAAACGCGCGCTTCTTCTGACAGGAAGTTGAAGCAGAGAGGAGATAGAAAAGATTTAAATTAAAATAAACTTGGTTAGTTTAACTAAAACCTTACAGCTTAAACCACAATAAAATTTTAACATCATATTTCACTACGTTTGAATGAAATTTCTAGAGTTATTACTAATAAGCTTTGCACAATTAACTTGTGCCATCTTGTTAATCAATCATTCTTGCTTCCTGAAACATTTTGTCTAAAAATACGTCATTTCCTATTAAATTTGAATCTTTTCATTCAACATTGTTCATTAAACCAGATTTATAAGTTCAATTAATCTGAAAACTTATAAGGTATATCTCCCACATTCTTAGCGTACCTTCGTGGTCTAATGGTCAGCACACTGAGCCGGTATTTCAGAGGTCCGTGGTTCGATTCCCGGCGAAGGAATAGCATATTTTTCATGTCTCCTGCTTGTAATTAACCTAATGTGTCTACAGTGGCTCCCCAACTAAAAGGGTTGTGGATGATGACTCTCCACACCCAGGATTTGACGACTAGGTCCCCTAAAACCCTAGTCGCCCTTTAAAAAGGTGAGTATATAAGGTATATCTCCTACATTCTTAGCGTGCTTTCGTAGTGTAATGGTCAGCACACTGAGCCGGTATTTCAGAGGTCCGTGGTTCGATTCCCGGCGAAGGAATTGCATATTTTTCATGTCTCCTGCTTGTAATTAACCTAATGTCTCTACAAACTTTCATATTTGTTTTCTGATGCAGAAAAAATTAAATTCAATTAATGAATTTAAATTAATCTTAAAATCTAATAACGTATGAAAAATACGTATGAATAGTGCTAGCATTCACTTGCATCATATAATATAAAGTTTTACTCAGACTGCAAATGCAACTGTATAAGA
The DNA here is from genome assembly GCA_000611955.2 of Stegodyphus mimosarum. NCBI lineage: Eukaryota > Metazoa > Arthropoda > Arachnida > Araneae > Eresidae > Stegodyphus > Stegodyphus mimosarum. The sequence continues at coordinate 263,071 of KK117454.1, read as the reverse complement.
AATATATAAAATTTCTTTAACAGCTTCAATAATGGGAATCTTCTTATTTGGAAATATAATATACAAACATTTATTGAAAGTATCATGATTTAATTCCATGATTTGAAACTTTTCATGTATAAATAATCAAAAGCTGAAGAACGAATCGTACGTTACACTCTCTGCCACTTACATTTTTAGTTGCAGGCCCCTGTAAATTTGTTTACCTAACCTATCAAGTACTTTAGCTATGAAAACTGTTTTACAGTTAAATTGGAAAGGCTCTATTTTATTAAAGCTCTGTAATTTTACAAGCTTCCTTTGGTACAGCACTTGTGCCAGGGAATTTAAATATTCTTTAAACTATTGTACTTTTTCTTTAACTAACAGTTATGCTATTTTGTTAAATATTACGTTAATATTACTATGAGAACGGATACTTGGATTTTGCCAACTTCTGTATCGCACTGTAAGTAATTTAACCTCTTCAGTGATATTCACTCATCGGGTTAACTTCGATTTATTCCTCGCTCTTAAAATATTTTAGGAACTGAGACGGGTAAAATAAAAGTAGAATTATATATGTTTTATGGTATTAAATTTTAAAACTGACTAGTACGGTCATGTTTTTCATGCATTTATGATTTTATGACATTTTGAATCCTTTATATATGTAAGATATAAAATAAAAAAGAAAATTACTAATTGTATTTTTGCATTAGCCCTTTTAGTACCTGATTTTATGTTGAGTACGTCCCCTTCAAAAACCTGTTTTGCGTCACTTACCTCATTATTTCATCCACAATGATTCACAGTGCTGGAGAACTCCTGTCCAAACATCATTCAAAATTTTAAAACAAGGAACCGAGCTTATAAATATCTCAGCTATGGAATACGCAGTACTTTTCCTCCATTCCTTCGCCCAACTAACATCTCTTCGCCGCTTTGCAGCTTTAATCTATTGTTAAAAATGTCATTATGCTCATATAAACTTGTGGGGCGCTTACAGCATCCAAAGTGTTGTGTAAACTAGGAAAAGATGTCTTATGATATGCCCAGAAATTATTCTTAAAAGAGGCAATATTATGACTGTTAACGTAGCTGTAACGTATATCATATATATATATATATATATATGATAGTTTATTTCATTGTAGATAACTTAATATTAGGTGAGCTTGATTAGGAAAAGCACAGATTAACGTTTTATTCATGGCTGAGAATATTGTTGCATAGATCACGACTGGAAATTGCGGCGAGTGCATGACCGGATGGTATTTTGGAAGAAGCACGACCAGCGTGGTAATTACACAGCATTTATTTTTGGATAACAAGTTTCTTAGCATATATCTTCCTAATTCGTAGAACTTTAGGAGTGCTAAACGCGCCCCGTAATTTTGAATATACAGATACATCTTACATAAGGGATAACAACTAGCACAGGACAAGCGATGCGTTGCAAGTAGGAAGGCGAAAGGATACAATATATTGCGTAGTTAGCTGCAATACAATTTATAAGCTCGGAAAACTTTGTTTTAATCCTGACCAGCGATTGGGCAAAAGAGTTAGCATGAAGCGGTTACTGAAGGGAAAGTTTGATGTAACATGTTCAAGATGCAGCCTTACGGACGGGATATATGCAACTAAAATTAAGAATTTCAATTAAGGTTCCAGTTAAGTTTCGGACCTCTAGAATACGCGGCGATTACACCACAAATGCATGCTTAGAAGGGGAAGAAATACCTTATATACTCCATTTTTTAGAGGGCGACTGGGGATTAGGAGAACCAATCTCCAAATCCTGGTGGTGGAGAATCATTATTCGCTACCTTTCTTTTAGTTCGGGAGCCATCATGGAGACGTTAGGTATTTTTCTTTTTTTGAGCAGGAGGCGTGGAAAATGAACAATGCCCTCTCCGGGACTCGAACCTCGGGTCCCTCGAATACGCCCAGGGTGTGTTGACTATTACACCATGAAGGCATGCTAAGAAGGCGGGAGAATACATCTTCAGTACCGACTTCAACTCCGTACTGAGGAAAATTAGAATTTTAAACTTGAAATCTTTATGAATACGTGCCCAGAAGACATTTCCAGTGCAAATGCAAAAGATTTTCGTGGGGGGGGGGTGATTTTCTTTCAGAGTCAGGGTCTTCTCGGAAAGTGCATTTACTTAACTTTGAGCCATCTATCAATTTCAGAAACTATTTCCAAACTTCTCTTATTAGCATTCTAGTCAAAACAAAACAGTAACAAACGATTGTATTAAAAATTCCAGACTTTTATATCAAAATGTAAATGCGAAAATTTAAATAAGAAATCGTTTCCATAAAGTGAGAATGGCCTTCTGTATCAGAACTTCCCAATCTTTTCTGGACCACCTTTCCCACCACAAGAAAAAGTTTCCATATCGTTATAGTTAATTTTAGGAAACTTTAAAATATTGTTACGTATTATATATACATATTTTATCAATTACCTATTAAGAATCACAAAGTAGAATTTAATCAAAACGACTATCAAGTACAGAAATAAATGTAGATTAAAAATTTAAAAGAAACTACAAAATCAGTAAGAACTGAAAAGAATTAATAAAATGATTGAGGCTGGTAGAGCTTTAACAATTTGTTACTGTCGCGTTTCAGTTTTTTCAGTTCAGTCTAATTCTTTTCTTAGACAATAAATTTGCTACTACACTGGACACATAGACAAATATGATGAAGCAAAAGCAAGTAGAAGTTTCTCAACTCTTGCTCACAGTCTGTGATAGAGAAGTGGTAGTAATATTTTGAAGTCAGAACCCTTGAAATCCACCCAACCAGATGGGATATTCGTTAGCTACTTTGAATATCATACCGAAGGTCCCAAGCTCGAATGCCGGAGAAGGCCTAGATATAATTTGTCCGTCCCTTCATAGGAGGCAACGGTGGCCCACCCATTCGGTGCTTCCATAATAAAGAGACCACCGATTCTGGTCTTAGCAGTGGCCAATGCCTATAAACGCTAGAGCGCGCCGTTGGAAATTAAAGAAAACCTATGGATATCCATTTTCGAATTTTACTTTTAGTTCTTCATCAGCTGTAAGTTCTAAGAGTTTCTCTTCTACATTTGATGCTTCTGCTATAACTACATTTACAAAAGAAAACATCGTAGAATCGCTACTTAAAATATTCATGAAGAACATCCAGATGTTAGTAGCAAGTAAGCAAATTTTTCTGTTTACTAAAAATTGGGAAAAATCTCTCTATTCACTTCTACCTAAATTGCGTTTCAGATGCACACGTTTCCTCACAAAAACAGCTATGACATTATTTTCTTTTGCTTTCATTCAATTCAACTCATCATCTTGCGACAGTAAATTGACTTCACGAAATATTTTAAACAGGCCTGTCAAAAGAGAAATGTCATTTTTGGATGTAATCATAATTTGCTTAGTTTTTTATCCCTGTTTTCAGGGAACTCCAGTGCTGAATCATATAGATCGAAAACGCCATTCAGACAGGTACCTTTTCAGAGCCAATGGACTTCTGTATGCAGAGGCACGCGGTTGTAATCTTCATTTTTACTATAAGGTTGGCCAAACAATCTCTCATGCAATGATACGGTCTAATGTTATAGACTGTTCTAATAATGTTGTGAGTTCTACTGTCTATCTGTTGTGTGGAATCTGGAGAAAGTGACTGCGCAGAAGAAGGGTTAAAACTGCCTTTTGTTAAGTCTTTAACCTATGTACTATGCGTCAACTCGATAACAACTAACATACTACGCCTCTGCTTGGGCGGTAACTGAAACAGTAGAATCAAAACTCAAGAATTCAAGATATTAACAACTAGTAGAACTAAATTACAGGAATCACAATCCTGTATCCTACAGATAATGCTGTAGATAATAGCTACAAGATAATAGCTGTTAAGGCACGCCTAACCAGCACTAGCTGCTAAGTGGAAGCTTGCGTATAACAACGCACAGGAATTTCGCAGACTCTCTAACTTTCCTTTCTAGAACTCGATATTTAAACGTTTTCCCCAATGGTAGAATTTGCATTCCTTACACGCGCTACCAAATTTAAATAGCATGGGAATTAAAGAAAGCCCACTGGCTCCCAAACTAAAAAGCTGGTGGATGTTGATTCTCCACCACCGGGATTTGGCGATTGAGTTCCCAAAACCCCAGTCGCCCTTTAAAAATGAGGGAGCATATAAGGTATTTCTCCAGCCTTCTTCGCATACCTTAGTAGTGTAGTGGTCAGCACGCTCGACGCGTAACCGACATGTCCGTGGTTCTATTCTCGGCCAAGGCGTTGCATTTTTCATCACTCCTGCTCCGAAATAACCTAATGGCACTGACAATTAGGGGAATGAAGGCTTATAGGAAAGAATTGCATAGTAAATTTAACTGGTTATTTAAAATAAATATAGATCTATGCAATGTACTGAAGCGATGTATTCAGAATTTTCGAAATCAGACTAATCTAACAGACTCTATAGCAAGTACTGTTTGCTTCAAATGTTCGAAGTATCCCTTATAACGCCTCGTCATTGCTGGAGCTCAATCAGTAATAGCTTACAAATTATTACAAAAAAGAGTTTCTTTCACTTGAAAAAACTTGTTCGTTATATTAAATATCGTGATATTCGTGATATTATATATGGATTCTCCCATACCAGTTTCTTCATTTTTAGCATACAGTAAGTCTCGATTTTTTTTTCTGATTTTATGAATTGAATGCATGATAGGAGTAGTGTTTTGTTATTTAGTGCAGTTGATTCATTGAGGTGAATGGAAAGTTTTCAACTAATCTTATACTGATATTTTATTTTATATCTTTAGCCTTTTCGTTCTATTCTTCTTTGGGCCCTATTGTTACTCACCGGAATTTTTCTGATAATATCAGACTGTGTATTATGCTTAAAAACAACTTTGGTTCCTCTTTGACCTTGAGCAAGATTACTTCCTGCGTTATTTGTGCCTGGGTTTCATATTAGATTTGCAGTCCATCATCTTCTTGTTTAAAAGACGATGCAAAAAATTTTGTTATAGTAGGCTGTTTGAAATATTTCTTCTCCGGTGCTCGAAAGTAGGATAAATCTTTGTTGTCTTTTTTATAAGCATGCATTTTATTCAAATCTTTCTTAAGCCTAGAAGGCTTCTTTTGAAAAAAAAGGTTTTCGCAAATGACATGTACAGGTAATGATTGGTTTATAGGACAGTGCGTAAATCTAGATTTCAGATTCTCAATAGTATACTGTTAGCATCTCTCCTCATATTCTGATATTCTGAAATGAAACATTTTCTACGCTTTGAATAAAGAAACTTTTCAACAGATTTATAGATAGTTATAAAACTAATGGCTATAATGACGCCTATTAATCTCACTCAACGAATATGGATTCCTGGCAAAACACACGAAAATAATAAGACATTACAGAACTATCCCTTCCCTTTTTTTATTTCTACCTTTGATTTTGTGCACGCAGAAAATGGTAAGCTTTTGCTTGTTTGCGATGCTGATACACTTGCTTTATAAACAATTCATTACAAACTCCGATATTTTTGTCAAAACATGCATGATTGCGTGAATCGCGTTATATATATACACACAAATTATTGGTTTATATATATATATATATATAAACCAATAATTCGCCATAAATTATAATAAGAAAACGTTCCATATACCATCTCCAAGGAAAAGAAATTCACTGAAAAAGGTATAAACTAGCATTAGGTATATATACTACGCCTCTGCTTGGGCGGTAACTGAAAAAGTACAATCAAAACGCAAGACTTTAAGATATTAACAAGTAGTAGACTTAAGGTACAGGTATTACAATCCTGTATACTACAGCGCGTAGATGAGTTTAGTGGCAACACAATTATAGCCGTTAAGCCACGTCTAACCAGCAATACATGCTAAGCTGGAGCTTGCGTTACCAATACGCACAGAGTTTCCCCAGACTCTCTAACTTTCCTTTCTAAAATTCTATATTTAAACCTTTTCTTCTACTCGTAGAATTTGCATCCCTTACGCGCGGTACCAAACTTAAATATTCTGGCACTGACAGTTAAAGGAATAAAGGCTTATAGGAAAGAACTTCAAATTAAATTTAACTGGTTATTCGAAATAAATATAAATCCCTACAATGTACTGAAGCGATGCATGCAGGAGTTCATTCAGAATTTTTGAAACCAAATGTTAACAATAAATAACAGACTGTATAGCAAGTACACTTGGCATTGCTTGTTTCAAATGTATATACCTAATGCTAGATAATTTTTTCAATGCTTGTTTACTCGATAACAATATCACAAAAATTTTACATAATTAGATAAAATGTTTATTAATGTAAACAGTAGATAATTTATTATATTACTTTCCTAAATAGGTAGGTACACTGAGAAAAACAAAAATCTGAAAAGTTCAGATTTTAAATTACTTCCAAAGGGCTCTTTTTTCAACATTTTATGTGTTACCTTTATTTTTAAATAACATGTTCGACGAACTTAAACTATAAAATTCAGTTCAAGAGCAATATCCAAAAATAATTTTAAAATTAGCATTATCTTTAGAATTTCTGATACACTGTCTCGCGGGATGGAGATAAAAATGTGTTTCTGAGCAACGCTGCCACTGCGTGCTTTGAAATCCTTGAGTTTTTTAATCAAGAATTCGTTAAAGTTTTACAAAATATGTAATCGATAATAAAAAATTCCAAATTTCAAATTTGAGCTTCCAGATGCTCATGTTCGCAGTGCATTATTCAAAATTGGATGACTCTAGGCTCCGTTGTTTTATCACAATGTGAAAAACTTACATACATTTATGCAGATTTTTCATTATTTAATTTCTTTAAATATAATACAGGTCGATAATATTTGGTGGCGACAATTTGAAAAGTGAAACAGTGCTTTTAGTGAATCAGCGCAAAATGGCAAAACGAAATTAATAGTCCTTCTGGCCAAATTGCCCCTTTGGACTAAAAATGGGTCAGTTGTATATCTCCTGCACTACTGAGCCGATTGACGAAATTCAACTTGCATTTTTCATGTCTAGAAAGCGCGATTTCGGGTATGCATTAGATTTATATATAGTATTGCTCTATTATAGGTATTCTGACACAAACGAAGAATTTTTCTGAAATGATATGCAATTGTTTTTCCGTATTTTAATTCTACGACACAAATTATGCCAAACTGCGAAGTTTTGTAAAAATCGTAAGAGAAGTTGTTAAAAAAACTAGCTCACAAAATTTTAGCTCTTCATTGTTCATTAAATTTTGTGTATATTTATTAATATTTCTTGCTTTTATTAATCTTATTTGATTCTTCCTTTTATATTTCAAAATTTAGGTTCATTCCAAATAAAATTCGCCCATTTTGTTATGATTTATTTTAAAATTTTGAATTATAACCTATACATTTTTTGCAATCATCTTAAAGTACATGTATTTATAAGCCTACCTGCATAAAACTAAGAATTTTGTAATCAAAATTGCTTAAGATATAAGTGAATTTACAATTTGGCGCGTTTTGAAATTTTTCGTATTTATTATAAGCGACAATAACGAAAATGTGGTTTACGCACTCTGTTAAAATTATTTGAAATATGACTTTTTTGTCGCTCGTGGACAATGAAAAAAAGGAACGGAAAATAGGTTGCTATAAATTAAGAAATTTGTCAAAGTGAATTATTCTTGGCACAAACTGAAAAAAAATTCCGCCAAGATAAATTTTAAATTTCTGCCTAAAAATTATAAAATTTAATATCTAGGCATAATTTGAGTCGTAGAAAATACGGAAAAACATTGGTGTGTTATTTCAGAAAAAGTCCGATTTTGTGTCAAAATACCTATGTTATGACAATGCTATGTAGAAATCTAATATATATCCTAAGTCACGCTTTCGAGATATAAAAAACGCAACTTGAATTTCCTCAATCGGCCCGGTAGAAAGCGAGATATAGAACTGTTCCATTTTTTTTTTTTTTTTTTTTTTATTTTTGCTGCGTACGTCATGACGCCCCTCTTGACTGTTAACACTGCCCTTTTCCTTCTGCACCCGCCATCGCCCCCATAGAAAACTCTAGCGCTCACTGTGGGGGGATACCGCCCACGTTTTACTCGGATTCTTCGAATTTTTTCTCCCGCACGCTTCTATCTCGGATCGCTTTTGAAACAGTTGCCACCAAATATTATCGCTCTATGTTATATTAAAAGAAATTAAATAATGAAGAATCTGCATAAATGTACATATGTTTCTCGCATTGTGATGAAACAACGGTACTCAGAGCCATCAAAATTTGAATAACGTAATCCTCCTGCGAATATGGGCATCTGGAAGCTTAAATTTGGAATCTGGAATTTGTTTTATTATCAAGTTCATATTTTGTAACATTTCAATGAATTTCTGATAAACAACCTCAACGATTTCACAAGGAGCTATGGCAACATTGTACGATAAAAAAACGTTTTTATCTCCAGCGCGCGAGACTGTGTACCGGAAATTCTGAATATATGCTTAAAAAGATTATATTAAAGATATATTTGCTAAGATGATTATTTAAATATTATATTCTAAATATAATACTATTTTGCGATATTGCTGTTAAATTGAGTTTTATGGTTTAAGTGCGAAGAACATGATATTTAATAAATAAAGGTAACACAGAAAACCTTAAAAAATTTGAAAGCTTTCAGATTTGAGATTACGCCCAAAGGGGAGTTTTTTAACCTTTTCTGTGTTACCTTTATTCATTAATCATGATGTTCTTCTCACTTAAACCATAAAATTCAGTTGAAGAGCAATATCGCGAAATAATTTTAAAATGAACGTATCTTTAGAATTTCCAGTACACAGTGTCGCGCGATGGTAATAAAATGTTTTTTCTGTGCAACGTTCCCATTGCTAGCTTCGAAATCCTTGAGTTTTTTAATCAAAAATTCGTTAAAGTTTTACAAAATATGAAATCAGTATTAAAGCAAATTCCAAATGGATGGCTCTAGGTACTGTTTTTTTATCACCATTTGGAGAAATATACCAACATTTACGAAGATTCTTCATTGTTTAATTTCTTTAAACATAATACAGCTCGATAATATTTGGTGGCAACAATTTGAAAAGTGAAATAACGCTTATAATGAATCAAAGAAAAATGCCAAAACGAAAAAAACATTCCTTCTGGGTAAATTGCCCCTTCGGACTAATAATTAAGTAAAAATAATTAAATAAAGGTATGGAATTCCTCCCTTTCTTTGGACTGATTGTACTTTATTTTTCCTTGCAGTTATTTATTTTTAGAATAAAAATTAATAATTTTGCAAACTTAAATTTTACAGTCACCATTCATAGTTATAAATCGAATGCAAATTACTTCTCCTAATTAAGTAATAGGAAATTAAGTGATTAAATTTATAATTTTTTTAATATTTCCTTAGTAAAATTTAACTACACCAGTTGTGTTAATTCTGCCGTTAATATGATATCATTTATAGGATATACCGGTAAGCGAAATTGCAATTAATCAAGATAATAATCTAGATACTTTGAAGGAGTTAATAATCAAAATATTTACCGAAGAAACTTCAGAAATATTTCTGCATTCGAAAGAAATTTTATATCTTTTAATAGCTATTCCCATGGCATTATAAGCGTTTTTTTTCCTAATTATATAATAAAGAAGGATATTAAAAACTATTTTTATAACTATCTGCACAATAGTCCTCTAGCCAATTGCATAAGAAGATATGGCAGAGGGAAATATATAATAATTAGTAGTAGTAAAGAAACCCTTAATTATAACATTAATAAACAAATCTTAGGAAAACATTTTACTTTTTTCGGAATATTGTAAACAAAATTGCCAAGACAAAATGTTTAGTTTAAACTGATGCGTTTTTTCCCCTCTAATGTATTAATTTACTCTAATGGCTTAAAATTTCGTATTCACTCTCAGCACTTTTAGCATTTAAACATTTAATTTATTGAAATTAGCAGAGCTCAGAAAATGTTGAGCAATTATCTAATTCCCTAAATTATATAACCGAAAAATAAGCTTCCTTATTGGTATGTATGATTTGGTTAAATCTTTGGTTTCTAAAGTGGTCCCTATGGACTCCAGGGGTCTCCAGTATCATCCAAGGGATCCGTGGAAAATTTAAATTGATTTGGGTGTCTCTAAACAACGTCAGGGGTTCCGCACAAGATTTAATATAAAATAGTAAAATTGTGATCCATTTTTATTAGCATGGAAATTTAAATAAATACCAATAAATAAAATTGTAGCGATTTTCACGACCTGAGTAAAATATAAATGTAGGTTCGTGTTAAAATAGAGTAGGTTACTCAAGTACTGAGCTTTATGTAATACCTTTTGTGAACTTACATTAACAAAACTTATTTCTACTGATCTGTCACTTGTAGTAACAGTGGTGTGTATAACTCGTTTTAATATTTTTACTAAAACTTAGTTATTGTTCAATTTATTTCAATAAATTTAAGCTTTCAATTTCTAGCAACACTCTAACAGCAATATAACAAAAAAATAATAAGGAAATAACAATAAAAAAACTGAGATAATCCCTCAAAAACGAAAATGGAAAAAAAAAGCACCGGACACGCCTATGATTTAATAGTTCTACATGGCGCCAGTTACTTAAGTTAATAACAAGTATGTCACGATGCGAGACAGACGGCCGAAAACAAGTTTATACAGGAACGCCGCTACATGCATTAGCTTGTCTACAATATAAATACTGTAAAAGAGTCGTACATCGTACATCTGATCAACAATTTAGTTCTATGTTATGCTAATAGGAAGTGCACAAAACATTTTTCCCAGTCTTAGACAAAAAGACGGTTTCTATTGTTAGTTGGAAGTTTTGGTATAGCTGGCATTTTGGGGATTACATAACTAACATTAAGGAATTAGTTACGTACTAGTGGAGAAAAAATTAAGAGATGGAACACCTTTCCCCATATATCTTGAAGAATACTGGGTAGAAATAAATGAAGTTGGGTATGTTTATAGTTTAATGACAATAATGTGTGCAAAGCAACAATGAAAATGCCATTCATTAGCATTAGTTATGGCCAAGAGTCCAATGTGGTCCAAACTCGAGGTTGAAAGATGGCAGTGAAAATGCGACTAGTTTGTTGTGTGATCTCCTCTGACAGACAGACAGCATGCACAATGAGTAGCCATATTGTTATGTAGAGAGCTTAGGTGTGCCTGTGGAAGTCGCACCCACTCCCCCATAAGAGCATGTTTAACTCCTGAATGGTTCTGGATGGAGGTTGGGGTACTGTAGTACCCCTCCGAAGAGCATCTCAAGAATAAGAAGTAATAAGAGTAAGGTCAGGAGATATGGTCGGCCAATTCAATCGGTGAGTATCCTCGCTTTCCAGATGATCATCAACCAGGTGAGCCCTATGTGGTCGTAGATTGTTATCCATAAAAATGAACTCAGATTAAACAGCAGCCCAAGAAAGTAGCACATAAGGCTCTAAGATTCCATGCCTGCACCTCGGGGCATTCACGGAAAACTAGTGTCAAACACATGGAACTGTGTGCGAGCATCTTGCATGATCCCTATCCAGACCATAACTCCTCCGCCACACATTTGGTCCGTTTCCGTGATGTTACTGAGATGGTATCGAGTCCCAGGTTCCCTCCATATCAATAATCCCCGACAATCAGGTTGTAGACTGAATCTGGACTTATCCATGAAGAAATCGTTAGCCCAATCAAGATGTGCTCAGTGCTGGTGTTGTATGCACCATTGTAAACGCTGTCATTTGAGAGAGGCAGTGCGTGGGATGCAAATAGAGAGCTTTTCGGCATACAATCCTGTCTCAGTAGCCTTCTGGCAACTACCTGTCTTGAAATTGATGTTTCTTTGACAAAGCGAGGTCAAGAGACAGTTATGTGACTGCAGACGTTATCTAGTGCTTGGCTGAAAGTACCAAATACCAGTCGTCCTGGCCATTGTGACTCTGTGGCAACATTGTCCTGGTTTTATGGACACTATGCCGGTTTTTTTAAACTGACTCAACAAATTAGAGATGACACTTGGCGTTATGTCTATTTCCCATGCAACCTGAACTTGGAACCGCCCTGCCTTAAGCCTAGCCATGATTCTTCATCTCATACCTTTGTCTAAGCGATGATGTGTACTCATTTCCCCTAACCAACAGCAGAAAACAACAAGAGTATTCAAGAAATACGTTAAAATCACTTCTGTGTTACAGAGTGGAATGAAGTGAGCAGTTGAACATGGACTTTTGTACTTCCTGCTGGCGTAGCGACGCCCAGAGGAATAGGTAAACTTATCTCTGTGATGCCAGTACCACAGCGACATTTTACAGCAACCAACTATCTAGGTTTTATATGGTATTTTCAGAGAAATGTGGGAAAATATTTTCTGTCTCTTAATTTTGTCCACCGGTGTAGTATTAATTACAGTACTAACAGTATAGTAAACTCTTAACGTTAGTTTTGGTATAGTTGCACTTTTTGTATTACTACCAGATAGTGTACTTTTGTTACGTGAGTATATTTGAATAAAATTGATCTCTTTTGAAAAAATGATACATCACATTTTTCCTTTTTTTTCATTAAGAACTTAGGAAGAGATTGTAAGTTTTTTTAATACAGATATTTCTTGAAAGAAGTTAATTATTGAGAACTACATTTTATTCAAAAATTACATGAAATTTTATCCTTACGTCAAACAATTAATTCAAAAGGGCTTTACTTCAGCATTCCATTGAAAACGTTAATAATAATTAACAGTGGCTTTTTGCAAATAAAACATTTGATATATAAATTTTCTTATATCCTTTTTTGCACCTTTTTAACAGTTACCTATGTGCCTTCTATGTAATAAAACTATGTCAAATGATGCAATGAAACCTTCGAAGCTTAAGGAACATTTAATAAAAGTCCATAGTGACAAAAGAAGATAAGGATTAAACTTTTTTTAAACAGTCAAAGAAACAACCATCGCTGCAACAACTCATAGGGACAATATCTAAGACAGATGACGATGCACCAAGTGCTTCTTGTAACAATTCTTGATGGATTGGGAAATCCGAAAAGTCGTACACTATTGGTGAAGACCCTATTTTATCAGCCGTAAGTGACATACTATGCATCGTGTTGCACACACCAGCTTTCGCCATCATAAAAAGAATTCCACTGAGTAATAATACAGTTTTTATTCCTTGAGGTGATCGATAAAATAAGCACCAAGTTCGCGACTAAACACCCGGGGTCCTGCCACAGGCTGACCATTTGTCTAGACAAAGATGAATAAGCAACCCGGAGCCCACGGTCTAGAAAGCAGATATCAGGGCATTGCTGGCCATGGCTCTCTAGGGGCTGTTTGTGCCGCCAAGTTTAGTTTCTTAGTTTAGGTTTAACAATACAGTACAAAAAATGATTGACGAAATGGCTCAATGCGCAGAAGTTCTTTGTATAAAAACATAAAAACGTCTGAATTTTCTATACAGCTTGACGTGTCTACTTTACCAGGAAACGAAGCTTTACTTTTAGCTTACGTAATATTTATAAAAGGAGAAACATTTTGCCAAGAATATTTATTCGCTAAATGTTTGGGAACCGATAAGAAACGTGAAACTTCATTCACTGATAATTAAAACGATTTTTCGATGCAAGAGCTATACCCTTAACTAACATCATTTCTGTTGCTATGGTGCTCCGGCAATGGTAGGAAGACATCGAAGATTTCTGACATACTTAAAGCAAGATGTACTGACGAATGTATTTTCATTATATTATGTCACACGTCGACATCATTTAGTCGCAAATTTCTTAGTGAACGTTTGCACGGATCACTAGATTATGTCATTAGAGCAGTTAGGAAAATCAAAAGGAATGCCTAAAATGAGTGACAGATTATTTGCTCAACTTTCTTTGAAAAATGGCGAAGACTAGAATCTTTTACGACTACATACAGAAGCATACTGCGCAAAATAGAAGGGCAGTTCTGTGTCTCCCGTTCTATTGGGCCAATTCACGAAATTCGAATTGCGTTTTTCATGTCTCGAAAGCGCGACTTACGATATGTATTAGATTTATATATAGCAATATTCTAATATAGGCATTTTAACACCAACTCGGACTTTTTCTAAATTGAAATTCAACATTTTTTCCATAAGTGACTACGACTCAAATTATGTCAAAATTCCAAGTTTTGTAGGCTCGAGTAGTTTTTAAAAAATTAGCTCTCAAAATTTTAGCTCCTCAATGTTAAATGAATTTGATATATGTTTATTATTATCTCGTTTTTTATTAAACTTACTTGATTCCTTCTTCCAGAACTTGAAATTTGGGCTTATTCTAAATATAATTCGTATATTTTTTACAATTTATTTTTAAAATTTGTATTTTTAAATTATTATGTAAATTATTATTATGTGAAAATTATTTTTACAAATTTTTCGAAAAACTTTTTGTAATATAGCCTATAAAATTTTTAACAACGTTTTAAAGTAGACGTATTTTAGACACACTTTAGACATTAGGTTTAACAAAAACATTAGGTTTAACAAAACATTAGGTTTTTTTATTCAACGTTTCCTAAGATTTACGAGAATTTGCATATTCGTGTGTTTTGAAATATTTGAAAGTAATGAAAGTGACCTTTTTTCCGCTCGTGTACAATGAAAAAAAGTAAAGGAAAATAGGTTGCTGTAAACTAAGAAGTTAGCTGAGTCAATAATTCTTGGTGCAAACTGAAAAAATAAAAACTTGAAAATAAACTTTTAAATTTCTCCGTAAATTTTACAAAATTTAATATTTAGGCATTTTAGTCGTAGAATCGAAATATGGAAGAAACTGGCGTGTCATTTCAGAAAAAGTCCGATTTTTTGTCAAAATAACAATGATATAGGTAAATCTAATATATATCTTAAATCGCGCTTTCGAGACATGAAAAACGCAATTTGAATTTCGTCAATCGGCCAGGTAGAACGGGAGATATAGAACTGTCTCCACTTTGTTTTTGGCGCAGTGTGCGTTGTTATCTACAAGTGCATTTTTAAATCGATTTAGATAAAAAGTGATATAGCCTATATGATTAATTTATTTGCCAAATTTAACAAAACTAATTTGAAACTAGAAGGTGACCAATTAAATTTAAGAAAAACTAAAAGCGTAATATCTGCGTTTGTTGCAAACCTTTTTTTGCGCAAACAAAACTTGGGAAGAGGAGAATGTTCTCCGTTTCCAAATCTTTCAAAATTGCAAAACAGAGATGGAGGTTTGCTTGCTGTAAACACCTAAAGACTCTTCATGGAGACCTGAACCAAAGATTTAATAACATTCTTCACTTGAGTATCCCCGACTGGATGTTGAATTCTTTTGCGCGTGGACAAACTCAGATTCCAAACACAGATGAATCCATACTAATACAGGAGGAGCTGATTGATATAGCTACAAATGAGGAACTTAAACCAGTGTTTGAACAATGCTACCATAAATTCTAGTTATAAAAATAGATTCCAATTTTATATCCTTCATTAT
>KK117454.1:209340-247513 GCA_000611955.2 Stegodyphus mimosarum | reverse complement strand
AACGTGGATTCAGTGCCGTTATGAACCTCATCACAAAAATAAGAAACCGACTAGAAATTAGTGCTGGTGAAGATTTACGGTCGTTACTCACAAACATTGAGCTGGACACAAATACACTCATAAAATCTCATCAAGTTCATCCAAGTAACTAATTTTGTAAACTTTATTTTAAACAAAAAGTTATAATTTCAATACTTCTTCAACAATGTTTTTTTAAATTTGAAATTTTATACTATGCATTTATATAGCTTTTTCACTTGGGAATCCGTGGGCACGTTTTGACTATAAAAAGGAGTCCGTGGGTCAAAACACGTTTGGGAACCACTGGGTTAAATGATAATAATATATTTTAAGCAAAGTATTTGGGTTTACACTTTATTAGAAATGAGTAATGAAACTTATTCAGTTATTTGTGAGGTAATATTTTATTTATACACACCATTTGGTGTGTATAATTAAAATATTACTGTTGGTGTGTATAATTAAAATATTACTGTTGGTGTGTATAATTAAAATATTACTTAATCTGTTCAAAAAGACATATTTTTCTTCTCTAAAAATAATTATTTATATCAATGATTTGTAATAACGTTCCAAGAAAACTATAAAAAAAATATTATGAGATTTACCTATTACTCACTACAGAGATTAAAAATTCAAAGAGGAACCCGGAAATCACAGACAGTTTTAAAATATATTATTCCTCAAAACACTTATAAGCAAACTGCAAATTAATAAAAAAATTTTGAGAAGATTGCCAATCTTAATTAGTAAATGATGTAACTGTATAACAGGGCAAATCCATGAAATTTGATATGTTAGCACCAACTACAGGGAAATATAATAACCTCAAATAAACTCTAATTAGTTTACGCCTTATGTAACAACTTTATAATTTAAAAAGCAAAATAAATATTTATCTTTTGTCAAAATAAGGAAGAAAGTAAGGTAAATAGAACTAGAAAGAAGCGTACTTTAAGGCAATGCTATTTATGAGCTCTAGATATTATTCACAGCATATATGCTTTTCTGCCTTCTTTTACGAGAAATTAAATATTGTAAAAAATCACACTTTTCGTACTAAATTTTATACGTTTTTGCTATAAAGCTTAATATTTTGAATTATCGTTAATTTATAAATTAAATTCATATATGAAACAAATATTTAAAATTTTGCCTCTGATGTCATACGCCCTGAAAATATTAATGTAATGAAAACTAAATGACGAAATATTCATTAATGTTTGCTTATAAAATTATTTATATTTACAATCTCCTTCAGAATATTCAAATATGTCCTTTGGGAACCGGACTGTCTATATTGAAAATATAAATGATAGGTAAACATGTTAAGTTATAGGAAACAGAATTTAGAATTAAAAGAATTTCCTGTTGCTATTGAGAAAAACAAGTGTTTATAAACGTTTAAAATTTTTTAAGTAAGCAGCATTTACTAAAATGTATTAGGAATTTTCTATTTTTCATGCATAGATGATTATTTGCGTCAGAATATATTTTTCTCCTCAAATATTTAAGACAACGTCTCGATGCTTTTTTACACTTATTAATTATTATTATTATGGATTTGCATTATTTAGTCTTTCATTAGTTCACTATAGGATGTGAAATAATGTATTCATTCTTTAGCGTCACATGCTGTCATATGGGCGCAATATGTTTTGTTCTGCATGAAATATATTTATGCATATTTGTTACTCAGCTTATTTATCAAAAGGAATTTTAAATTGCTTTTAACACACGTGCAGTTTCAAAATTTGAATTAAGAGATTAATATTATTTACACAATCGGCTTGAAAGAAACTTTCACAGTGTACCTTTGAGAGAAGACATTCTATAGGAAATAGAAAAGCTGCATAGATATTTATCATTTAACAATATCAAAATGTACTAAAATAAAGTTTAAAGCTTAGTGTACAGGCAATTTACTGCTTGCCCATAGTATCTTAACCGTTGCTGTCTCTAGCAAATAAAAACATATCAAAATTATCACCTGATATGAATAATAGTTGAATCCCCAGTGTAAGATAGATAGTGCATTATTTTGAATACGAAAGTTATACAATTTTCGTTTACTACTTATTGCAAATAATTATTTTATTTTAAACCACATGCTGCGACTTTTTTAGTCCAAAGGGGCTTTGTCCCGGAAGGACTATTATTTTCGTTTTGTGATTTTGCGTCGGAAACATTAAAAATCTGTATCACTTTTCAAACTGTTGCCATAAAAAATTGCATCCCTGTATTATATTTAAAGAAATTAAATAATGAAGAATATGCATAAATGTATGTATGTTTCTCGCATTGTGATAAAACGACGGTACCTAAAGCCATCAAATTTTGAATGCCGTAATCCCGCTGCGAATATAGGCATCTGGAAGCCAAAATTTGGAATTTGTTTTATTAACGATTTCATATTTTGTAAAACTTTAACGAATTTTTTATTAACAAACTCAAGGATTTCAAAGCGGGCAACGGCGACGTTGTACAGAAAAAAACATTTTTATCTGCAGGGAGTGAGACTGTGTGTAGGAAATTGTAAAGATATGCTGAGTTTAAAATTATTCTGCGATATTGTTCTTTAACTGAATTTTATGGTTTAAATGCGAAGAACATGATATTCAATAAATTCAATAAATAAAAGTAACATACAAAATGTTTAAAAAACACCCCTTCGGACGTAATTTAAAATCTGAAACCTTTCATAATTTTTTTTAAATTTATTTTTTAACTCAAACGTGGCTGTTAGTCTCGTAGTCGGCTTTTGCTTTGGCTCACTACAAACAGGTTAAAATAATAGTAGTAAGCCTACTCCGTAAACCCTGTGCAATGAAGATGAAGCCATGAAAAGTCATAGTATGATATCATGACTTTGTATATGTTTAGGTATTTTTTTGAAAGCAGGAGTTCAGAAAAAAGAGCAATGCCTTCGCTGGGACTGGAACCATGGACCTCTAGAATATGCGTCGAGCATGCTCACTACACGATTTTTTTTACACGACGAAGGCATGCTAATAAGGCTGGAGAAATACCTTATATACCCCCCTTTTAAAGGGCGTCTGTGGATTAGGGGACCCAATCGCGAAATCCTGGTGGTAGAGAATCATCATCCACCACCTTTTTAATTCGGGGGCCACTGTAGAGACATTAGGTTATTTCGAAGCAAAAGTCGTGAAAAACGAGCAATGCCTTCGTCAGGAAGACTCGAACTGCGGACCTCTGGAATGCGCGTACAGCGTATTGACCACTACACCACGAAGGCATGCTAATAAAGCGGAAGAAATACCTTATAACGTATCAGGGTTGGTTTTGCTTACATTCTAATCGCTGTTTTCAACATGTTAACTTTCATCATTGAATGTTTATAAGTCTCCTGTTCTAATCTCAGTATTGATCATAACTTATTTTTCCACTTAGTACATAGTAAAATCACAGTAATTGCAAAAACCTGCTTCATATTCAATAAAATCTATGTAATCTAAATGGCAACTCTAAGACATGGTGAAAACCTGAAACACCAGTGGAAGCTTCAATGGTACTTCACGCAAATTAAAGGCACTTTTCTGAGCCTCCGGACGTTCATATTTCCTCACTAAGTCGATGTAATTTCATTTAACAATATGTTTCATAGTCTTATTCGTACACTGTATGAAAGCCATGATGCATTGTGACATCACGTTGTTGCCATTTCCTTGGTTTCAGTTTGGGACTTCAGGCTTACTCTACTTATTCTAATCTCCTTGGTTCACTATAAACGGCGTATCATTTTTCAAATTCTTGCCACCAAATATTATCGCCCTGTATTATTTTTAAAGTAATTAAATAACGAAGAATTTGCATGTACGTATGTATATACGTATGTACCTCGCATCATGAGAAAACCGACAGTACCTAGAATCATCAGATTTAGAATAACGTAGTCCTCCACACGAACATGTGCACCTGGAAGCCCTTGAATTTCGAATTTTGTATTTCATTGTTTGTAAAACGTTAATGAACATTTGGTTGACAAACTAAACAATTTGAAAGCTAATAGTGGATAAATTGTTTGAAATAATTTTTTTTGTCATCAGCATGCCAGACTTGTTAATCATAAAGACATAAATTTCTCTTTCAATTTTAATGACCAAACTCTGCTCTTTGAAAGCATTATTGTCCTGTGGCTGGACATAAAATACTTTTACCTTTCACACGCCAGCGTGCTTCCATTAGTAAAGTCCAAGATACTTTCAGCTTTAATCTGGAATTTTATTGAGTTATAAGGAACTTTCTACCTCCTTCGAGCGTGCTTTCGCGGTGTAACGGTAGCAGACTCAGCGCCTGTTGGATAGGTCTAGATTCCAATTTTCGGAGAGGGCATTGCTCATTTTTCATATGCTTCAGCTTCAAAATATCCTGGTGACACTACAGTGGCACCCGAACTAAAAGGCGGTGGACAATAATGCCTTAGTGTATGAATAAGACCAGTATGCGTTCATAGTGTAACGGTAGCACACTCGGCGTGTATTCGAGAGGACCAGGTTTCAGTCCTGGGTAGGCCTGGTGCGGCCATTGCTCCTTTTCATGCATTCCTATTACAAAATAACCTAATGATTCTACGGGTAATAAATTAAGCGATTTAAAAGCTATAAATGCATTTTTAAGACTATTTCTTCTACTTTTTAAATGTGATTGATTTTAAATAAACACGCATTAAATTTACTCTATATCTGATTCAAAATTTGCATCATTTTTTAAACTGCACTAGCTGGGGTCTTTAAAATCATTACATACTTTTTCATAACTGTCTTAAGGAAACTATATAGCAAATATAAAAATGCATTGGGCAAACTCTAACACTCTATCGAGAATTCTAAAGATATGCGCAATTGAAATATACTGTGATTTTGCTGTTGAATAGAATTTTATGTGGCGTAAGTGGAAAAAAATTTAATATCTAATAAATAAAGTTAACTTACGAAAAGATAATAGTAAAAAGACAAAATAAATTTGTTAACAATCTTACTTGGAAAACTGAATATTCAATATTGAACTGAGAAAAGAGAGAAAAAAGCAGAAAAATGTATGCCAACATTTAATGTATTCAACATTAAATATTAAATTTATTCAATATTTGACATTAAATGTATTCAACAATCCGTCTTGAATTCTAAACACATACTTCTTTGCAGCTTTTAAAAATTTTGTGATTGAATTGTATGAGGCGCATGTGCGAGAAAAACAATGCTTAATAATAAAGCTAAAGTGATAAAAAGAAATTGTCAGGAGTGAGTGCCAGAACAGACTGGTATACTGCGAACGCAACGAGATCGAAAAAAGCGTCAGCAAATTCTTTTGAGTACAGTTAAAATCTTGTGGGGTTTTACATTCTTAATTCACAGTTCAATAATCTAAAACCCCTAGCACTAATAAGCGAATAATCGCTTAAGTGTGTGAACAGAGATGTAAGTCTCAAGAAGGGTTAACTAGCCTTTATTTCTCAAAATAAATATGACACAATCAGCTCCTAACTGGGAGCGTACAGCAAAGCCTCCACTTGGACTTAAATTAATATCAAATTAAACTTAACTAGCTTAACTAAAGCTAACTGAAAGGCACAGCCGAAGCTATCAAGATTCTAAGCAGTTGGCTCTAAATTATAATTAAGTCGTCGCAGCTAAACAAGGGCCTAAAGTACAGCCGAGCGTAGCGATAGCTAAGAGAGACGTAGCCAAAGGCAAACCAGAGCTAGTCAGGAACTCGGGCTCTCTAACGAAGTCGGGGAAACATCGACTTAAATCCTACTCTTACTCATTTGCATTAACCGCGTTTCTGAAAATACATTCTGGTAAGAAATTGCAAGCTGAAGCTGGAAAGGGTAGCAAAGATGCATAAACTTTTAAATAACTATTATAAAATTAGGATAAATCTTACAATCTAAATCCTTTCAGATTTGTCTTATTTTTTTTTGTATCATGCATAAAAATACACAGTTGCTTAAATTCCTTTTAAAACGGAACTAAAAAGAAGTAAATTTTCTGGCATGTTTATCAAATCAGCACATTCATTTAATTGGATTAAATGTTTAGCACGTCAACTGTTACATTTACTGTATTCATTAACCTTCCTGGAGACTATGTACATTTCTATTTTGCAAAACACTCTGAGGCACTTCAGAATATTCTTTAACAATAATTACTCATCAAACAAGACAAAGTCATTACACGTGAAGCTTCGTTACATTTTCATTCGTTAAGAAAAATAAAGACCCATTGCTCTAGAAGGAGAGACATGATCAATGGAAACAAGACACGGGTTTGCTGTTCTGAGGATAGTGTGTTACATTAATCAGGCTTCTGCACGAAACACCATTGCTTGTATTGTGGGGTCTGTAACATAAAGGAAACTAATTAACTCTTTTCCACTACACAGGAAATGGACTACGGGTAATTTGGAACACTTATTTTACCTTCAACCTTCAACTTATGGTAGTAGAAACGTACTGCTTTGTGAAATCCTTATTTTAAAATAGTTTGAGACAAACTGTGTATCAGTGATTTGGAAAAGTTAACTAGTTCAAAACTGAACTTCCAAGCAAAGTTTTAGAATTGAGATTATGAAAGAAATGTTGACGGGTATATCCCGGGATAATATAAAATGAGTGGAGGCTGTAGTCATTCCAGACGAAAAGGTAGAAGTACAGTATCAGAATTTACTTGTTTAATATTTTATTTTAGAGATTCCCAATCTGCATTCCATGGAACACTAAGGGCACTGCAACCGCTTCAAGAAAATATAGTGAGTACAAACTGATGAAATTAAAGAACAAGAACCAAAAAAAACTTTAAATTAGAAAAACTAGATAGAATATTGAGAACGGTAATTTTCTAAGATCAGTTTCCTATGTCCTCTAGCAAACAACCTGTCGTTTGCCTAGAGGCTTTGCGATATAAACCATTTGTTTACAACATGAAACATATAAAAAAATACAGGGCGTTTATAAAGTCCCGGACCCATTTTGATGTTTAATAACTCATAAAACAATGGAGATATAAACAAACTTATGGAATTTATTGATGGAATAACTTATATATTTTCCTTTTCAGGTTTGAATATCTTTATTTTTGTAAATATCGCCTGCGCGTGTGGTTAATTTCAGATAATTTCATTTTCCAGTCTAAATATCGTCTGCTTATTAATTATCTGATTATTAATAACTGTGAGATCAGCGGCAAGAGAATTGGATATGCCAATTTCGACTGTGTACAAGGTTATTAAGAAAAAATCAAGACTGCATGCATACAAAGTTCAAATTGTTCAAGTTTTGGAACCGGACGATAGGGCTTGGAGGATGACCTTTGCAACAGATATGCTAAGGAGGATAGAAGATGATGCTGAATTTCTGAAGAGCATAATGTTCTCAGACGAAGCATCCTTTCATCTTTCTGGCATTGTTAATGGCCATAATGTGCGCATATGGGGATCCGAAAACCCCCATGAATACAGTGAGGCACAAAGGGATTCCCCAAAGGTTAATGTGTGGTGTGGACTAATGCACGGCCGAGTCATTGGGCCTTTATGTTTTACAGAAAAAACGGTCTCATCAGTCGTATACTTAGAGTGTTGGCAAACTTTGTGTTTCCACAACTAGAAGAGCTTCAGCCACATGTCTTTTTACAACAAGATGTGCACCACCTCATTGGGGTACCATCGTTCGTAGTTCTTTGAATGATCATTTTACAGGAAGATGTATTGGGCGAGAAGATCCAATTCCTTTTCCACCCAGATCACCTGATATAACGCCGCTGGATTTTTTCCTTTGTGGATTTGTAAAGAACAACGTTTACATGGATTTCGAACATGGATGACCTAAAAGCCAGAACTACAACCGCAATAGCCTCTGTGGATGCCGACATGCTTACCGGTACCTGGAGTGAAATTGAATATCGACTTGTTATTCTCCTTGCGACGAAGGGGGCACACGTGAAAGTTCATTGACAAGGGTCATGAAACTTCTTGAGTCTATCTAACCATTTATATTATTAATTTTAATCTATCATTATTCTTTTATGAGTCATTAAACATCAAAATGGGTCCGGGACTTTATAAACACCCTGTATTTTGGATTTCATAATACATTCCATTCCTCACGCATTAAATAGTAGCAGAAATGTCCAGTTGTGCTAACGTTTTCAATTGCGCAAGTCTTGGTCTGATTTATAATCCTTTCATTATTATGACTATTTTCATTGACAGGACAATATAATAATAAAGGTATGTATTTACAATTTTCAAAAATAGTGAAATTAAAGAAACACAAAATATTTTAGTTTAGTAAAACTAAAGAAATATTTTAGGTTAGTGAAACTAAATAAATGCAAAATATTTTAGTTTAGTTTCCGGGTCAGGTTAGGCACTTCTGATAGCATGAAAATAATGAATATTTTTCACTGGAATAGAGCATTTTATTTTTTGTTCATACCACGGAGCGCTATCTTATTGTACAGGAAAGTATTAAAACTCTGCTTAGAAGGATATAAAGCAAGGATAGCAAGAAGGATTGAAAAACCACTCTTTAATTGAAAAAGGCAGGTCATCTTTGCTTATAGTGTACGTACATTTAGTTTGCGACTCAGATAATTGGGATTCTAAATTAATTTCGTGAGAGGGACTCTACGCCTTTAATAATACAGTTCTAAAAAATAAATAAATAAATAGATAAAAAAAAGTATGAAAAGTTTCAGATTTTAAATTGCTTCCAAAGGGTTTTTTAACATTTTGTGTGTTACCTTTATTTATTAAATATCATATTCTTCGCACATAAACCATAAAATTCAGTTCAAGAAAAATATTGCAAAATAATTTTAAAACGCATCATTTTAATAGTTATCTCAAGCTTTTAACAAAAATCGACAAATTCTTCGAATAATATTGTATTACGGCTAAGTATTTTGAACCATATAATATTTATCGTATCATCTCACTAATGAATGTCGGTTACAATCGTTGAATACTTGGAGTACGATGCGGTTATATCTCAAGCAAACCGGTTGGGTGAATGTTTGATTTTCATGATTTTCTTAATGTGTCAGGTGCATACTAGTTAGTTTTCCTTAGAAAGTCTTCCACGAAGATATCTTTCCTGAGGCAGATAACCTTCGCCTTCCTTATCATAATCAAATAAATGAAACCAGTCTTTTCTCTTATTAGATTACTTAGATAAATGTGTGTTTCGCTGTTCAAATTAAGTAGTAAATTGGAATGAACTAAACAGGATTTTTGTACAAGTATAATACTTTAAATTTTGTGTAAACTAATTACTCTAATTTATTTTTGGTGACAAATTTTAAGATTTTTTTCCTTTTGGCGTCCTTTAGGAGTAACATATATATGGCTCAGTGTCATTTAAAAACTTCAACGATGGTAATATTACTTACTAGCAGATAATTCTAATGTGTTCTTCCATATATATCCCAATTGTGAGAACGGAAATTTCTCACACCACGCAGTTCATCATCATGGACACTATCGTAACATTAATCGGAATCGCAGAACTACACGTGGTTATAAATACCTGCCAAACAGGTTTCTCCCTCTCTTTATGCTGATTACGGCGCGAAGGAGTATGCGGGGCTTGCCCTTGCATATCTCGCACGCCTGGAATCCTGTTTTGTTTTAAATGAAAAAGAAAGAGCGAAGCAGCCTGAGAATTGCACAAGTTATCCATAAATGATTATGTTGAAAATTAATCCATCTTAAAGCAATCGTGCTAAAATTTAACCCATCTTGAAGTAACTTGTTCATGTGTTTTTCGCATCGAGAAATTGCTGCTATTGTCATCGCTTAGTCTCCTCGTGGTAGTTATCTTGTGATGAATAGAAGAATGTGTAAAAGAGAATGGTCTAGACGTATGAAAAGCAACATCTGCAATGTGTGTGCATAATGTGGAGATATTTCCAGTATGAAAAGTGAAAGATGAAATT
Organism: Stegodyphus mimosarum; assembly: GCA_000611955.2. Taxonomy (NCBI): domain Eukaryota; kingdom Metazoa; phylum Arthropoda; class Arachnida; order Araneae; family Eresidae; genus Stegodyphus; species Stegodyphus mimosarum. The sequence goes on along the minus strand of KK117454.1, from coordinate 237,533 downwards.
ACATTAAGATTTTGCTTTCTATCTTCACAAGATGGCGCCGTTCTTATGTTTTTGTGTTCTATGTTATCAATTTGATATATTTAATCTAGATAATGCTTAACTAAATAAAGTGATATTAAGAAAAGAAATGTTTCTCTGAAGTATTTATGCTGTGTTTTGGGGTAAGTGAAGCATTTTATTATTCTTTATATTACAATGATAACGCAATGTACAAAATATCGTTTTCTCAGGCCGGCGAATATTGGGCACATGTAATTTGAGTTGGATACTTATAAGTATTTAGAATTACGGATTTATGCGCAATATCACATTTATGGTGCTATGACCAGGACGCGAACCTGGGTTATATAATCATCTTATTTCTAGCGTTTAAGGTTTGTTTTTGAGGAAAAAGCGAATGCTTTTATTCGATTTTGAAACTTTTCATTTTATTAGATTCCAAGATCACATATCTTGACATAGTTGTTTCCTAATAAGGTCATTTTTGTTCATTCAGTTCTCTCAAAAAATCATCAAAAGTTCTCTCCTCCTCCAAAAACACGTTGAATACAGTGATTTTGCAAAAATGTTTAAATATCTCGAGCAGATGAAGAGAAAAGTATGAAATTGCATTGAGATAAAATCAAATATTTCTAGCGCAGAATGTAAGCAGCTCTAAGTAGTCCAAGGATAAAAATAAACAGAGATAAAGTGAAATGATCCTTAATATGTGACAAATATTGCAGATTGCCAAAACAGTATGCAGAAAAAATTCCAAGTCGGTATTCATCAAGAAGACACTCAATAATATAAACACACCAAGAGTCTCTTTGCAACTAATATTACTAAACTAAGTAACTCATAGCTTGCTCACAACGTCCTATTTTCAGGTTTACTCAAGGGAGAAGAACGTCTTTCAGCGAATTATTTACTCAAAGATGTTTTGAGAAAATTGCTCTTAAAGCAATCCCCAAAACTGTCGAAATGTCGCAAAATTGCTGAAAAATCGACAAATGTCAACATTTGGTAGGTCAAAAAATTATTTTTAAGGCTCTGTGGAACGATAATTCTATATATATATATATATATATATATCTGCTTCTACTTGAGCTGACACTATAAGGTATTGCTTCCGCCTTCTTCGCATGCCTTCGTGGTGTAGTGGTCAGCACGCTGAGCGCATATCCAGAGGTGGATCGAGTCCCGGCCAAGGCGTTGCTCAGTTTTGCCATCTCCTGCTTCGAAATAACCTAATGTCTCTACAGTGGCGCCCGAACTAAAAAGGGTAGTAGATGATGATTCTCCGCCACCAGGGTTTGGTGATTGGGTCCCCTAATCCCCAGTCACCCTTTAAAAAGGGGACGTATATAAGGTATTTCTCCCACCTTCTTAGCATGCCTTGGTGGTGTAATGGTCAGCACGCTCGACACGTATTCGAGAGGTCCGTGGTTCGCATCCCGGGGAAGGCGTTGCTCATTTTTCAAGTGTCCTGCTTGCAAAATATCCTAACGTCTGTACAACACACGAATTCAAACGCCAGTCGACTTAGATTTAAAAATTCTACTTTGCAATACACAGCACCAATTCATTAAGTGACAAAAGATTTGATTAAAACAAAATATACGATAAATAAACGTATCATTATTGCGCAAAATGACAATGAACATATATAAATAAAAGCGAAACAAAAATGCGTTAAAGCAAAATATACAAAACAAATACATTTAATTCCTAATTCACACACTTTTAATTAAAAAATCAGTTTAATACTTTTAACTACACTTATTTTCTATCCGAGAGTTTGTAGAAGGTATAATATATACCGCTCATAGAAAACGCAGTACTGATAGAATAGTACTGCGTATCTCTATGAACAGTTTAACGGTTATAAGTTTTCAAGGTCAAATTAAACTTCATACATTTCCATTCTATATTCATTACACGCCCTAAGAGACTCCCTTTTGCGTATCTAAAATAATTCTAGGCGATATTTTACAGAATACGGCATCTTTTGACTAAATTGGTGTGAACTCGCTGAAATATATCTGGAAAATTTACTGTGTCAAGCACCTACTTATTTTAACCAAGTACGTCATCATGTCTAGCAGCTTCTCCTAATTGGTTGCTCAGAGCGAAGACTTCCAATCACTTGAATTTTGTTACGCGATAAACGAGCACATCAGACAGTTTTACATGAGTTAAATATGGTCATTGTCTGTGTAGTGCGTTTTCGAGCAAGTTAGCTGATAGGATCTAGACGAATAATGATATAATGTGGCAATTATGCTTCAAATTACACGCAAAAGTGGAGGTTCACGAAAATATTGATTCTTCCACACTTCTAGTCAGTACTGATTTTAAATATATAATACAAAAGATAAAGAAATTTAAGCCTGTGATAATAATTACGTAATTCAATATGGGCTAGATGGTAACCACTAAATTCACCTAAAATTATTCTTTATTGTTTTCCAGGATTTCCAGAATTAAATTAACTAATTAATCATTTTGGCTTCTGTCACATTTCAAGCCTCAGAAAAAAACGTTCTTCTCCCGAAAATAGATTTCGAACAGCAATAAGACATCAGCGTAATTAGTAAACTTCTTTCTTCCTAATTTTCCTTCCACATTGTTGATTAAGCATTTTCTGGAAAGACAGAACCATTCGGGTTATGCTCAATGTGCACTAAAAGGGGCGACCTATTTTGTCTGGCCTGAGTGTTCGGTGCATATTCTTGGCAAACATCTTTGTGAAATACTTTACACGATCCTGATCTTGAACAGGGAACAGCTATGTTCTGTGGTAGAAAACTGTGGTTAAGTGGTAGAAGAACTGCACTTTAGAGGGATTTAAAATCCTCTTTTATTAAATCACAATTATATACAGCCATTTCCCAACTCGGGAAGGATACAGAAAATAATGACAGCACTTGGATCTAAACTGAGCAATCAAATAATTTAAACTAAAATTAAATAGAAATTACATCGTCGGTGCTCACAGTGCTATGAACGCGAGGTTGGCCTCTAAACTAAATGGTGCGTAGCAAAATTTAACTAATACTAACGCACTTAGATTTACTTCAATAAGTAATAGCGTAACAGCGCTAAAGCTTAGAATTTAAATACTAGCTAGGCAGGCAAACGTCGAACAGAGTAACAGTGGTCTGAGACTAAAAGCTCTCTCACTCTGACTAGTTCCTCGCTACCGTTTAAATATAAACTTGGCTCCACTTCAAATTAACATAAAGCTGAAACGCGCGCTTATTCTAAAGGGAAGTTGAAATAAGAACAGATAGAAAAAGGCAAATTAAAATAAAAGTTTGTTAGTTTAAACTAAAACCTTACAATTTACACCTCTGATAAGGTTAAAACCTCGCCCCAGTTTTAAAGAGGCTCCCAGGGGACGGATCTAAGGGTCTCTGATACTTCTTCGCTTACAAATAAACTTCCATGCCTGAGAATCGAACTCGGAATCAAGATATAACAATGGCCTCTTCTGTTGCCATGCTATCAAGGCGACATCATTAGAGAGTAACATAAACTGTGAACAGTTAATTAAGAAACTATTTCCGCATATTCCAGCTATAATGCGCATCTGTTTATAACGCTCACTTATAATTCAAACAGTATTTGCAAGCGAAAGTTGCAGTTATTTCGTGTATGGGAAGACTGTCTAGTGACCTGAAGTTGATTAAAAGAGCCGGATTACTTTGTTAACTGAAGCAGTTTTAAAATTAATCCATTCCTAGCCCGAATTTTGAATTTAGAATTTGTTTTACTGTCTGTTTCATATCTTGTAAAACCTAAGCGAATTTTTGATTAAAAAAGTCAACAATTTCAAAGTGAGAAATGACAACACTCTACGAAAAAAAACATTTTTGTCTCCAGCGTCCGAAATTGTCTATTAGAAATTCTAAAGATATGCTTTTTTACACACTTTATCCCAAAGGGACATTAACGTAAATGCTTTAGAAACGTGTATATGTGTGTAAATAAAAAAATGCCTCTCTAAGGGAAATATAAAATCTGAAAGCTTTCAGTCTTTTTTTTAACAGACCATTTCTTAAAATCAGATTTGTCAGAAGAGATGCATGTATATACTTACTTTACTGATATTTTTATTAACGTTTAATTTATTTTACTAAATGCCCTATAATTTATATATACCTTTCCCAAAAGAAATTTTTATTATGTTTAACTAATTGTAAAAGAAACGTATTTAACTGAAACTGAACTAACTAAACTTTAATTTTATCTTAAATGCTCTCTAAGCCCACAATTGCAACTAATGCGTCTGCAATGTTTTTGTTGTTTATTCATTAGTTATAGTTAACTTTATTTAAATAAACCTATCTAAACTGTACAATAGATAATACGTTAACTAGAATATAGAGCTTATTCAAGTTGAAATGAGCAACTCTCATTTTTCTGTAGTAAGTGTATGCTTTAATTTGCTCCTTACTGGAGGAGTTTTATTAGAATTTAATCGCCCCGTAGTTAATACTTTTATTTCGCTGCCTATGCGCAGAAATAATGTGTACATAGTGTAATAAGATAAAACTTAATTAAGGAGTAGACCTGAATAATACGCTACAGATGCCGCGTCACTACCTTCATTGCAAGGCAGAATATTTCTGAAAGAGGATATATATAATCTAATCCTTTTGTAATCACACGTTCACTTTACGCTTCTTCCCTTGTAACGACATAAAATCCAGTCAAATTTTGATTCTAATATGCTAAGCTAACTTCCCTATTTTGTTTGTTGTTATTTCCTACCTTTTATTATTTTTACTCCTCTTTTTTTATGTATCCGAAATACATCCATTCGACGTGCTTCTCTCGCCTCAGTAATTGCGAGCGCAACTCAATCATCGAAGCATGTTTTAAAAACATTCTTTATAATTAATTCAGATCTTCCTATGCCGAAATACTTTTGACGTGCCGGCGGAAAATTTGCATCGATTTTTTGGATACCACCTCTTCTCCTATTGGAGGAGGCTAGCAATGGCATTGATTTTTAGCCTTAAATTTCGAGCAATGCTTTAAACGGAACTCTTTGCGTGTGTACACGTTTCGCCTCGTTGTTTTTATTTTTCTCCTCCTTATTTTTTTCCTCTTTCTCTCGCTCTCTCTTCCCTGCTTCCTTCAAAAACGGAACCGGCACTCTGATAACTCTGTTTCACAATCTCTCCTTCGAGGGCTAGAAAAGGAAATAAATTTCGGGACTGGAAATAACACTGAAATAATAAAACTGTGACCTAAAATAAATATTCGCGGCATGCATTCAGTTGTTTCTCTATGATCTCTACGCTTTATTTGCCCCAAGAAAAAAAATTACATTTACATACATTAAACGCTGGTATCGAGATGAATATTCTTTGTTTTGGTTTACACGAATCAAATAAACGTCTTTAATTTTCTCTTACAAATTTTCAGATTTTAGTAAATGACGGTAACATTCTAGGAGAAAACCTTTATCAAAGATCTCTTGAAGTTTAATTATTATGGAACGCTATAATTGTGCAGATGGTTTTCTGTAGAAAACTGCTTTGTGCTTCTTTTGCGAATATATATATAATATAAAAGATATATAAATGAAAGAATCAAAATTATAATTTAAACTAGCAATAACCCCTTCATTCGCTTTCTCAATTCTAAAAATAGTAATATATTTTATGCCTTTTTCTGAACTGCATCATTTCTCGATCAGTCCATCGTATACCATTTTCGTAATGCTGATGACGTAACTAATGAGGAATCAAAACCGAAACTTCGACGTAACTAATTCGGAAGTTGACCTTAGAATGTTGATAACTGAAGCCTTTCTCTTAATAGGCTGCCACATTGGATAACAGCGTATTATTTTGCTTCAGCTCTCTTGCCGTTAAGACGCTACTCGGTTCGCTGAGGTGTCTCTTAGACTCTGCTAGCTATTGTCCATTGTTCTAAAAATAATGTGTATAAAATTCTAAAAATAATGTTCTAAAAATATTGTTCTAAAAATAATGTCTAAACGTAATGTGTAATAATGCGTATAATATAATATAATGTGTATATCCCAGTTCTAATGTGTATAAAATTTTGGGATGCACAGTGCACCCACAACGATTATGCGCAATGACAACGAATATGTGTCCTAAGAATTAATTATCAAGGAATAATATTATGTGTGGAATTTATGGCTACATCTTACTTGGAGTATCATCTTTCTAACAACTCAGAAATGCTTCTAAAAATAATTATAAAGCAAAGAACCATGGCCAGTCCGTTGCAACTTTCTCGAAGTCATTACGTATATATCGAAAGTACGTTTGAAGTCCTCCCATACCAAGCCAGCCCATACCATCAACTTCAGAATGCATTACAAATACTTTAGAGAAGTATACATCAAGCTGTTAGTTGCTCACACTGAATAATTACAAGTCTGTCAAATATTAATAAAAATGTATTATATTTATTTTGAACGTGTGTTCTGAATAGAAAGAGACGAAAACTAGAAACTTGTGTACTGCTTATTAAATTAACAGTAAAAGTTTTGGAGGTTTTGCCTGTTTCTTCTTAGCAGACGAAGAAGAAGGTACGACAAAAAACTTTGAATGGTAATGGCAGCTTCTTGTACATTGTACCAATATTTATTAGTAAGTATATTTTTTTACAATTCATTTAGCGTACTTGTTTTAAGCAAGGGAAATATTAATTTGCCTTTGTCTATATTTCGCTTAAAACTCAGTATATTAAAAGATATCACATAGAGTTATCAAAATATGAAAAATTAACAGCCGGTTCTCATCGCAAATAAATGTATGTAAACTTACTTAGAATATTCTCATTAAATCCATAGCGCGAACTTGACAAGAGTTGTTTTTGTTTTATTTGTTTTCTTCACGCTGCTGTTACGAAGAGGTGATCAGGAAAACCAACACTTGCGTACATGAGGAAATAATCAGTACAGCACCACGTCCACCAGTGTCTAGAGTAGTCCGGATGCGGCCCCTAGACCGGGCTACTTTAGACACTGGTGGACGTGGTGCTGTACTGATTACTCTTAATGGTAAAGGGACAGTGCCCACGTCAACCGTCACTTGTCACTTGTCATTTACGTGGAGAAATAGGCCTAAATGGACGTAATATTTGCATATCGCAATGGATTATTAGGTATTATCTCCTTTTAGCTTCCTTATTAACTTCTAAAATTATCATACATTATATTGCAGAATCATTAGATTTCATGAAGCAGGAAATCTTGGAAAACCTGTTTTACCCTTCGAATGCAAATGAAACGGAGAGTTCCCAGTGCTAATTGGATGTATTGATTTTTTACTGTGGAAGTGTATACAGAAGTAATATTTTTAGTTTTCCACAAAGTAATATATGAAATATAATAAGATAAAATAAGACTGAAACAAAATTTTTATAAAAACGTTCTAAAAGTTGCACAAATTGTGAAATGCTGAGAACTGTTCAAGAAAAAAAATAATAAAATATTGAAAATTCTTTAGCATGTAATATAAAGTTATTTCTGAAAGTAATTTATCATATGCAGGATTCGACAATTTGGAAAATAATCCAAAACATGTTCTGGAAATAGACTGAAGTACCTAAACAGTCAATACAAATCCATATATCTTGAAGAGTTCTGTGGTATATCATCGTGGCTTTTAAACATCATGTAAAGAAATTCAGATTATAGATTTATAAAATTAGGTCCGTACCTGCAGTTACTACGAAACACTATCACACAGAATGTAAAGTATGTGTGTAGAAATACCGATAAGAATTTTTAATCACAATATAGAACACATTTGCGTATGATTTTAGAAATGGTAGAGTTATTTTCTGTAGAGAAACAACAATTTCATAGTAGCAGAAAACTTATGATGAAGATACAAAATTTTCATAACATTAGTCAAGTAGTAAATTTTGCAAACGAAAATTGCTTTCAAATGAATACTTTTATGTTGCCGCAGCGGAAGACCTTTTGATCCAGATCTACTCTTTTTTAGGTTTACATAAAACAAATTGTATTAAGAGATTTCTTATTTTCTTTAAGGATCTGTTTCTTAAAGAAAATAAGAACACCGTTTATTAAAATACATTTTTTAACTGATTTTGATACTAAACACTACTACTACTACTTTCGTTTGGAGTACTGCTGAGTTAGCTTAGGTTAAAGAATAATAATTAAGCGGGAAATGTTTGAAATTACATGATTTCCATCTTTACGGCTGTGTAAATCTAAGTATTTAAATGGTTTACTTTTCATTTGACATTTCATTTCTTATGATTTGTAGGATAAAAAAGTTGCTTTAGAATTTTTTAGTTTGTTTTTATCATTAATCTAAAAAATCCATCTGATTTTGATTTCACATCAAACCACATGTTAGAGTTAATTCAGCCCAGGACTTCAGAATGCAAAAATTTATTACTTACTTATTTTATTGCTAAATACCTTACTTGTTTTTCGGATTTAATTCAAGGGATATTGAATTTTATTTAAAATTTTTAGTTCTTTATATTAAAAAAGTAGTTGTTTCTTAAATTTAGTTACCCTATTACAAATTTGATTACTGGCTCTTGCTTTCTTCTAATTTTGATGCTTCATATGTTGTTCGATTTTGTATTGTTATATTAATATTTTGATTAGTCGAGAAGTTTTTTAAATTTGAAAAAAAATTTTCAAATGTTTTATTTTTTTCTAGCATTCCAAATGAAATTTTTATCTTATCGAAAAATTTACAACAACTTAAATATAAACAAAGTCAGTTATAATTTCAGCATTATTTGAGAGAAATTCTAAAGCTCCCTTTTAGAAAGCGAACTTAAACAATCGGTTACTCATTGTGTTGCTAAATGTATACAAAGATCAATTATAAATAAACTTTTCACAAAAAACTTAAAATGTCACAAAATTATGAGTTCAACAGATTTTTAATTTAAATGCACGCCCTAAATTCCATAAGATCCCAGTTGAGCAGAAATTTTAGTTTTAATGGTATCAGAGACAACAAAAATGAATTTAACTTCATATTTCCTCTTAAACAGATCTGCAAGCTTATTTTTTAAAATGCAAATAAAGAAAACCACTTCAAATAGATCATTTATAATAATCATTCTGTACTTAAAACTGTCAGGATATGTCAATGTACTTAATATCAATTGCTATAATTTTGAGAATCTTTATACGATACTACCACAGAAATAAATTTCGAATAGTGTACTGGAATTGCATATGTTTTTCCCACATAAGCTTAAAATTTTCGATACTATTAGCTGGAAGGAATTTATCAACAAGTCCCTTTTTCACAATTACATTATGTTTCAAGGTAGTATTTTTCTTCAAGTTAAAGGCATCCCTATAGGGACGAACTATTCTACTACATTATGTAACTTAACTACTAAACAGTACAGAATTTTACGTTTGCTGTCAAGTGAAGATATGCAACATTTTCTTGCACGTGCAGATAGATTGTTGATATCATTATTTTCAACAATTTTAATCTCATCGATTGTAGCAGTATCTACCCTTCTTGTCTTAAAATTAACAAAACCAACTCATGGATGACTATGAATTATCTGGATCTTAGCATTTTAAATTACCATGAAGTCAGACGATTTGGCAAAAGAAGAGATTTCAACTTTCATTCATTTAAACTAGAAACTTTGTTGCTTTCACAGACATTAGCCAATAATCAAGTTCCTAAATTTTTTTAAGAAATTGCTGAAGGAAGCTGGCGTCGTCCACGAAATATGAATACCTTTTTCAAATAATGAAGCGAATTTTTATTTCGCTAGGAGAAATGAGGCGAAAAAGTGAGTAGGAATTTTTAGTATGTAAAATTTGCAAAATGTGTAATCTTTGATTAGGGGCCTAGGGAGACCATTTCAGATTTTCTGAAAGTCGCTATTGCAGACGAAATACTCCGAGCAGGAACAACTGTTAGTCCGTTCTATTTTACTTTATTTGATTTTGTTTAATTTTTTGCCAGAATTTTCATTATATTTTTCAGCAGTATTTTTGAGTCCAAAGATCGTTAGCCCAGAAGAGCTATTAATTCCGTTTCGACATTTTACGTTGAAAACTTTAAATCTCTATTCGCTTTTCAAACTGTTGCCACAAAATATTACAACACTGTATTATATTTAAAGAAATTAAATAATCATGAATCTGCAGAAATGTATGTATGTTTCTCGCATTGCGATAAAACTACGGTAACTAGAGCCATCCAATTTTGAATAACGCACGTTTCCACCCGAATATAGGCAAATGAAAGCCCAAATTTGGAATTTGGAATTCGCTTTATTACCTATTTCATATTTTATAAAACTTTAACGAATTTTTGATTAACAAACTCAACGATTTCAAAGCGACCAATGGCAACACTGTACGAAAAAAAAACATTTTTATCTCCAGCGCGTGAGACTGTGTATCGGGAATTCCAGAGATATGCTCATTTTAAAATTGTTTTGCGATATCGCTGTTGAACTGAGTTTTATGGTTTAATGATATTTAATAAATAAGGGTAACCCACAAAACGTTAAAAAAAAGCCCCTTTAGGAGTAGTGTAAAATCTGAAAGCTTTCGGCTACTTCTTTTTTCGCAGCAATTAGCTAACATTACTTGGCTACACTAAAAGCCGCCAATAGTAACCTTGCTCTAGCTCTCTGCAAATAATTTTTTCCTCCTACATACTTTTAAAGTGTCATTCAGAAATAGCTGTCTTGAATAATTTTAATTATTTCCTGAGTCTTTTTCTGTAACGGTAATTTTCCTATTTTGATGCGAATTTTAAATATTTATTAATGTTTTTCAGTTCTAGATTGTATAGATTTCAGTAGACGTTTACCAGTCATAGATATTTGTAGTTTGCTTGTAAAAAGTTTTGTTTACTTCCATTTTGCCAATTTTGGGGAATGTGATTCAACGGAAATTTTCTGATGCTTTAAATTCACATTCTGAATTTTGTTTAAACTGTTGTATTTACATTAGTTTTGCCAGGCTGGAGATGGCGGTGTAACATCTTTAATATTTAAGAGGTACAAATAATTTTAAAATAATAAATTTTGGGTCTTTGCTAATTTGGTGTGAAAAAAAACATATTTAGTGAGCTAGATATATTAGTTGAATCAGTATCAGCCTTACCTATACCTAACGATTTTGAGGTCTGACAGTGATAAAATACCCACATGAATTTTAATGTTTAGGTATTTTATGATTTTTGAATTTTTTGTATCTAAAAATTAAAAAATGAGCATGAGCAGTTGACAAATTAGCAGTTTGACTGGTGGATTGGGCGAAAGAGATGACTTTCTAGTGCTTATTCTAAAGTAATAATCTATAGTATTGCTGTATCATCTTCTTCAGAGGATTTGCATCTTCATTTAATACTAGAAATACCTATTTGGTGAAACCTATACATCAAAAAATCTTAGCTTCAAACATCAAACGTATTGTTGTTGAATTGTGGCTTTCAAATTGATAAATAATAACTCCAGTTAATTTTGCAACTTTTTTTAGCAAACCGTTTAATAAAGGTTTCCATTAATAACGCAGCAACACTTGTATTAGCTTGAAAAGAGAAGAACAGATTTTGCCCAAAGAAAGCATTTGCGAAAAAGCTTCATATCTGACAGACAAAGTAGAGCAAAACCTATAATATCATTAAAAGATAAGCAGATGATTCACTCATGGCATGCAATGATATATTTATTTACCAGCAGAAGATTCGAGTTGTAACTCGGAACTGAACGTGTCGTTGCTAAGCAACTCCTGATAAGGAATAATGAGAGCCTATAGCATGAGCTAAAATAACAGTATACGTTTCCTGTTGCCACCAGATAACTTTCATCGTAATAACTCGCAGTACGTACTGAAAAAATTGTGTATTAAAGTTTTCATTGTTTAGCCTTAGGTATAGTGCACATTAGGTACATACAATATTTTGCCTTGTATACATTCATATATATAATGTATGTAATGAAAAGAAAAATGAATACGTGGGGAATTTTACGTAATTATAAAGCTGAGCTTATTGTCTTTCAGTTAATAAGGTCATCCTTTATGTCAAATAATACTTCATCAGAAATAAAATTCAAAGAATGGTACATGAAAATTTAAAAAAAATTAAGAAATATATTTATTACAACAGTTTGTTTTTTTAACAATTTTTACACATTTTTACCCACATTTTCACATACATTTTTACATTACTACACAGTTAGATTTAAAATTTTTTTTAGCTACAGAACACACTTTTTACATTACATATAGTTTGCAGCATAATTTTAAATAGTTTTTTAAATGGTTCTTATCACTCAACTTTACCTTTTACTAACGCCCTCTTTTATAAATAGAAGTAACACTACTTTACATCACTTAATTTGACTTGCTACTTGTCCACACTCCAATAGAAATAATGGTAAATTAATTAATTTAATTTAAAACTTACTTTTTACTTGCCTTTATTATATTATTTTAGTTGGTATTATAAAGTGTATTGTTTTGTATTGGCTTTGATTTGTACTTTTCTAATACATAAATGAAAACCAGTTTCCTCTAGAAACTCCTCCATGAAGATATTTTACACTTGCCTACATAAATGACGAAACACGAATTCAATAATTGAAGAGTTAGGTTTGAGGTCAACTTCCCCTTGATAAGTCTGTCTTCTGCCCCAGCTCAACAATTATTCACTTATGCATGTTATTTTATTTTTAGGATTTTAAAAAAATTAATTACAATTTTATATTTGATACTTCCACTTGATTTACTTATGTTCTCAGAATTTAAATGATATTGTAGGTTAGTTCCAGCAATATAAATTATTTATAATTTCTTTTAAACTTATTTCTATAATTAATTTTTTACTTTAAATTGCTTTTTACGAATAGAAATTTTGTTAAATTCAAATTTGATTTCTTGCAGCAATGGCGCAAGAGAATTATTTAAATTTAATTTAACTTTACTATATTCTTTTGAAACAATATATATATATATACATATAGCATTAACTATATGTGTATATATACATATATATATAGAGAGAGAGAGAGATTTTAACAAATATTGTCTAATCGTAAAAAACAAAGATAAACTTAAAATTTAATTAATTTGAATTGCAAAAATAAAATGATTGCTGCTAACTAATTTACAATATCATGTAAATTCCAAGAGCGTAAGTAAATTAAGTATACATATTTAAAACCATGATAAAAATATGAAAAAAAATAAAAAAAAGTATATATAATTCCTAAAATTACAGAGTTATTCAAAAAGAAAGAGCAGATTGCAAACATATATTTCTTCCAAACTACAAAAGATAGAAATATGATTCTAACGTTAACGGATGGAGATAAGGGTACAATTTATTATTAGTACGGATAAACGTTCCAATCATGGCCGCATTGGCTCTGTTGTTTGTTCTGGTATTATTTGTCGGTTGGAGCCCAAAGAAAGCCACATCGCGAGCAAGCAAAGAACTTAAAATTTCTCAACATACGGTATGGCGAGTTCTAAAACATCGTCTGCACATGAAGCCATACAAACTGCAGTTATTGCAAGCATTGCATCCTGACGACCACAACAAAAGGTACGAATTTTGTAATAGCATGATGGATGATATGGAATAAGACAATTTTTCTGAACGATTAATTTTTTCCGATGAATCCACTTTTCATCTTTCACACACGATGCTCATATTGAATGCATACCATAATTGTAAATTTTTCTTTATCCATTAACGTTAGAATCCTGGTTCTATCTTTTGTAGTTTAGAAGAAATAAATGTTTGAAATCTGCTCTTTCGTTTTGAATAATCCTAAGCTTTTTGAAAAAGTCAAAATATTTTTGTTTAAATTCAAAGCTCAAAATTAGCATAAGTGAATAACTGTTGAGCAGGCAGGGGACAGACCTATCAAGCGGAAGTTGCCTCCAAACCTAACTCTTCAATTACTCAATTCGTGTTTTGTCATCCATATAGGCAAGGGTAAATAATTCAAAACCAAAAGTAAAATCAAATTATGAGTAAGTAGAAAATCAAAAATAAATCAAATAAGTAAAAAATCAAATTATTTTTTACAAAAACAAAAGAAATTTAGAAGGTCTTCCCTATTGGAAACTTCCCCTATACGAATTATGCATGTAAACCTAAAAAAACCTATAAACCTAAAAACTATATACAATCTATAAAAATATAAAAATAATAGTAAAATGCCATTAAATAGCAAGTTCTAATTTAACTTACCTAGGACTACACATTTGAACTCCTGTGAGTGGACTAGCATTTGCTAAACTAAGTGAGTTTGAGTAGTCTGTTGCTGCTAAAAGTAAAAATAGAGGGAACTAATACAATGTAAAGTTGAGTGTTAAGTTGCTACCTGCGAGAGCTATTGTAAAACCTATTCTGTAAATTTTAAGCAATGTAGAATGTAAAATTATGTTTTGTGTGCAAAAATAATGCTAACTTTGAAGCATTGTAAAAATGTGTAAAAAATTGTAACTGCTGTTTGTGAAAATAAATGTTGCAAACTGCTAAGGACGTAAAAATTTAAAAAAAGTTTTAGAAAAAAATTTTTTTGAAGTAAAATTAACAGTTCGAAAAACCGTTTCAATTGAATTAATTTTAATTTAATTAATTAATTTAATTTTAAATTAAAGTTGAAAAAATTTTAATTTAAATTGTTTTTAAAATTTAACACAAATTTAACACACACAAAAATTAAAAATTTTTTGTACTAGACTGGATTATTTAAAACTGAAGTTGTAAAAGTTCAATCAAAATTTTAACTAAATACTGGCCAAAGGGAAGGAAATTAGAAAAATTAGATAAAAATCTTCACTCAATTATTTTATTTACTACAGTTCTACAAAAAATAACAAATTAATTATAAAATCCGTAACAATATAATTGAATTCCTTATTAAACAGCAAAATGAAATATTTTCATAGTTAATTTCCATAACAAAAGTGTTCCCACTAGTAAAAAACTAAATACCAAATTATTATCATTTCATTGACGAGCAGCGAATTTAAATACAATATTTTCGTTAAGTACCTTGAAAACGCAGCTGCAAATTCTGCGGTCGTATTTTCAATGTGCAAATTTTTAACTTTCAAGCCATTTATTAGTAAAAAAGAGACATATAGATATAGATACATTAGAAAAATGCAGATTTTATATATATATAGATATATAGATATAGATATAGATATCATTTTAAAATTTTAAATCATAACCAACCTTTGGCTGAGTTTGACATCTTACTGAATATTTATTTTTTAATTTCCAGACCGGTAAAGTTTCAAAGTCATAAAATACATGAAAATTAAGAATTAAAACGAATATGGTCGTTTTACCATTTTCAGATCCGAACATCGTTTCGGGGTAGGTAAGCCTGGTATTGATTCAAAAAATCTATCTGGTTCACTAGATATCTGTTCCTTCTTACCAAATTAGTAAAGGCCCAAAATTTATTATTTAAAAATTATTTGTGTCTCTGAAATTTTAAAGACGCTAGCCCTTCATATCCAGTCTGGCAGAAATAATGTAAATAGGATAGTATAAACAAAATTCAAAATGCAAATTCAATTTCCTGTCGGTCATATGCATAAAAATGGCAAAATACATAAAAGCAAAGCTTTTTACAAGAAATCTATAAATATTTGTAAGCAGCAAATGTCTGTTGAAATATATACAATCGAGAATACAATCTGGAGTTAATAAACAGTAATCAATGCTTAAAATTCGAGTCAAAGTATAAAACTTATGATTGCAGTAAAAGGTCCCAAAAATAATTAAATTTTACTCAATCAGTAGCAGCTTCTAAATCACTCTTGAAAAAAAATCGGAGAAGAAAGTTGTAACTAGTCATTTAGAGAAAGTTTAACTATTGGCTACTTTTAGACTCGCTAAGGAATATTGGCTAAATAGCTATGAATGTCTGAAGAAAAATTGTTAAAAACGTAATTAAAATTCTGACAAAAATTAAGCCAAATGAGAAAAGAAAAAAAATGGAGTAAAAGTTCTGCCTGCGCTTAGCGTTTCGGTTAAAATAGCCACTTTCAGAAAATTTAAATGACCTCGCTAATCAAAGATAGAGACAGCATTGGAGAAACTAAAATGCAGTTTTACAGTAAATTACATAGTTTGCAAATTTAACATAATAGAAATTCTTTCTCACCCATTTGCCTATTCCTCTTTGCGGTTTAAAAATGGGCTTCATTATGTAAAAAATGTTCGTAGTTTGTAGATGACACAGATTGCTTCAGTAGTTCTTTAAAAACGTATTTAGGAACTTGAATATTCGTCAATGTCTGTGAAAGTATTCCTGCTATTATTGCTCCACTTTTGTACAAGTATTATTGATGTGAACTAATTGATTATAAATACTGTTTACTACAACATTTTTGGAGACATTACTGTTCCGATTAACTAGTTTAACTGAATGAAATTTCTTCTTGGTAAATTAAAATGCTAAGATCCAGGTAACCAATCGTCAGTCCATCTGAGTTGGTCTTGTTATCTCTACATATAATAAAATAAAGAGTGTGTGTGTGTGTGTGTCTTTCGTTCGTGCTGCGCGTAAGCTAATAAACCCAGGGCTACGAAATTTGGGACATACGTGCATCTAGACAAGAACCAGTGCACCTCGAAGCGATTTTTTCGAAATTTTTTTTCGGAAAGCGAGATATTACTCTATACATTTCATTTTCACATCGTCGTGAAACGCAGGCACTTAGCTATATTACGAACTTAAAATAAATTTCGTATTTCAATAAGTCGATTAAATATGAATTAATTTAGCAAAGTGAGCTTAACACCTTTGCAACGGAATTTTATTTTAAATTTCGTTTTAAAAAATGTACTGTTTATTTTCCTATCATTTTTGGACACGTTAAACTTTAATCCTTCCGACTCCTTTTACAAAAAGAATTTTGGAAAAATAATAATATTTTGTATTTTTAAAAATTATTTAAATGAAGCTTCCGAATACACTTCTCACATCTCACATATTTTAAAATATAGTTTTGGCCACAATTTTTCATTCTTATTGTTGTTGATAGATTTTTGATGAAATCGCATCATTTTGAATAGTTTCATTCTTTTAGAAACGTGGGTTTGGCAACGTTTTTCATCGTATTATGTCACTTTTTTTAAGAAATTGAAAAATTGTTTCTTTTTGCAAAGGTAAATTGTTTAATTAATTTATTAGGATAATTAATATTTATATTAAGGTATATTGCTTATTTCACTGTAATTTTTTATATCATGTTTTAATTATGTAAAATTTTAATTATAAGATGTAGCTATGGTGGTGGTTAAGAAAGGGTATATAAATTATGTTTAAACAAATGTTTAATACACATCTCATGCAATCAGTTTACTAAAAGTTCAAGATGTATATATTTTTCAGGGCCGTATGCAAGGGAGGGTTTTATTCTTAACAAAGAAAAAATAGTTGGAAGAACTTACGGGGCCATCAGTCCCAGGTGTGTCTTTTAGGCATTTTTCCGGTACGTTTAAAAGCCTTACTTAATATAAGAAGGGTAAATACCGTTGCATTCGATGAGATTAAAATTGTTGAAAGTAATAGTATGTATCATCAATACATCTGTAGGTATAAGAAAATTTTCGCATATCTTCACTTGAATGTGAACGTAGAATTCTACACTTTTTAGCAAATATGTAAAAGTTATATATTTGACTAGAGTGGTCGCTCCTATAGAGATGACATTAATCTGCAAAAGAATAGTATTGTTGCATGCGTACGGGTTCGTAATGGATTGAATACAGAAGTCGATAAAAAAAGTATTTATTTTTATCCCAAGAAATAAAGCAAAATGTCAAAATTTTCTCAGAGATATTCATACTATATTTCGATATCTCACAGTAGTTGTATTTTAAATTATTAAAACATAAACAGGACTCAAATTAAAAGTACAGAGATAGCTAATCCGATCTCACAGCGAATTCGCTACAATCAATAACAGGAATAAGTAAACAACAACAGTTCCTCTTAAAGCAATTGAATTGAGATGTTTCTGCCCTGCATTTATAAGATTTTAATCATGCACGAGAACATTCTCGTAAAATCTGTTTTCTCGAGTTTCCTGGATAGCAAAACAGTACAATTACGAGATTTTGTATTTATTAAAATGTTAAATGCGCGTGCTTCTGTATTTTTACTATTTCGGCGTAGCTTTCTCTTAAAACTCGACACACGCGCAATTGCACAGGAAAATGAAACAATTTTAATTACAATTCTACTAAAAATAGCTAAATAAATACAAAACCCGTAACAGTATCTTGAAACGCAATGTGATTGTAAAAAAGGGAGCAGATAGGAAATTCGTTGTCCAGCTAACAGCATCAAACAATTTAAGCATCTCTAGGAAAAACGTATTTAATTCTAGTCTAGTAATGTAAATTTATTCCAGTAGCAGTGGCCTACAAAGATTCTCGAAGTTATAGCAAGGGATATTAAGCACACTGATCTCTTTGAAAGTTAAGGGTTTGACACATAGCTAATGTCAGTTTGACTTATAATCATGGCAACGACTGTGGAGGACAGGTAAAATCCTGTGATTTGCTAAAATCTTCTAATTCCATCTATGTGATAATTACGACATACATTGTGATCGTTAGTGAGGGAAGGAACATTATAACTTTAAAATGCCTTCAAAAAATTTTAACACCAACACATTTCCAAAATGTGTTAAACTGTATAATGATTTTTATATCATTATCGGTTTAAACGAATAGTATACGACATTAGAAATGTTTTTTTCTGCTTGTTGTTAACATTTGAATTTGTGGTAATTTAATATATTTTCGGACATTGTTCCCTAATCATCAGGATTACCTGGTATTAATAAAAAATGCTAGCAGATAATTTAATTATTGTCAGAATTAAGTATTAAATAATAATTAAGTAATCTATAATGTCCATTAGACCATCAAAGTATTAGTATACATAGGCATACTTCATGCTTTGACTGAAACATTTTCATTGAGTCATTTCCTTACTTCGAATAACTGTTCAGTTTCAGTTATTTGGCATCTGATATCTGAAGTAATATTTGTATTTGAGATGTAAAATGCTGCTATGTTGCATTTCGTGAGATTAACTAGGCACACATAGAATATTTGTAGTGTGGGGGAAATGCTTGGAGATATTTCAGTTTTCTCACATGTATCAATTAATACTTTAAGTATAATAATACTTTTGGAATCTGTTGATTTATTTATAGCATATCTGTACCTTAAAATGCTTTAAAATTCTAAGCATTTCCGACATTTCACTTCTGTAGGGAATAATATTCTATAAATTTGATTCTGATGATTTTCACTTCTCATCTTATTGCTTTACATTTCTGATGCTTGTGGTCAGCTCCAAGCCTTTATATTTTGTTTGGATTTTCAACAAGCATTACTAATTTATTGAGGACTTTATTTACAAATGATGATAGTCTGCTGTCTCCTTGAAATGGAAACAGAGTTACGAAGGTATATTTTTCATCGATTGCTTTGGTTATGATATTTTTCTGTGGACATACTTTTTAGATAATGTCTTAGATGTATCAACAGACGTGATCAACGTATATCTAAGTAAGCATTGTAATATGCCTTTTATTGTACAACTTCAAAAAAATAACTATTTTTAGATGCATTTTTACCGGCATTACAAGTCAATAAAAACTTTTGCTGCCGCCAGGATACCTTAAGTGTCCTTTCTAAACTATTACAAATCTTTACTACTAAAGCTTTCGAAAAGCACAAGGAAACACTGAAAAGCACTTGTGCCCTCGCTTAACCTTCGTCTCTACTGTAAACGTTTGATGTGGTTCTTTCGTAAGTGACACTCTAAGAGATTACAAGTGCTTTACGACGTTCTTCTTTAAGTGGAAGTAGAAATGCTTTAGAGTAAAGTACCATTAATGCTGCAAGCAATCCAACATTCCATTGATGAACCATTACAATTGGAACATGAGTAACGTACAATCATCTTAACTGAATTTAAAATTGACTATTGATTGCAGGAGTAAAATAATGTTTTAAATATCGTCTAACTTGTTGAGTTGCATATTTTAGGAGCATTAGTGGCATTGCTCTGGGATCTGTTAATTTACATCCTGATAAAACGTATGCATGGAAAATACGTGTGACGAACGTTTTGCGCATAAATACTGTAATAAAAAGTGGGATGTTTGTGGATTTATATTGTAACGAATTTCACATTTATTTGGCTATTTATTTAGAATTGCAATTAAAATTGCTTTATATTTCCCGTGCCACGCAGACGATTTTTGAAGCGAAAGCTACGTCAAAAAAATAAATAAATAAAAATAAAAGAGCTCGTGCTTTTAATGTTTAATAAATAAATATCTCATAATTACTGTTGCCATCCAGAAAAGTCTAAAAAATTCTAGATTGTTCTAGCGGTAATTAAAAAGCTTCTAAAAGCCGAATTGAAACACCTCATCTCAGTTGTTGTTGTAGTTGTAACTGTAAAAACCGAACTGCTGTTTGTTTACTTAATGCTGTTATTGATTGTAGCAATTTCGCTGTGAGATAGAATTATTTTATCTGTTTTGAACTGAGTTTTTGCTAAACGTTTGAGATATTGTGATATTGTGCGAATATCTCTGAAGAAATATTTCAGCATTTTGATTTATTTCTTGTGGAAAGAATAAATTTTTGTTAATTTTTTTTACGACTTGTGCATTCAATCCATAACGAACCCGTACGCATGCAACAATATTAATTTAGTTTTATTTATGAGTCCCCAAACCAAAAATAAAACTAAATTTGCTAACCTGATTTGAAATTTATAATCAATTATAAAGTATCATTTAAGTTTCTAACCAGCTATTTTATGTTAATTTACTTTCCTATCAAGTCTCGTTTTGATTTCCCTGCCAGAATGTGAACTTCCAGCGCACACGATATTCAAATTAGATAGAAAGCAGGAAGTGTTCAAAGCAGTGATTCTCAAACTGTGGGGCGCGCCCCCCCCAAGAGAAAATATTATTTTAAAAAAAATATTAACTGACTGAAACGAAAGCGCACATACAAATAGAAAATAAAATATATTTTGACATATTTAATAATTCACTCATTAAAGTAACACAACTTCTAAATCAAAACTTACTTAAACAAAAAGTACCAAATTAAAAACAAATTTGATAATTATTAGTGACTTCTTTGGGCCTGTCTTGCAGAGCAACATTTTTCGAAGGAAAGCTTAATATTAGAAATAGTCACTCTCAGTTCTGTTTTTATATTTAGCCGAGATCTATATTTTATCTTCAAAGAAGCCACAGCAGAAAATCCAGTTTCACAAAGGTAGGATGTTGAAAATTGAATAGAATGCGAAATGCCCTTGTTTTTAGTGCAGAAAAATAATCCTCTACTCCTGACCAAATTCAAATTGAGATTTATTACTAAATTGTCTTTTGGTTTCGTCACTTTTAGTGAAGTCTATGACTTTTTCTTTGTCATCAATTGAGTGTCCTTCGGGAGTCTTATGAAATGAATGCCTAACCCACTCGTAACTTGCTGTCAGTTTGCCGTCAGCAAGAAAATTCTTTTTAAAATTCTTTGTCAGCATGGCTAAGGGATTTTCAATGGTTACAGAAACAACTTTTACATGTTCTTCTTACAGCCTTGTAAATTGTAGTACAATCCTTCACGTTTGCAAACATTGTTAGGTTTTTTTTGCTTTAAATTTCTGCTCCACAGTTTCAATGTTCTACAAAAAGCATTAACTTTATCACTCGTAACCAACGGATGTGTATTTGCGCCTTGGAGTTGAAGATTCAAATTATTTAATTTCTCATATATGTCGATCAAGTACCTCAATTTCATTACAAATAAACCGTCGCGAAAATTCTCGGCTTCCGGTCTGTCTTCTTTTTCTAGGAAAGTGGCGATTTCTTCTCTTAATTCAGAAACACGTTGCAAGAATTTCCCATGTGATAAATATCTTGCCTCGTAATAAAATAATAACGCTGAATGTAATGCACCCATGTCCTTACAAAGTGTGGAAAAGATTCTTGATTTCAGGGGTATCATTTTTTTGATATAATTTACTACGGTTACAACCGTAGTTAACACAGTATTCATACCAGAACTCATTTCTTTGGAAGCCAAAGCTTCTCTGTGGATCATGCAATATGTCCAGACGCAGTAAGGCGATTTTTGTTTTACAAGTGAGTGATTGTATACTTTGTAATCTTCCGGACATTGAACGAGCACCATCGGTGCATATTCCGACGCAATGTTTCCATTCTATGTTTGTCTCGTTCATAAAGTCATTTAAAATAGCAAATAATGCGAGCGCTGTTGCTTTGAATTCTATTGGTTTGCAGAAAAGCAGTTTGTCAGGACTGAGTGTTCTGTGCATGTTCTTGGCAAACATCTTAAAGTAACTCCTTAAACTCCTTAAGTCCTGATCTGGAACAGGGAGCTGAAATCAGCTATGTTCTGGTGTAGATACTGTGCTGAAGTAGTAAAATAACTGCACTTGAAAGGGACTTAAATTCCTCTTTTATTAAATCACTATTATTTACAAATCACTTCCCAACTCGAGAGGGATACAGAACGTAAAAGACCACACTTTGGTCTAAATGAACAATCAGATAAATTTAAACTAAAGCTAAATAGAAATTTAATTAATCTTTGCTCACAGAGCTAATCGCGGAGTTGGCCTCTAACTAAATGGTGCGTAGCAAGAATTACTAATACTAGCGCACTTGGATTTATTTCAATAAGCAATCCCGTAGCAAGCACTATGGCTTATAATTTAGCTGCTAGCTGATCAGGCGAACGTCGAACAGAATGACCGTGATCTGAGACTAAAAGCTCTCTCACACTGAGAGGTTTCTACCTCTGGTTTAAATAGTACTTGGCTCTACTTCAAATTAGCATAAGCTGAAAACGCGCGCTTCGTCTGACGGGAAGTTGAAACTGAGAAGAGATAGAAAGATTTAAATTAAAATAAAACTTTCTTAGTTTAACTAAAACCTTACATACTTCCCGCCAGAATTGCGGTAGTTAAACTACTGTGGTCCAAACGGACCATGTTGAAACTCGCAATTCTAAACAAATAGTCAAAATTTAACTCTCCTAAACTTAGGCCAACTCCTACAAGGCAATATCTGTTTGTGAAAACTGTTTACAGACGAAAGTTGCTTGTTACAAAAGTCTTCAATATTTTTTTTTCATCAAAGTCTTAATCCTTATAGCAAATTCTGGAAGGAAAGGAATTTTAGTACAACATAATGACAGTAAATTTCTAGGTAACATTCTTTATTCTTACCCGTGTAAATTCGCACACACACACATTATCATTCAAGCACAATTACATTCTTCCCCCAATGCTCTCTCACCGGTGTTGGATGAAAGGCAAACCGCCATTGCGGGTTTTCTGTGTTCGGGGGTGTTCAAATCTCACACCTACGATCGACTAACATTAGTTAGAACTTGACATACGAGACCTCAAAAGACGCCCTAAAACCAGCTAAACCTGAGGTTCTCACTAGCTTTATGTCTAACACTTTAAGTGTATTTGGTGGAGAGCCTATTTAACACTTGCATTCTAAAATTACTCAATACTTTTCATGCATACAATTCGCAGTTTGCACATATAATGCTTCATTCACATTGATATTGCACTTAACGTGCATTGCTAGCATAATTTACATTTTCTGAAACTTTACCAATTTCATAGCACTCGTGAAATACAAATGTAGGTTAAATTTCTAAGTTTACAGCAAGTGCTTCCTATTCCTTTCTCAAGGTACTTTCCTGAAATATCACATTACACTGAAATAATAGTCCATAGACTAGATCGTGTTCTTCAATTTTCCGATTTTTCATTCTAGAAATTTTTACAAGTCTTTGGACAAAGCATAATACAAAATCGTTAACATTCGTTTTCAGCAATTCATCGCTTTTACAAAATTAATCTATTTATAATGCTTCAGAATCTACTTTACAAACATTACGTAATTTTAAGTCTTTGCAGAATTACAATTTTTAAACAAAAACATTTTTCTTTCAAGATAAGTTTTTATCGCCCACTTGGCGTAAAACTCAACCTCGCTTGAGGTAAAATCGACCTGCATCTTGCAGTACACTCGAAAATTAACTAAACTTTTGAATAAGAAATACTACTTGTCTTGTTGTGGTTAGCCATCCTTTTCCTGGCCCAATCCTTGAAAGTTGAGTACGTTGAAGCTTGGGCCAGTTTCCTTGACTTTGG
The DNA here is from genome assembly GCA_000611955.2 of Stegodyphus mimosarum. NCBI lineage: Eukaryota > Metazoa > Arthropoda > Arachnida > Araneae > Eresidae > Stegodyphus > Stegodyphus mimosarum. The sequence continues at coordinate 213,290 of KK117454.1, read as the reverse complement.
TTGTTGGTCCTTGCCAGCTTGTTCATCTTTTTCTTTTACAATTCCGTCGTTGTGTCCTGGGGTACTTGCGCTGGGGAGGAGGTTGCTCTGCTGGGCGTTTGCTGTACTGGGCCCTTCGCTCCTGCGTCTTAGTTCGTTGCTGCTCCTGGTTCCTGCTGTATTCGGGACGTTGCTCCTCAGGCTGCAACCGAGGCTGCTTGCTTCTCAGGCACCTCTCCGATGTTTCCGCAGTTCTCTTGGCTAGTTTGGGCTTTCTTTGCCCATTCTGCTTTCGTCTCTTGGTCTGCTCGTAGGTCCGTTCGTAAGTCCGCTCACCTGCATCGTCAGTCTTCTTTTTAAATCCACATTTTTGGTTCTTATTTGTTCTACTTTGTTGAGGGAGAGCTTTCTTTTTCTGACTTTTCGATGCCATTTTAGCTGGTTCCTGCTGTTTTCGCTGAGGTAAATCTTCTATGCGAATAGATTGCCTCGGATCCTGGAAAAAATCTTTAAATATTTGCATTTTCTTACGCTTATAAATGGGCTTAATCTGGTCAACATTCGCAGTAATTCTTTGCCCATCATTTCTTTTTAATATAACAACTGCCTGTGTAACTTTCTCAATGATGAAAGGGCCTTCAAAACGCGGAACAAATTTCCCCACCTTTTCTTCTGGGACATTTGACAAGTTATGTTTTATTTCAGAACTTCATCTCCCACATTGTACTTGACCCCTCTTCGCTTTTCGTCATAATATATTTTTTGTTTTCTCTGGGCCATTTCTATATTTCCCGTCGCTTCTCGTATCAAATTTTTAATGTCACTCATTTTAGATTCTTCTGCCCTTTCCTGGACAAAGAAAAGTTTATCTAAGTGTGTCAAAATTTTTCTTCCAAGAAACAGTTCAACGGGTGTTTTTTGTGTAGTATCGTGTTTGGCGGTCCTAAGGGCAAATGCAAATTCATTTATATGGCTGTTCCAGGTAGAGTGGTAATGTTTCACGTAACTTCGAATGATTTTGACTACATTTCTATTAACCCGTTCCGCTATGTTTGACTGCGGACGATACGGGACCATCTTTAGATGACGTATGCCCAGTTTTGCACACATTTCCTCAAAAATATTACTAACAAACTGGGGACCATTATCGAAAATAACATTTAGGGGCGCCCCGTATTTTAAAATATACTTATTTAGAATTGAATCTACTACAATTTTTGCAGATGCGCGTCTTAACGGAAACAACTCTAACCATTTGCTAAAATGATCCACTATAACTAAATGATATCGGCTTTTGTTAGCTTTACTTCTAGGATAAGGTCCCAATAAATCGATGCCTATTATTTGATTTCGGAATTCTGCTTTAATATTATTTAGGAATCCGGCCGGGCGGAAATTAACATAATTATTTAATTGACATGTGTTGGAGTTTTTAATACTTAAGGGTTTAGTTTATGTTTTAATTCCATATCAAATGAAAGTCAATATTTGGATAACCATTTCTAAATAACATGAATATGTAAAGTTTGTGACCTACATGATAAACACAATACACAGTAACTATGCTTCAAGGAAAAGAGTAAATAGTGTTAAAAATTAAGCTCCAACAAAATAATTAAATTTGTGCGTTGTACTTAAATGCTACTGGGTCCAGTGTTCTAAATTAAAAAGTGAAAACATTACAAGAAAAGTTAAAATTAAAATTAGAATTTATTAAGAGATATCTGACTGAATACAAATATTTACATTGGTGGCGGTGAGGTGGAATAACAACAAAAAAATTCTCATACCGTTCCAAACAGTGAAGTTAACATAGTAGATACAGGCTGGTTTTCATCGTCGACAAGTGAACTTCGGCCACGTCACAGCGCAGCCACATTTTAACTAAAAAGAAAAGAATGAAAATTAGAAAATCTGAACAGGAAAAGATAGCTTCGGAGCCTTCCGCCCCTTCTACGTGGGGTTCGTCCTCATTTCATCGCCCAACCTCGGTGGTTTCTCTCCTCCATTTCCTCCATACATCGTTCTCTCAAGCAGACAGCAACTCTCGTGGCTCCAGATAGTACTTTTCCCGTCGTCGCCAACGTCTCTCTCCCCGTTCTGGTCTCTGTCTCTCTCACGTCGTAGCTAGCTCCCAGCCTTTTTACTCCATTCGCCAAAAATGCTCGTTTGGCGATTTTAGATGGTAAGAAAACAGCCAACAGCCCAGCAACCCCAGGGGAAAAACACACAGGAAGGTGAAGCCAATGTAGTTCGAACTCAAGAAATTGGCGAATAATCGCTGATACACCAAGGTCAGTCCCCTCTAAGCAGAACTAGCCTCGTCGAGGGGTCCCACTCCAGCGTAGGAAAAGCCTGCGAGTAAGCAAAACACCCCGTCCCCTCGACCTTGACGTAGGGTTAGTAGTGTTGGAATTACCCTCTTCAGCAGGGTGCAAAAAGTTCTGTTGCTGACAGATGCTTCCCAGACCCTATCTGGCGTGAAAAACAAAGTCGTAAATAATTTGGAATCCCAGCAAGGCAACGGAAAAGTTTTCGAAAAAATATGGTATTAGTTTTTTATTTTAAACACAAATTAACTTCAATGCTGAAAAGTACTTCAATTAAAGTATAATAATTACATAGATAATTTTCTTAGGTTTATTACAACACCAAACACGACCACCATAGTAAGGAAATAAAAATTACTTCAGTTAAAATATAATAATTTAGTATGAAAAAATTTTTATGTTCTCCACAACACCAAAACGACCACCATAGTCAGAAAATATGGATTCCAAATTTAGCAGAAAAGGGGACACATTAAAACTTAATTAAAACTTTAAACACCAACTTGTGTAAACAAAACTTTAGAAGAACTTTAAAAAAATGACCTTAAGGGTCAACTTAACAAGAGATTAACATTAACAACCAAGTTAAGAAAAATATTAACTAAACAGAAATTTAAATAGTTAACCAACCAAGAGTAAAAGAAGAAAAATTAATTACTCAAGCAACTTAAAAAAAATCAGCGTTAACCAAAACTGTCAAGAGAACAAATTAAATGACAACAATTACTTTTCAACAAGGCAAAGAAACTTAAGTTCAACTACAAAAATAAAAACAAACTAATCTTTATAAATCATTACCTTTAAAACAATTTAAATCACAACTGAAATATGTAATACGTAACACATGTTGGGCACGACTGGACATACGCCCTAGTAAACTTTTGCAGTTCTGGAAAGACAACAGCCTCGCGAACTCTTTGGACAGTTTTTCTTACACCTAAATGGGCCAAAATGGCACAATCATGCAACTCCTCTAATACATTGAATCTAATGCTAGCTGGGATAACCGGTCTATATTCATGGTTCTCATTAGTCGTGTTCGTATAAAATAACAGTCCATCAATTATTTCGTAATTTGCGGCCCTATTTCTTATCGGCACAATATCCGGATGACTGAAATTCTCAGGGTCGGCCAAATAATTGTATATATTTTTGAACTCCGGATCTTTGAGTTCGGCTATTACTGTTTCACGAGAATCTAATACTTTGGATGTCAGCATGGCTATCTTAACTATATTTCCATTTTCATCTAAGTTAATTCTGCTTAATGCATCTGCCACAACATTTTCTTTTCCTAGCGTATGTTTAATTATTAGATTACATTCCTGCAGTTTAAGAGCCCACCTTATTAATCTGGGTGATAAATTTTTTCCAGAATAGAGTCTAGTGACCGCCGCGTGGTCGGTATATACAATTACTGGAGAACTTCCAAAGAACACACGAAATTTATGTACTGCGGATAACACTGCGAGAGTTTCTCTCTCCCTTGCCGAATAGTTTCTCTGCGTTTCATTTAATGTTCGACTGAAAAAGGCCACGGGTTGACCATTTTGGGAAAGCACTGCGCCAATCGCGAAATCTGAAGCGTCCGCTGAAATCTCTAATCCTTTATCCCCTTCTGGAAATTTTAAGGAGCTTGAG